>JAJEJH010000200.1:304827-680085 GCA_026122585.1 Anacardium occidentale
AAAAAAAAAAAAGCCTCTGTGAGTGCAGTGGCCTACGTAGATATGCACTTCAACTTGTACTTTATTGATGGATCGTGTCTATAAGTTAATGTAATTAGCTAGTCTGTCCAAGTTCTGTTCCTTTCAACTACACATTGAACTTAATTAACAGCTCTATTACAAAAGCAGAATGTTTTTCTTACTAGTACTAATGATTTTCGCTAAATTAATCTACTTAGTGATGTAGCAACGGCACTTTGAAAGGTTGATTTAGCAACTTAGAAGTCAATTGGAATACAAAATTTCTGAGTAGGACCATTGTGACGGTCCATATTGAAATCGACAAAAAAAAGAGGAATTTGAAAGGTCCCACAGACAATGAGGCGTCGGCTCGCAGGTAGCTGAAATGTAGAAGAATCAGGTAACATTATAGAATGAGATTGGTGAATGCTTGTGTTGATTGGAGAGCCTACTTTGAACAAAACAACATTGGTACAGTAAAGGATTTAAGAACATAGAGACTGATTGTCAGCATGCTGAATGTGAATATTAGGTTTGGGTTTTGGGTTGTGTGGCTTGCTAGCAGTAGAAAATACTTTATCTCTTTTAGGAATCGGGTCAAAAGAGTCAAGCTAAATGCAAATCTCTCTCTATCTCTTTCTACCCCACAAAGAAAGTGAAATAACACACACATTGTCCCCTTAGATTCCTTTCTTTTCGACTTGAAACACTCTCTTTCTTTGTCATTGTCTCTCCCTCTCTACTCTTTCTTCCTAAATCAGTTGGTGGGTCAGTCTATGTTTCTTTTGTCAGGATTCTCTGCCACTATATCAAAGAACTGCAAACAAAGAATTTAATGGTAAAAGCCCCACAATTCAATAAAAGAGAAAGAAACATCAACCTCTCTCTCTCGTTCTCTTTCTCTCTCCCTCTCTCAGAGTCTCAGTTCCAGTCTTGCTCTTCCTCCTCCATCCAACTCCCTTCCCAATTCCCACTCAAAGATTTGTGAAACCCAGTATGGCTAGACCTTCTCAAGATTTCTCCTCCAAGAGACACTTTCATTGGACCAAAAAAGTTGGAAGTGATCATGAAGATGATGATGCTCCAACCTTTAAGTCCTCTGAAGAAGAGAAAAAAGAAAATACAAAGAGCCACCATTCTGCAGCTCCCATCCCCACTCCAAAGAAGAAACTTCCAGCAGTTGCAGTTGCTAGGCTTAGAACTGTCCTTACTGCATTCGGTAAGAACCGATCAGGCCTCCCTCTTGGCCTTGGCCCTCGAGTTGTGGGAACCCTTTTTGGCTCCCGGCGAGGCCATGTACATTTTTCATTCCAAAAGGATCCCAGTTCCCCACCTTCTTTTCTTGTTGAACTTGCCACACCAATTAGTGGGTTGGTTAGGGAGATGGCTTCGGGGCTGGTTAGAATTGCACTAGAGTGTGATAAAGAGAAGGAAGAAGAAAAGAAAGCTGGGAGATTGCTGGAAGAGCCCATGTGGAGGACTTATTGTAATGGGAAAAAATGTGGCTTTGCAACAAGGAAGGAATATGGGGACAAGGAGAAAAGGATTTTGAAGGCTGTGGAGCCAATTTCAATGGGTGCAGGAGTTTTGCCAGGGATTAATGGAGATGAAAATGGAACTGGAGGTGATGGTGATCTCATGTACATGAGGGCTAAATTTGAGAGAATTGTGGGTTCAAGAGATTCTGAGGCTTTCTATATGATGAATCCTGATAGCAATGGAACTCCTGAGCTTAGTATCTATTTACTTAGAATCTAGTTTCATGGAAGTTCAAAGCTGAAGGTCCATGAAAAATGGTAAACTGGTGATACATGTTAAGTTAAGAGATATCTTCATCCATGGCAATGGAGGTCTAGCTTCCTGCAAATTTTCTGGCTTTTTTCTATTTTCTTTTCCTTAATTTTCCTTTTGAGAAAATGTGAAGTGGAATTATTGTACTATGTTACACTTAGGTGGAGGGGGGGCAATACATTATAACATTATGGTAGGTGGGGGGGCTCATGAAGGTGTGTATATGTATAGCTTTATTGTTATTATTAATGGTTTAATTAAGTTTTAAGAGCCTTTGATCCTTGTGCAAATCATGATTAGTCCTTTCATTTTGGTTTTAATTTTCCATGAACAATAATAGTGTGCTCATATAGCCAAAAAGTAAGAAAGTTTCATACATAAAATTGTATATGGATTTACTTTAATGTATGAAATGAAGTAATTTTTATGTGGGAAAAAAATGATTGAAGCAAATGATGTGTGGTTTTTGTGGGTTCTTCAAATGATTGTTCATCATTCTTGTCATAGGAGTCTGTCAAATGATAAGTCCAAAATTCTTTAGGGTTTTAGAAATTGTTTGTTTCCTTGCTGAGTTTAGACACTTGACCTCTTTGGGTATATATATACACACACACATACATACATACACACACACATATATATACATTTATTTATTTATTTATTTTCATAAAAAGTTTCAACATTTGGTCTAAAAGGGCAAGATGTCCTATCATTGCTTTTGGTGCATAATTCTGTGTGGATTGATCCCAAGAAATTTTATTAAAGCCTAATCATAGAAGTCATCAAAAGCAAATATATATGTATATATGTATATAACAAAAGAAAACACTTGAAATCTATTGGTATTAGGGATCCAAATCCTGACTTAGCTTTTCCATTTTTGACTGCTTTTTTTAATCTCTATTACTAAAGTTGTATTTGGTGGGGTTATAGTTTTTAGGAAAATTAATTAATTTGGCATTTTTTAAAATTAAAAAACCAAAATATCCAAAAAAAAATCTTGCTTTTACAAATTGATATAAATTTTTACGTATAACGAGATATATACACCGTATACACTACGTACGATAAACTAATTATCGAAAAAATTAAATAACTCACACATATTCATAAAGCATAACATGTGTATTGACTCTAAACACACACATTGCTCCTTCATCAATTGTTTTCATTAGTTACACTTCTCCAAATCTCTACAATTTAGTACATTGATTTTCTTAAGGCTAAAATAGAAATTTTCTTAAGCAAATGATTAGTACAATAATTTCTTTAAGTCTAAAGTAGATATTTCATTGATTTTACTTCAAATTTTGGGTATTTTATGTTGAAAAAATTCAAATTTTATTGATAATTTTGGATGAAATTTATTAATGCAAAAGTGCTAGAGTATATATAAATTATTTTAGAATTGATTTTGTAACTGAAAATAGAAGAAAATATGTTGTCTAACCACTATGTGTGTCGTACGTATTTTCTGTATAGAATACGTGTATTGATGAAGGTTGAAGATGAAAGGTATTTTGTTAGTTTTTAAAACTAAAAAAGGGTATCGTCCAACATATATGATTTGCATACGGGGGGTGTTTGTTAATTTTCAAAAGTGAGGAAAAAAAATGCAACACAAAACATTTGTTAATATATTACAAATTCACCATACATATTTTCATTAAATATGCATATTCTCGTCCTATACATGTGATGATTATGCATAATTTTTTGACGAATCGTTGATTTGTTTATCACGTATGATGCGCGTGTTTTGCATAGCTTGGTATGTGCGAATTTTAGAATAAATTCATAAAAACGAACTTTAAATGGATATTTTTGTTTTTTAATTTTAAAAATTGGTGTAAAAATAATTTTTCTATATTTTATTATCAAAATTGACAGATTTTCATGAAATTAGATTACTTTGAAATTTAATGAATATATATTAATGTGTTTAGGCAAATTAACACGTATAAATAATTATTGTATTTCATTTGTAATAATAAAAATATTTTACGATATTAATCTTTTAATATTTAAGAAAAAATTGTAAATTAGATTACTTTTTATATTAATAAAAAATAGATTATCAAAATAATTTATTAATTTCTCGAATCTTCTAAGTGTGAAAATTAATGAATGCATTAATTAAATGGCATTTCTAACCTTTAGAAAAGAATCCATTCATGCTCTCTAATAGGGATATTTTTGTCATCTTAATAAAAGGTGGTTGTCGTTACCATGCAATTGTTTTTTTTTTTTTTTAAGTTCCTTTTTGGGGCCCTTTTTCATTTCTCTAAATTGGACTAAAATATTATCAAATCTGACACTCTAATAACAAGGAAGTTCCTTTATAGAAAATTGAAACCTAGTTTAAAATATTATCACCATTATAGTAAATTACTATTTCCCCCCCAAGGTTTAAAAAGTGTTTTTCTACCCTCAATTCCCAAATTACAAACACCCCCCACCTTAATTTTGTTGAAAAAATATAAACACTGTTTCTCTTTCTAAAAATTTGAAAAAAAATTAGCCTTCACAATTAGTTTAAACGGTGAAAAGTCGAAAATCACAAACAAAAAATTAGAGTTCGAATAACAGAATTTTAATTTATCATTTTATAAAACGAAAAAAACTGTCAATAAAAAAGTTTAAATTCAAGTTAAAACCAAAACCCTTATAAGCTAAAATTAAGCCGACCCTACTTTAACCTAGATTTTGAACACGTGAACTTGGTATCGAAAGAAAAATTGAAAAAATACATACTAATACAAATCATTAGATTGTATAGAATATATGCAATTAGTCAAAATTGAATCAAACAAACATAGTCCGATAAGATCATATATTTTGCAGTAGAATAACATTAGAAAAGGTGCAATTTTGACGATTATGATCATCGAATTGCATCGACTACATTGCAACTCGGGTGGGTAGAACAAGAGAGGAAAGAAAGAAATTCATGGAAAAGAGGAGGGGGAATGGGGAGAGACAGGCAGCTAAAACAATGTGGATTACAGCTGAGGCAGGAACAGATCCGTTCAGATTACCAAGGCACAAAACTCGAGGCATGGCTTCATCATCTACCCATCATTCTTCAAAACATTCAAAAGTTGGACGCCCACATAATAATAAAAATAAATAATATATAATATAATATGCTTTATTTATTATATTATATTATATTATATACTATAACTCCCTCCTCCCTCCTCAAGTTTGAAGACCTCAAAAGCTGACCTCCATTCCCCATTTAGTTTCAAAATTAAATTAAATATAAATATACATATATCCACATTTAATTCGTTTATTATATATTTATATCATATTTAAATTTATATTAATTAATTTTTAATAATAAAATTCAAATTTGAGGGTTCAATTTACATCTAATTTGTATTTATATTTTGTTTATATAGTTTATATTTACATTTTATTAAAAAATTATAATTAAAAATTTTTTAATTTAAATTTAGATTTATATTTTTATTTGGTTCGTATAGTTCGTAAAACTATAATTTTGATTCATATTTGTATTTGTTTTAAATTTATTTAAACTAAATTCAAAAATAAATCTGAATATATTTGATTTAAATTTATTTTTTTCCCTATGTGTACCGTACTACCTCTCATTGTTACTACAATTCTACAGAAAAGGAAAAAAATCCCTTTTCCTTCAGTTACTGTTGATGTAACGTTACGCAAACAAGTCTGATACTAACATTAAACCAGGCTCTTACATTTTCATTATGTTTGGAAATCACTAGCTAAGACAATATACTTATAATTATGACATTTTACATGATATAATCGAGCTGCAATGGATCTAAGCTACTCTCGATTTAAGTTTGATTTGAATAAAAATTAGTTTAATTCAAGTTTATTAAATCAAAATTAAGAACGATTTAAGTTTAATTTGAATAATAAAAAATTCAAAGTTCAGTTTGAATAATAAAAAGTTCAACTTAGTTTGATTTGAGTTTAAATTGAATTTGTGATTTGAATTAAGTTTGGTTTCATAGTTCGAATCTGTAGTTTGAATCTAAGGTTTAGATTTATAACTTAAGTTAATGACTCATCAATAAAACAATATCATTTTATTAATGAATGATGAATTTGAATTATATATTTGAATTATGATTACGAATTTAAATCATAAATTTGAGGAATAAATTCGAGACATATCAAACTAAATCGAGCCAAACTTTCTTTTTCTTGAATTTGACTAGATTTTAAATATACGTTGAATTTCCTAATTCAAGCTTAGTACGAAATTGAACCGGGTTGGATCCAACTCTATAGTAAACATTGCCTAGACCTTTGCATTTGAGTGGGGCCAATTTTGGGAATGAAAAAAATATTCCATTTATAATAAATTTGGTTTTGTGTTTAGAAAACATATCATTGTGTATGTGTCGCACCTAATTCTGCCACATGCTTAGAAACAGTATATATGAGGTCATGATGATTATTCTTATTATTATTATCATTATTTCAGCACTTGATCAAATGATTCAAGGGTGTGGTTGAGGGCAACGGGTCACTCAATGAACGTCAAAGATCGAATTGCACAACATTTTTCTCGAGTATGTACATTGAAAGAATTATCAAATAGAACGAAACATAAAAAAAATCGATTGTATAAATATGGGTCAAACCCGTTGAACTCCTTGTTCAAGGGTTTTAGTCATAAAGTCACCAACTCTCAATGGTTATCGGTTTGATGTATTTTGGATTAATTGGATCGTAAAAATGGATTTGTTCGAATTATAAAAAAAAATTCAATAGTGATAATGATGCAGCCATACCCTCATGGACTTGCATTCCTTAGAAATTCATCATCAAACATTAATCATTCATCTCCATTAAGATGGAATTTTATAGATTATCCCACTTCTTCTTCTTCTATATTATACTATATTCTATGTATATGTATGTATGTATGTATGTATGCATGGATTGCTTTAGATAGCTTGATTAAACAAAATCACAACTCCAGTAAAAGCCCAAACTCTGGACATTTGCCCAAATGCAGGCCCCAATAGCATAAAAAAAAGTTGCAACTTTCTGCATAGGGCTGGAGCCCATACTGAGTGTTTTTTGCAATTTATTTCAGCCTTTTCAAAAGAGAAATACTTCCATGACAGTCTTACTGCCTTATTCAAGGGCGCATTCAAGCCAAACAAAGCCTCAATATGAGTCAGCTAGAGCTCTAATCGAATTCGAAACATCAAGCTTGATTTAGAGTTTGAAGTAGGGCTAGATTTGAATCAAATATATTTAGATTCGTTTTTCTAGTTTGGCTCGAATGAGTCCTAAACAAATTGTTCGAATTCAAATGATAGTTTTGAAAATCAATGAACACGAACTGTACGAACCAAACACAAACATAAATCTGAACTTAAATTAAAATTTTTTAATTATATTTTATTAATTATAATTTTTAATAAAATATAAATATAAATTATACGACCAAATATGAATACAAATACAAACTGAGTTATATGAACTAAACATAAACTTGAACTTCATTGTAAAAAACAATCAACAAACATAAACTTAAATTCGAATCGAATTACAATGAATGAACCCAAACATGAATATATACATGTTTGTGTTTGGTTCAGTTTGAATTCAACCCTTGTTTGAACTGACTCAAATGATGAATAATTTTTGAGTTTAACCTCTCATTAAATATGAAATAACTTTAAAACCTACACTGGACCATCCTCCTAAATTAGAACCGATGAATTATATTAGATGATCACGAATAATCAGGCTAAACCTATGGAAAAACTTCTAATGGGCTTACATGTCATTTCATAACCGGGTATAAAAGCTACTTTCTCCTTTACTATAGTTTTCTTTGTTGTATGAAAACCCTATGGTTTTCTTCGATTTGGAGTGAGTTTTAGTAATGTCTTTTATTGTATTTCTAGTATTACTTCGTATCGAAATTCTTGTAGTAATTTTTTTGGTATGGGTCAAAATGCAAGCTCATTATGAAGTAGAGCTCGATTTCCAAACTCGAACTCAACTCAAATATATGAATGACGAGCTCATTTTAAAATTGATTGAATTTGATGCCAATCTTAGGTTTGATTTATTTTATTTACGAAAGACAAAACTTAATTAGGCCTTAAAAAGTTTAAGAGGCTAAAAGCTAACCAAGAGCATCATATTTATTCGGGTTTTATTGGACCTGATACTCTCTCTCTCTATATATATATTCATTTATGTTATTTAAATTTTAAAATTATAGATAACAAAATATCGTTAACGGTGATTAAAATTACATTACATCGGTTGGAATTAAATAGTAATAATGTAATTTTAGTTAGAATTATATTATAATAATGTAAATTATGATTTTAATCGAATTAGTGTGATTTCAATTGAAATTGTATTAAAATATTAAAACTCTAATAGAAATCAAATCGATGTAAAACATTTCAATAAAATTACTCTATTTTAAAGTGATCTCGAGATAATTATAATTCTAATTTTAATTATAATAATATGCTTTAAAGTCATTCCCAGATAAGGGTGTATACAAATTGAAATACATCTAAGCATCTTTTGACTTAAATAAAATTTGATTTAATTTAAATTTATTGTGCAAAAATTAAAAATATTTAGATTAAAAAAGGGAAAAAAAAGTTAAAATCAATAATTAAAAAAAAAAAAAGATTCAGGCGAAGAGGATTACGTGTTCTTTGGTAGCGCGAGGAGGATATCAACGGCTGTCGGAAGAAATTTCAAATCTCAGCCTCTGGTCATCTCCGAATCCTCGTTCCTTGGAAACAAGAGGTACTGTTTGGTTCCCGAGAAATCTCCTGTTACTTGAACTGTAACTGAGACGTAATTTGCAATTTCAATTCCGATGCTTCGTTTATTTTTTTTTTTTTGGTTCATCTGAATTTTTGTTTTTCTGCGTTATGGATGACAAGTTATTGAAAAGGAGAAGAATCTGCAATAGCTTTATAATTTTTTATCGTAGTTTTCTAAAGGCTAATAAGCTTAACAAAATTAATTTCTGATGTTTATCGAATGCTAGCCGTGGTTGTTTTGGGAGTGTTCTGTAGTAAGAGCTTTGAGAAAATATTTGAAGTGCTAAAAAACACTCACAACTATGTTTTTTGAGAGTATTAATAGTGGATTCTATAATATATTTTAGTTTTTTCTGATTTTTCATGACGTTTCCTGTGCAACTGGATGGAGTATTATAAGCTGGGGATTGATAAAATTGGAACAGTTTGATCGTAATTGCATGGTTAAATTTATCGTGATATTCCGTATGAACTTATAGCTTTTTGTTTAGACTTATTACAATTGCTACTACAAATTGCCAGTTCTTTTGTACTTATATGAAAGTGGCAGTGCATGTTAGTATTTAGTTTATAAAATTATGTTTCTACAGGTTAGAGACGAAAAAGGAAGAAGAATATAATATGGGTCTGTTACTGGTGGATTCTCTTCTGGTTATTACAATACAGTGGTCTCAAAAGAGGGTATATTTTATTTGCTTGTGTAGTTTTCAACTCTTCACTTGGCATTTTCTTGGAGCATGAGAGGATGACTTTCTTTCTTGGTATCGCATTGCATTGTAGGAGAGCTGGAGGTCCTGTAGGTGATCTTGGATTGATGGGCAACTCCTTGAAGGGCTTGCATTCATATCAATGGGGCTTTTACTGCTGGATTCTCTGCTGGTTATTACAATACAGTGGGCTCAAAAGAGGGTTTATTTTATTTACTTGTGTAGTTTTCAACTCTTCACCTGGCATTTTCTTGGAGCATGAGAGGATGACTTGCTTTCTTGGTATCCCATTGCATTGTAGGTGAGCTGGAGATCCTCTAAGTAATCTTGGATTTATGGGGAACTCCTTGAAGGGCTTGCATTCATGTCAATAGGCCTTTTACTGGTGGATTCTCTGCTGGTTATTACAATACAATGGACTCAAAAGAGGGTATATTTTATTTCTATTGGAATCAAAGATTGAAATTTACCTACCTTTTTCATTCTTGTGTGGATTTCTGAGTGTGACTTGCAGGTTAATTTTGATACAATGTGAAATAAATTTGCAGGTTAGACTCCACAGACATTTACATCATCAAGAAAGAACGGCCCTGAAGTCAAACAGGGTTGCATTCTAGCTTTTTAGAAGATGCTGAGGGAGCTGTATGTTTTATCATATTGTCCATTCCATTATAGTAGACACACACACACACACACACACATATATATATATTGTTGATGAGGAATCCGACCTAAGCCGGCGCCTTTACAAGTCACTAACCGCATTAAACTGATAGACCTCAGGTAAACACAACGTCTCAATCATATTCAACCAATTAATGTCAGAAATTTAATTTTAGAGTGGTTCATTAGTAGCTTGAATTCTTACCTTGTGCCAAGGAAGCTAACCAAATCACTATCCGTACAACTCTCTGGGGGTTTCATTAAAACATATTTGTTCCTCAGACATTTTACCTAATGGGTATTTGGTTTATTATAGTAGAAAATTAATATTTCTACTCAATGGTTATATTAAAAAACTTAGCATCTAATAATCCAATCCTACTATGCTGATTTGGGTGCACGATCTAATAATCTTTGTCATTGAGTCGTTTTGAGCTATGGTGTGTAGTATGATCTTGACATCATAGTGTTTTAGCAATTTTTTCTTTTTGCAAATATTAGGATTTGAACTTAGAGCGGGCCTTAACCCGGTCCAAAGATAAACATTGGTAGAAATATCATTTTTTCACATTTTTCAGTTATTAATTTTTGTTTGAATTTCTTTTTTGTGTGTCGGTGGGGGGTGTTGGTAGTATTAATAAGGTTCATCCAAGAAGGAATTTGCAGAATTGCTAGAATAACGCTGAGACTCGGACCTGGCATGATTCTCATAAAAGCTTTGTAACTAAAATTTGAAGTCGTTTTCAAATAGCTTTAAAATACCCAAATCCCTACATCTTGTAATTAACATTTTTAAAGGCCTTTTGTGGACCTTTTTCGCTAACTTTATTCGAAAAGTTGAATTCGAAGACAATGCAAATTTAATTGCTAGTAAATTATACAAAACAAATTAAATTTACACCGTTTTCTTATCAAGTTTTTTTCTTTTTCGATATATTTTGTGAGTGGTATGATTTATAAAATTATGAGTCATATCAAACTTATAAGTTAAATGGACTGCATTGAGACCTTGAAAACCAATGCAATGGATAGGTATGGTTTAATATATATTTTTTTTAAAATACAAATAAATTTATTAAATATTAAATTTAAAAAATATGTACTCTAATAAAAGAAAACAGAAAATTATAATATTACGAGAAAAAAGAGAAAAATATATTTATTTATAATAAATGAGCGGAAAGATATTGATTTTAATAAATCAATTTGTTTATTGTAAATAATATTACTTTTTTTTAAACTATTATTTAATATTTCAACATAGTTTCTTATTTTAAAAAACATAACTTAAAAAATTTTAATTATTGTAAAATTTACTATTATTGATTTTAATTTGCTATTATTGTAAAATTTTAATTTACTAACTTAAAAAATAAGATTTTTTTTTGTCTCGTTTTGAAAATAAATACGAACCTAAAAAGATAAAGTAATTTTAAATGCAAAAAAGAAAGCGGGTGTAACATCATTATAATTTATCAACTATAATTTACTAATTCTCTTCAAATTGACAACCATATTTTTTTTTATTATTTTCCTGAGCCAATACACTTTTACACATTATTAACACATTTCAAATCTTCCCTTATCTTGTCAAACTAACTTTCCACCTTTAGTTGGTTGGCAACTTTGCTACATGAATTGGATTGGTTACATAATTACATATTTGCCCCCTAAAAATTGCTATATAATATTGACACCCCTAAAAAATAGCAATTTATCCACTTCTATTATGTTTCATGAACGATAAAATGTACACTTATAATAACTATCGATTTAGGTATTAATAATGATTAAAACTAGATTTGAATTGGATCAAACATAACATATATATGTTTGTGTTCGATTTATTTATTTATAATACATGTTTGTATTGTTCAAACACAAATAAAAGATGTTCGGATTTGTATTTGTAGAAAGTGATATAATTCACGTTTGATTCAGTTAATTTTCGTCACTATGTGAAAAAATGTAAACATGTTCGTTTTCAGAAAAAAGAATTTTTTTTTTCCTTTCAATATATTGATTGTAATACAATGTCCTTTTTTTTTTTGAACACAAGTCGAATATAAATATATAAAGTATTCGTATAATATATTCACATTCAGGTTTGTATTCGTTCATTAGGAAATCAAAAACTCAAATTCACATTTGGGTTTGCCAACTACTAATTTGAATAACATTCGCCCAAGCCAAAAGACAATAATCAGAAAGGGTAAAGTTGCTATTTTAAACACATAATAGGGGATTTGTAATATCATAATGGCTCCCCGAGTATGTGTAAATTCCATTTTAGTCCCAAACTTTCTTCAAATAATAATGAGTCCCCCGGGGCTAGGCTACAAGAATTATACATATCTTTTGCCACTTTCCACATGATAAACAAGAGGGAAGAATGTTTGATAGTGTTTTTCACATTTATTTTTTAAAAAATAGATTTCCTTAAGAAAATTAAAAAATTGATTCTAGACGTGTACGATCGAAGAATATTTTAATAATAATAGTAATAATATTTAAAAATTTATAATAGAAAAAAATACATTTTATAGAATTCTTGAAAAAGTGTATTAAAGTCATGTTAAAATTTTAGAAAAATAATTATCGAAAAAAGAATAATTTTTTAACATATTTTTTCTTTAGAAGGTTGGAATATGTTTTAAATTTTTTGCTAAATTGATGATTTTTCTTCAATAAAAATTGGTGATAATAAATTAGTGGATTCAAATTGAACGATCATAATTACCAAATTCTTGCTAATAAAAACATAGGTATAACATATATATATATATATATATATTCTATTTATTTGATCATTATTAATAAAATTTTATCAATTAATTTAATTTTTTTGAAACACTACAAAACTTTTTGACTAAAAAGTATTGGCCAAAGGGCTTATTCCCATCAAGGTTTGATGAAATAACAAAATTTCTCTCTCTAACTTTAAAAAATTTAAACACTTATTTGTTGATTTTTTCATTCATTTTTCTAACTTTTTAGTAAAATAACTAAATCACCCTCGTTACAAAAAATAAATATATAAAAATACATTTTAATATTAAAATAAAAATATACAAATTTAAAAAATTATAAAAATTACAAAAAATATTAAAAATTATTGATAAAAGAACTATGAGGTAAGAACTTGGTTTACGGAGTAACCACATCTAGCTATCTCTACTATCAATTATGACTAAAAATGATTAATGGGGTTAAAGTCGATTATTTTCGATTATTCTTTACCACGATTAATGGTAAAAATTGTTAAAAAAAAAAACAGGTATTGCTGTTGATGGTAATAGCAGCTAATAATGGAACCAAGAGGCCAAAAATAGCCTCCTAATATATGAGGTGGGCACATCAATCATGGTAGGAAATGGTTGGTGAGGTCAATGTCAACCATTTTTTGTCATGGTTAATGGTGGAGATGATCAAATTTGATTGTCTCATGAACCAAAAGATTGTTCGACTATCTGATTCGATTATCAGCATTGATGCTACCAGTGGCGGTGGCTATTTTTATTTTTAATTTTAATTTTTATATTTTATTAATTTTATAACATTAATTTTATTATTTTAAATTATTTTTATCAAAAAGATGAAAATATCTTTCGATCGTTTATTTTTAATTATTAATCGTTAAATTTAACTATTGATTTTGACTAATTGATGAGTATAAGTTTTTAAAACTTAGAGGATAGAATTTTGTCTTTTCGATAAATCTTAGGTGGGGATAATCGTTTGGCCAAAAGTAATATGGAGTGATTCAATAATTTAAGTCATATAAAAATATTTATTACTACATATAACTAGAGAATGTGCCCAAGGTGGAATTTCCAGAGTTTCCCTTATTACATGCAGCTAAGGATGAATTCAAATTCAGCCAAATCTGAATTTGAATTCGAATTCATTGAGTTCGACATCGATATTGACTTGTTTGAGGTGATTTAAGTTCAAGCTCAATTTGACTCAATTTGTTAAAAGCATCAATATCGAAAACGATGTTGTTTTATTTTATATTGGTTAAAACGATACAATTTTTTTTGTTAATGTGAATAAAAAATCTTTAACTCACAAACCAAACTCACTAAGGGAAGCTTGCAAAATCTAGACTTAGACTTGTTTTAATTGAACTCATTTTGGGTTTATTTAAATCGAATTTAAATTCAATTTTAAACTAATTTGACTCAAATTCAATCACATCCTCAACACATCATCCTAATTTTAACTATTTTAATAACAAAATTGAATAAATTTTATTTTTAAAATTACTAATAGATTTATTTAAATGATTCATATATCTTTTTAAAATTATTTATTATTTCATTTTAAATGTCATCTTTAAAGTTTATTAACCTTTTAATTATCTCTTTTTCTTAGATTTACTATTTCTTATATTTATTTAAGTAACTTCTTTATCGATTATCGATCATTTAAATTATCGATAATAAGGTTTTTTTATCGACAGATAAACATAATTTAAGATAATTAGAATTAATTAATTAATTATGATATTCACTGTAATGAAACATTAAATAAAATATAATAAAAAACATGATACAGAAAAATGTGATTCGTATCAATGGTTGGAAACATAGCTTTATGATATGTTATTATTGACATTGACACAAGAAAATGTATCATAAAAATAAGGTCAACCTAAGGTTTTCTTAAATGGTAAAATCCTACTTATAAAGTTTTAAAAAATTATATACTTATATTTCTTTCAATTTTTTAAAATATTTTCTTGCAAAAACCAAAATACATTTCATAAAAATAAATAATATTAACATTAAAATAAAAATAAAAAACTTTAACAATTAATCAACAAAATTTTAAAATATAAAAATAAAATAAAAATTTTAAAAAGTGATCACTGTCATCAGTAGTATTGACGATGGCGATAACTATTGTTAACCTAACCAGGTGACTAAAAAATGTCATTTGCTGTTATTGATGATCGAAAATGACAACCTAATTCCATTGGTGACTGTATTTGACTGTTTCAATAACAAAGATGATTAGATCTAATTACTAAAGATTTGATAGAGGTGACTATATCTGACCACTTTTGTCATAAAAAAAAGGTTGAAAACGGTCGACATACTTGAAATTAATCATTTTTAATCATTCTTAATGGTGGAGACAACCTTTGGCGGTCAGATCCGATCTCTAATGAAACCAAGTAGTTATTTTTGGCTATTTGATTAGGTTAATGGTGACCACTACTGCTGATGACGTTGTTAGTAATGGTAGTTACTTTATAAAAATTTTATTTTAATTTTAGTAATTTATTATTATTATTATTATTTTAATATTATTTTATATTTTAATTATTTTTATAAAATTAATTTGATTATTTTCTAATTTTTATCTAAAAAGTAAAAATATCCTACAAATTAAATTTAATGATTCACTGATGAATTTGTTGGTTGATTTTAATAAATAGTTGAATATTTGACTTTTTTTTAAAATTTTTTGATAGAGATTTGTTAACTAAGAAAACCTTGGGTGGGAATCAGTTGTTTAGCCTAAAAATAATTCAATTTTGGACTATAGTTTTAAGGAGAGTAAACGGACTTGTATGAAGGTTGTGTCACAGAAGATTTCAAAAATGCTCACCCAACCAATCATGGTCTCCAATATTTTGTTTTCAAAAATGCTTACCCAACCAATCATGGTGTCCAATATTTTGAAAATATTCTCCCAATCAATCTTATCTTCATCACAAATAAATCATTGAACCCAGTCACTCTCTTTCTGCCTTTTTTAACTGTCTGTGAAAACACTTCTACTTCACTGTCTTTCACTGACAACCTTAATAAAATTTAGTCCCCTAAATTCTAGCAGATACGCAAAATCTTCCCCAGTAGATTCGCTTTTTCAAAATATTTTCGCTTTTTAATCTTCCTTCGAAGTTTTACGTGATGGATTCATTGAACTTATCACCATTAAATGTTTTCCCGTCAATTCTTGTACAGCCAGATTTTCGTTTTACGTTCTAGAAGTTTTGCTTCCCACCCCCCACCCCACCCCATGTAATTACCATTTCTATATTTTTTCTTTCCTTGTTTGAAGCTTTTGTTTTATTTTGATACCTTTTTAGCTTATAGCTGGAAACGCCGTTGAAGTTTCTAACCATATTTCGTTTATTTTGATACCCTTTTTCAAAAATTTTCACTCCTTAATCTTCCTTGAAGTTTTACGTGATGTCTTCAATGAGCTAACCAACATTAAATGTTTGCCCATTTATTCTTGTACAGCTAGGTCTTCGTTTAACATTCTAAAGTTTTGCTCCCTACCCCACCCCACCCCACCCCAAATAATTACCATTTCTATATTTTTTGTTTCCTTTTTTGAAGCTTTTGTTTTATGTTGATACCGTTTTAGCTTATACCTGGGAAGGCTGTTAAAGTTTGAATTATATTTCGTTTAGGGGCTGTAGTCAGTGGGTTGGTTTCAGATTTTCAACATTTCTACTGGGTCGGTTTTAGATGAGTAGTTGTTGAAGTAGTTGAATGTGAGTCAAATTGCACTCTAGAAAAACAAACCCATCTCCACGTTTATGTGTTTGCTGCTTTAAAGTTTGTATCTGCTAGTCAAATAGGACGTGGAAACTCAGCTCAAGCCCATAGGCCACACTCTTTCAATATACTCACAGTCTTTGTTTATTTAGTTATTTCCGTCTACCTTTTTAGCTTTGTGTTTTTGATAAACTTTTTCCAGTGTTGTAAAGGGCTTGGAAGTTGAATCGTTTGGATTCAACTAGGCTCAAAGATTTTTTCATACAGTTCTTTTTCTTTTGGAGTTAAGTTCTGTGTTAATTAGTAGAGTTTTTGGAAATATTGTTTATGTGGGATTTTTTGCCGGGAGGTTTTGTTTAGATCTAGTAAAGTATTAAAAGGTAACTGATTTCCAGATGGGATGATTTTCTGTTACTTGAAATCATTGGTTGAATATTCTTCTAAAAAGCAAGAATTCTTCTGAGGAAGAATTTATTCTACCGACTGTGTTTTTATGCTTTCAACCATTAGAAAGAACAATTTTTGTTGCTATAGATGGCGGGTAATAGAAGAAAGAGGCATCATTTCAGCAGCCAAATTCATGCATTTTCTTGTGGTAAAAATTCATTTAAAGGTGACCATTCTCTGATTGGAGGACCTGGATTCTCAAGAGTAGTGTATTGCAATGACCCTGAATGCTTTGAGGCCAGTGTCCTCAATTACAGTGACAATTACGTTAGAACTACAAAGTATACTCTTGCGACATTTATTCCCAGATCATTGTTTGAGCAGTTTAGGAGAGTTGCCAATCTTTATTTTCTTCTCTGTGCAATACTTTCCTTCACGCCTCTCTCTCCTTACTCTGCTGAGAGCAATGTTGTTCCTCTTGTTGTTGTGATTGGAGCTACTATGGGAAAAGAGATTCTTGAAGATTGGCGGCGCAAAAAGCAGGTAACTTTGTTATATTGGTGTGAATTCTAATGCAGCTTTCTGAAATTCATTATTTACGTCCTTGGAGATCTGCTACCACTTGTAGAATAGGCCAATTTACAACTGACTTCCCCGAACCATATTCGAGACATATTATAAAGTATAAAAATTCATGAAGTTCCAGTTCCAAAAAATGGGTATCAATGAAAGGACAAAGTCTTTGGAAAATGCTTTCATATGGGTTCTTTTGTGATTATCAAGTTATTGCATTTACAGCAAAACTGGTTCTTTTGGAATTAAGTTTTACATCAGTACTATTAGTTGTTTTCTGTTCCACCATTTGTTTTCTTTGAGGTCCTATCTTAAATTATGTGCAGAAATGTTCTGTGTCAAATTTTGATGCTGTTATAAATTCTTCTCTTTATTTTCCTGTGGTTTAATTTATCTTTTATGTGGCTAAGGATATCGAGGTGAATAACAGAAAGGTGAAAGTGCATTCTGGTGATGGACTTTTTGATTCTAGTAAATGGAAGGATCTGAAAGTGGGGGACATTGTGAGGGTAGAAAAAGATGAATATTTTCCTGCTGATCTCATCTTACTTTCCTCAAGTTATGAGGAAGCAATTTGCTATGTTGAAACCACAAACCTGGATGGAGAAACTAATTTGAAACTGAAACAAGCACTTGATGCCACTTCAAATCTGATTGAGGACTCTAGCTTCCAAAATTTCAAGGCTATCATTAGATGTGAAGATCCCAATGCAAGTTTGTACTCCTTTGTTGGCAGTATGGATCTTGAAGAACAGCAGTACCCTCTCAGCCCTCAGCAGCTTCTGCTTAGGGACTCGAAGCTCCGGAATACTGATTATATCTATGGGGTAGTTATCTTTACAGGTCATGATACAAAGGTTATTCAAAATTCAACACCACCCCCTTCTAAGAGAAGCAAAATTGAGAGAAGGATGGATAAGATAATTTACTTCTTGTTCGGCATCTTAGTTTTAATGTCAGTTATTGGGTCAATAATCTTTGGGATTACAACTAGTGAGGACATAGAAGATGGAAGGATGAAGAGATGGTACCTTAGACCTGATGATACTACTATTTACTACGACCCTAAGAGGGCAGCCGTTGCAGCAATTCTGCAGTTTTGGACTGCTGTTTTGCTGTATGGATATTTGATTCCCATTTCCTTGTATGTGTCAATAGAAATTGTCAAAATCCTTCAGAGCAGGTTTATCAACCAAGATATTCACATGTACTATGAGGAAGCTGACAAGCCAGCACTGGCTCGTACATCAAATTTAAATGAAGAACTTGGCCAAGTTGACACTATACTTTCTGATAAAACAGGGACTTTAACTTGCAACTCCATGGAATTTATCAAATGTTCAATTGCTGGGATCTCCTATGGCCGTGGAGTAACTGAAGTTGAGAGAGCTATGGCCAGGAGAAAAGGGTCACCTTTACCAGAAGAGGAAACTGAGGAAGATGTTGTGGAGTCTGCTGAAGAAAAGGCATCTGTTAAAGGTTATAATTTCGTGGATGAAAGGATCACGAATGGTAATTGGGTTAAAGAGCCTCGGGCTGATGTAATCCAGAAGTTCTTACGACTCTTAGCCATCTGCCACACTGCACTACCTGAAATTGATGAAGAAACTGAAAGGATTACATATGAAGCTGAATCACCAGATGAAGCAGCTTTTGTCATTGCAGCAAGAGAACTTGGGTTTGCATTCTATGAAAGGACTCAAACGAGCATCTCACTGCATGAGTTAGATCCAGGCTCTTGCAGGACGGTTGAAAGGTTATTTTCTTGCACGATCTATTTCTACCTATTTTCTATTATTGGTTAATTACAAAATATGGGATCATTTTAATCCATTCTCAAATAAAGGGGATACATTTTATTTTAATTTACGTTCTTTCAGGTCTTACAAACTTTTGAATGTCCTCGAGTTCAGTAGCTCCAGAAAACGGATGTCTGTGATTGTAAGAAATGAGGAGGGCACTTTGCTCTTACTCTCCAAAGGTGCAGACAGGTTTGTAATTTGAAACATTGTACAAGAGCTTGAATATAGTTTTAGGATTTGGCACTTACAATGTGGGTTAGATTAATCCATCATAATGATATGGTGAATCCCTTACTCTGTTCAAGTTATTGGTAAATGAAATAGCTGTTAATGTTCCTCATATGACCAATAGTCAAACAGACAAAACCAATGCCTCACACTATTTGTTCTTTGAACCAGGGAAGCTTGTTTCATCATTATTGCAGGAAGGGTAGTTTGTTTTGGTTTTATGTTGATAACTACAGATTGCTTGATGTTAATTTAATCTTCTTTACCTTCAAGCAGTGTCATGTTTGAAAGACTTGCGGAGAATGGAAGAGAGTTCGAGGAGCAGACCGGGGCACACATCAACGAGTATGCTGATGCCGGATTGAGGACTTTAATAGTTGCCTACCGTGAACTGGATGAGGAAGAATACAATCGGTTTAATGAGGAATTTACTGTGGCTAAGAATTCAGTGAGTGCAGATCGTGAGGAAATTGTTGAGGAAGTGGCAGAAAAAATTGAAAAGGGTTTGATTCTTCTTGGTGCTACAGCTGTTGAAGACAAACTTCAAAATGGGGTAGGTTTCAGACTTGAACAAACATAGAGCTTGATGAAGTGCAATGAACTTAGTTTTGCATGCCATAAAAACAATCTCTCTAGCATGTGAATACTAAAGTGTCTTCATATATCATCAAAATGAATACTAAGAGCTTATACTAGCATGCAATAATTAAATTTCCTTTACTAGAATTGTTAATTTATGTC
Organism: Anacardium occidentale; assembly: GCA_026122585.1. NCBI lineage: Eukaryota > Viridiplantae > Streptophyta > Magnoliopsida > Sapindales > Anacardiaceae > Anacardium > Anacardium occidentale. Next base: position 325,059 of record JAJEJH010000200.1, read on the forward strand.
CAGTTCAAGTGCCAGCGAATAGAGCGAGTTTCTCAGAGATGAGGTACGAAAATTGAGACTACTATTTCTATTGTGTGGGACAGGTTCCTGAATGCATTGATAAACTTGCACAAGCAGGAATTAAACTATGGGTTTTGACTGGAGACAAGATGGAGACTGCAATCAATATTGGGTATCATCAGTTGATGTGATTTCTTGCTTTTTCCTGTGAACGTTTTAAAGTCCGGTTTGCTAACATTACTTGTATTTTGTGTTAAACTTCACAGCTTTTCCTGTAGTTTGCTTAGACAAGGAATGCAACAAATAATAATCAACTCAGACACACCAGAAACTAAAGCTCTTGAGAAATCAGAAGATAAATCTGCTGTTGCTGCGGTAATCCTGACTTCATAATTTTCTCTTTCTGCATTGGGTGAGATTTGAAGAAGCATGGCTTAACCATATAATTTAGGATTATATTTAGAGGTTACCGCATAATTTTATTGTATTTTTTCTTTAAAAGAGAGGGCGTCAACTGTGTTCTGCTTTTCTAGATGGGTCATTTGTTTTAAACACAGCATCCAAAATTATTTGAGGAATTTCGGAGTAAAATTCTCTATACGTGTGAACCCAAGATGTGATTGTTTATTTTAATCATTAGGAACTTCTGGGATATAATTTCTCTACAGTTTCAAAATTAAGGTTTCATTTTTTACACCCAGGCTCTTGGTAGCTGATACAACATGTTTTTGAATATCCAAACTGTCCAAAAGTAGGATGGTTCTAGTAGCATACTTAGTAATTCTTGAAGACCAGTGTATCATATTATATTCAAAAAAACCATATACGCACAAATTTTGGTGCTCATTTTGTGTATTTAAATTATGTATTATCATGTGATTGAGTGATTTTGAATTAAGGATAAATTAACACCTAATTACATGATAATATATTATCTGGGTATATAATATATGTACAGGAATCATAGTTACATAACACTATTCTACTATATTTTGGCCAATGTTCATTAGCCTATGACTTTTGAGCTTGATGAGTTCTTGTTGATTCTTTAGGCATTGAAGGAAAGTGTTATCCATCAGATACTTGATGGAAAGGTGTTGCTTAAAGCTTCAAATGAAAGCTCAGAGGCATTGGCACTGATAATTGATGGGAAGTCTCTCACTTATGCTCTAGAAGATGATGTCAGGGACATATTTCTAGAGCTTGCCATTGGCTGTGCTTCGGTAATTTGCTGTCGCTCATCTCCTAAACAGAAAGCACTTGTAAGTCTCATCATCTTTTTGGCTATTACTCGATCATTTATTATTGTTTAATTTGTTTTACAACGTGGTTAGCATATCAACCATGTGTGAACTTGATATTCTGTTTAGTTGCAATGTAAGCAACGACAAACTCCTTTCATTCTATAAACACTAAGAGACAACTGATAATATGATTCTTTAGGATCTCTTATTGTTCCACTCTTCTATTTTATCTTGATGATGAAATTATTTGTGTCACCCTTCGAAATAAAACTTGTCCAAACATTTCCTTTGTTGCTAAAGGGTGTTAAAATTTTTTGAAGGTTACAAGGCTAGTTAAAGTTAAAACTGGTAGCACAACTTTAGCAATTGGTGATGGGGCAAACGATGTTGGAATGCTTCAAGAAGCAGATATTGGAGTTGGTATCAGTGGTGCAGAAGGAATGCAGGTAAATGTCAAACAGATTGATTGTTAGTTTTCCTTCATATCATAAATCTATTCTATATGTTGATCTGACTGGATTCTCATCTTTTCTCCCTGGTGCCTCTTCTAAAATATCAGGCAGTCATGTCAAGTGACATCGCAATTGCACAGTTCAGATTCTTGGAGCGCTTGCTACTTGTGCATGGACATTGGTGTTACAGGAGGATTTCATCAATGGTAGGAATTCAGCGGCATATTTTTTTCCCTTTTTTGTTTATGATGGACATCAATTTTATATATGGTTGTGAGAAACTAGTGATCGTGTTTCTTGAAACTGACTAACACTCTGGCATAATCCCTTGTGAGATTGATTTAATTCAAATTACTGACATTTTTTCTTTTATTTTTTTGGCAGATATGTTATTTCTTCTACAAGAACATTGCATTTGGCTTCACACTCTTCTTCTTTCAGATGTATGCATCATTTTCTGGCCAAACAGTATACAATGATTGGTTCCTATCACTTTATAATGTCTTCTTCACATCACTTCCCGTGATTGCCCTGGGAGTTTTTGACCAAGACGTTGCTGCCCGTTTCTGTCTCAGGGTAGGTGCCAAGAAGTTGTATTACTAAATAGTCTCAAATAAGTTGTCCTTTTTTGTTACCTAAGAAAGACTTTGAAAATGCGATGGTTTTCTCTTCTGTTTTTACAGTTCCCTCTATTATACCAAGAAGGCATACAAAATCTCCTCTTTAGCTGGACTCGCATACTTGGATGGGCATTCAACGGGGTTCTAAGTGCTATCATCGTTTTCTTCTTTTGCATCCGGGCAATGGAGCAACAAGCCTTCCGTAAAGGTGGGGAAGTTGCCGATTTGGAAGTCCTAGGTGCCACCATGTATACATGTATCGTTTGGGTGGTGAACTGTCAAATGGCACTGTCCATAAGTTATTTTACATATATACAGCATATCTTCATCTGGGGTGGAATTATATTCTGGTATCTATTCCTATTGGCATATGGAGCCATGGATCCCAACATCTCAACGACTGCCTATAAGGTCTTCATCGAAGCCTGTGCCCCTGCAGCTTTTTTCTGGCTCATTACAGTTTTGGTTCTGATCTCCTCCCTCCTTCCATATTTCGCATACTCTGCCATTCAAATGAGATTCTTCCCCTTATATCATCAGATGATACAATGGATTAGATTTGACGGGCAAACAGATGACCCTGAGTACGTTTATATGGTGCGACAAAGATCATTGCGACCAACAACAGTAGGTTTCACTGCTCGGTTTGAAGCAAGTTCAAGAAACTTGAAAGCAGACCTGGAAAAGATGACTGGAGGAGAACCTTCATAGATTCTGTTAAGAATAGTTGGTATTTAGCTGCCAAGAAGACTATCCTTGTACATATTTGATGCAGAATTCATCTTTCGACCACGATACTTAACATCAAAGAATGTTTCGGAGACAACGCCAGTCATTTTGGCTATACCAGTCTTGTTTTTGTGAGCTCCAAAACCAAAGTTTAATTTGTTATTTGGGATAATTTATAATTCTAAGCAACACAGGAATATAACATGATTCAGCATTTACAGAACTTCTTTTCTCTGGCAACACTTTTGCTTTCATTTTTTTCCTTTTTTTTTTGCTGCAAAATTGAGACAGATGTAAGGTTGATTACTTACCTGGGAAATTTTGCCTTAAAATTTTTTAAGAAAGCTTCATGTTGTTTGCCATTGCAAAATTCTTCCTCACAAAAATGCAATGCCGAAGACATCAGAAGTAGAATTAGCCATATCAGCAACAAATTGCTCTTTTCTTTTTTTTGGGAAAAAATTAGAGTGTAAGGGATATGTCTCGGTTACCAGTTGCAGGACCAAACTAAAAGTTTTAAGACCCTCTCTTTGAATGACAAACCACGATATTTTCAAGGCCAAAGGCCTTTTTCCCCCCCCATAGTTTGATCGAGTCTTAGATTCCCACCTCCCAAGTTTGTGAAATCTAAAGTCACTATTTTATCGTAACTTTCTTAATTTTTTAATAAAATAACTAAAATACTTTTTTAAAACATAAAAATTTATAATAAAATTAAAATTAACCACTGTTGACAGTAGTGGCCATCGTTGATACTAGTAGCGATGGTCGTCGCTTATGGGATTAAGTGATAAAAAACAGTCACTTGATTTTAAAGGAGACTATATTTAGCTTTCATGTTTGGTGAAGGTAATCAGATCTGATTACTTCCTGTTTTAGTGAAGGTATTAAAAAACACAATAAAAAACGATTATTTAATTCTATTATCGACAGCCATTGCCACTAGCACTAGTGGTTGTGGTTGTTTTTAATATTTTAAAATTTTTATATATTTTAAAAAATTTTATTTTTTTAATATTTAAATAATATTTTATATTCATATAAAATTTATTTTATTATTTTATAAAATTTTAATCTTAAAATGACAAAAATATCCTTTAACAATCAACTATTTAATTATTAATCGTTAGATTTAACCATTGACTTTGGTCAATGAATGAATGAGTTTTATAAATTTGAAAGGTGAGACTTTGGAACAATATCAAACTATCGGTGAGAATAACTCTTTTGGCCTATTTTCAATAATATTAGGGCTCTCTTTTTTTTTTGGGCCAACCCACAAGTAATATCACCCATAAAATTGCAAGTTGTGTGAAGCCTATAGACTAGAAGGTGAAATTATGATATATATATATATATATATATATATATATATATATATATATAAGGTGAAAATATGATTAGAATAAGAAAAAAAATTTATAATAGATTAATTGAATTTTAAAAATCAATGTTACGTATATATAATGATGCTAATAACTTAAGATGTAACGTACGCTTGAGCCTTTATTTATAATAAATGAATGAAATTATTAAAGTGTATTTTTTAGATATGGGATTACAATTTCTTCGAATTTTCATTAAATCTCAAGTTTTTAATTTGTTTATATTGGTAAAATTGATTATAATAGCTCATTTCATTCTTTATAAATAATATTACTTTATTTTTAATTATAATCTAAATTTTAAATTTTTTTTATATTAAAAAACATAATTTAAAAAAAATAATTAATTTTGTGGATTAGTCTACGAACTTGTAGTGAGCTCGATTTATAAAGCTTGTAAACTGGTAAAAATTATTCAAATTAACTAAAACGATATTATTTTAATCAATATACATAAAAACAATATCATTTTGAATATTTAAGGATGAATTGAATTAAGTTTGACTCACTTTAAATGAATCAAATTCAAACTTAAACTTAATTCAAATTTAATCCTAACGACACATTATTATCATTATTATTACATAAATTAGCCTTTTTATTGGAAATAAGGAAATATCATCTAATTAATTAACCAGCTAAATTCTCCTTCAAACCAGCTGAGGTTCTTCGACCTTGCCAGGATCTTCATCTTTACCCGTGTTAACATCCTTTGTATCTTCGTCTAAATCCACCACCTTAGCTCCCACCTCAACTTGGCCGAGGTTAACAATGCTCCGCCGCCGTCGCCGCCTACTCCGTCTCTCCAGCCACCGAAAAAACTCTCTATTCTTGAATATCTCCAATGGACTATTATTACTCCTCGCTGCATCGCGCTCACGCGTGCAAAGCCTCCCCAACACGCACGAAATGATCGCAAGAACGGTGATAACCGACATCACTGCAAAGAACGGCCCGACAGACCCGGAAGAATTACCGGCAGCATTGGTCGAAGAAGCCCCCGAATTAGCCGCAACCGACTGCTGCGGCTGTTGGGGCAACACTGAAGCCATCGATGTGAAGATTATGAATGTGGTGGGTGCAGATATAGCAAGAAAGGAGCCGACCGAGGTAAGTGGAGGACAACAAGGAAAGATTTAAAGCGATGAAAATTTAATTGTTTCGGGGGGCTGATTTTGAGCCTTAAAGAAAAAGAAATAGTACGTTTTGCATGCATGCATGCTTAAATTTGGATTTGGATGCTACTGAAATGAGAAGGAAGGCCTTTATATTTGTAAAGAAGGAAGAGATTCCTGTATAAAGTGAGTCCCCATGTGATCCAGAACCTCTGGTTGGTTTTCTTTTCTGCTTTTTGAGTTTTTAAAACCCTAAATCTTAGGTAGGCACCATTGGGTTTTCGATTGGAAAAATTAATTTAAATATTTTTTTTTTCAATCTCCCAAATAAAGTTACCTTAATTTTAGCAAGCTGAACTATTGTAGTCTTTTTTTTTTTTTTTTTTTTAAATTTTTCTATGTGTATCCAATCACCTGTAACGCGTGAATTGCGTCTACTCATTGCATCGATAATTTTGAAAGCAAATTGAGTACAATTATTATGGGTAGTTGTTGAATTTTGTGGATAGAGACTATTTTCGTGTGTATCAAAAGATTTTGTCACCATCAATGATTTTAGATAATTTTTGACATATTTCAACAATTAAAATGACTTAAAATAGTGATTAGATAGTTATTTTTCATATTAAACACATTATAATGTAATAAAATTGATTATTTTGTGTAGATTTACATTGAAAATTAGTTTGAAGTTGCGGTTATAAATTTCCGTCTAAATTTGATCATTATCTGTAGAATTTGATGATATCTGCAGTTGAAATCATATCATATAGAAAGCCTAACCTGTGGTGTTCTGATCACTGCTTATACTGTAAAGTCAACGTTTGTAATTTGCAGTTAAAACGCGTATCATGCATGGTAATGCGGGTTGGGAAAGGAGGTGTTAAGTGAATACTTTAAAACTTTTAAACATGGCAAAAATCTAGTTTTTGAGGGGTTTTTGGTCACTTTCCAATACAATGGAGGGTTTGGGGTTAGGTAGTTTAATTGAAATATTAATTTTACATTTAATGACTCCTCATTTTTTCTATATAAAATCACGATTATCAATTTTTAAAAACACAATTCTCTCAAAGTTTCTTCTCTCTCTGGTTATAAAATTTTGACGTCGAAAGTTCAAAACCATGGGAAGAAGTTCGTGAATTCAAGTATTTATACATATTTTAGTATAAACTTTATTTTTGTTACATTCGAATAAAATATGAGCTTTAGTGATAGAAATGATAAATATATGGGGTTTAATGAAATTTATTATATGTATAAGGTATATAATGATCATATGTAGGATGTATGATGATATGTTGATATATCGGTAGCGGTTTATTGAAAAATTATCATATATAGCTTTAGAGGTTGGTAGAAGTCAATTGATATTTGGATAATTAAGATAAGGTGCATGGGGTCCATATGATATTGTTTTAGTAGTGAATAAGTCAAATGAATTTGATAAATCTTAAACCAAATGTTCTATTCCAAATAGCCAACCTTAAACCAAACACAGTGGAAAATGCTAGTATTTGTAGAAAAAAATGATAATCCACAAAAACAATATCCTAAACTGTAGACTCTGAAAATAGAAAACATTAAACGATAACCTTAAACATTAAATCATAAAGGGTACACATTAAAAAATCGTAATTAGTAAACACTAAACCTCAAATTTTAAACCTTAAACCTTAAATTCTAAATCCAAAATTGTAAGTCCTACACTGTAAACCCTAAATTTTAAACCTTATTCTAAACCCAAAACTCTAACTTTAAATTATAAACCATAAACTTTACTATAGACCGTAAACCCAAATCATAAATCCTAAACTGTAAAACCATAAACCGTAAACACGTAAAAATTATAAACTCTAAACATTAACAAAATGTAATTCATAAACAGTAAACTTTAAAGTGTGAAAAACTAAATGCTAAACCCTAACTTCATTTAATATAAAACCTTAAACCATAAATCTTGTATTCTGCAGTGTAATACCGTAATGGTATATAGTAAATAACTAAACTTTCTAACATGTGGATCGTAATGGGTAAACCAAAACCATCAATTGTAAACATTAAACGTTGAAAAATCGTAATTCTTAAATACTAAACCTTAAATATTGAAAATGTAAACTGTAAACCTTAATCTCATTTACCGTAACTTGGGGCTCTTACAATAATTGTTTGTATATATCTTTTGGTTTAATCAACATCTGATCTTTTTAATCTAATCATGAGATAATTTGATTATTTTCAAATTATAAATCATAATGAATCAAAAAATCTCGGATAAGTATAAAGTGTTGATCGTGCCCGCATCTTAATAATTTTTTGTTGGTAAGTCCAATCTTAATAATTTTATGGATATAATTATTTAGATTTTTATTTGTCTTAATGCTATGTCAATTTTATGCATATTATCTAATCTAATTTGGAATATTATCATGCTACCATACCAACCGTACACGTGTACAAATCGTTTTTGTCCATAGTGGCCTTGTAAACTTTTTATATGACAAAAAAGGACAAATAATTATTAATTGACCAAAAATTCAAGCGCTCATAGAAAGCCACGTCATATAAAAAGCCAGAAAACTTTTTCCAAATATTAACCGTTTCTCATAAATTTGAATTTGGCTGAATATGGCTTTTAGGTCAATTTCAAATTTTTTAATCTTATTTTTCTCGAGCAAGATAATTTTTTTTAAATAAATTAAAAATATAATTTGGGCTTGTTTTTTTGCTTAAGCCCAACAATGCCTTATTCGGTGGAAACTTACTGTTTTCCCCTACATGTTTTGAAAAATAAAAAGACACCCCTATCTCGGAAATATTAGGGCTTGTTAATAAGAATGTAAGACATCTTCACATATCTTTAGGAGAATAAAGATAATAAAATTATATGAATTTATAATAATAAATTTTGTATAAAGAATTTTATTTAAATATTAAATTATAATTATAATTAAACATATCAACATCATATTTACTTTGATTTATATTAAATATTGAAACAAATAAATAATAAAAAAATATATTTTTTTATCGTCCATTGTCAAATCGGACACGTAACAATTTGATTTGCTATATTTTTTTTTGTGTTTGGGTTAGAGATGACAATGAGACGGGTAAAAGTCGAATACCCTAATCATTGTCCTTGTCATCATAGGTTCAATATTTTCCTATCGTTGCCCATATTGATAGGCCAAATCATTTCCCATCCTTGCTCGTATCAGGGATGATGGGAAATCTTCTCCCTATGGAAAAAATCATTTTTCCTTCTCCTCCCAATCCGTGTTAGAAAAATAATAAAATAGTTTTAAATTCTAAAACGAAAGAGAAGACAGTTTGAATATATTTATTCCTATCTCTACCACCACCCAAAACCACCATTAGCTACCATCACCTTCAATGGTCGTGTACCTGCAACACTATTGTGTCACCCCATCCCTACCGTTCACCCACACGACCACCCTGCCACTACCATAAGCACCAGCACACTTGAGCCATCATCGTCCCATCCCACTTTACCATTCTTCCCACCATTTGCATATTGCCACCAACAAAACCATATGACCAACATAAGCAGTAACCGTCACAAGCAACATGTGCTACCAACAAAACCGCACAACCATGATCAGCAACCTACTATGACCATGCAAACCCTTTACTGTTGCCACCCATATGACCACGAGCACCACCACTTATTACCTCCCATATGACCAAATTGCTACCACACAAAAACCACTTGTTGCCACAAATACAACCAACTTGCCACCATTACAGACAATACTTATATCTATCTTTTTTTCTAATTCTGAAAATTATAATCGTTTTTGTCTTCATCCTCATTATTATTAAAAAATCTTTTTTTTGTTCAAAGAGAATACATCAAAGATCCAATTTCGTGAGTTGAATTGTGATCTCTACTTTGGATGCTTTATAATAATAGTTAATATTAACAAAAATAATTATAAAACTAATTTTCAAGTATTCCCCGAAAAAAAAAAAAAAAAAAAAGTATTCCCTGATAAAAAAATGGTAGATTCCTTGTAATTTTCTAAAACTATTGGACCTGTTTAAAATTTCACAATTGGGGTTAAAACTGTAAACTCAAAAAACACGTGATATTGCAAAGAATCGATTTGTAAATATTAAAATTATAAAGCAGCCAAAAATAAAGTCACACTGTCCTCCCTCTCTCTCTCTCTCTCTCTTTCTCTCTCCTTCATCGTCTTCCTCTCACAAAACAAAGAAGAGGAGAGAGTGACGTACGGCAATGGCGACTTCTCTCCTGTCCTGGTTCAAACCCGTTTCTCTTTCGCCATTTCTTTCACTTTCCAACCATATAAATTTCTCTACATACCCTTCACTCTTGCATGTATTTTTTTCTTTTTATTTTTATATATGTGTCTGATTGTTGTACGAAGCTCCTTTTTTTTTGGTTACTGTTTGGAAGCTTTAGATCTGTGTTATTTGTATCATATTTGGTGTTTTAGCTTCGGATTCTCAAGGGTGAAGTCACTGGAGGCAGCGGTTCATCGATCTCTTCCTGGGAATTTTGTCATGAAAATAAAACATGAATCGATCGATAAACCTCTGCATCCAGCGCTTACTTCTTCTTGATTTTTTTTTTGTTTACTCTTTTCAAGTTGTTGTTTTGTTTCATATTTAGTTCTCTTTTTTGTTCTTTCATGCTGTATTTTGAGTATTTGTTTGCTGAGAAACCATGTAGAAGAAATCACATATTATGCATATACGTTGTTCATTTTGATGTTCTGATTGAGGGGTTATTTCATCCTCCAAATATGATAGATTGAAGGATTTTGGAATGAAATTTAGTTCTAAAAACTGAGTTTACGAATAGGGTTTGAAGGATATATTATGCAAATAGGCAGATGTCCGAGTTTTTGGGTTTGATTGACAAGGGTAAGTAAATAAGAATGTTTTTTCCTTTGAATTTTTTTTTAATTTCTTTTTTGAGTTAATTATTGAGTTAATGGTGGTTGGTGGCAGGCCTTGCAGAGAAGCCAATGCACCTCCTATTATTTACCAGTAGGGGACCAGCGGCTAACTTTTAGACTCTATCTGTTCATTGATCTTTATCTTATCATCATTTTCCATTGAATATGTATTTTAGATCAAGTATATTAATTTAATATTCTCTTAGTCTTGTGATATTTTATTTTTATGTTTTTGAACTTTGTTGCTACAGGAGGTTTGGCATTTATAGATAGTTCTTAATTTCACATCCTTTTGCATGATACTGGTGGTAAAGTTCTCATTGTAATTCACCAGAAATGATTCCTTTTGTTTGAGCAAGATTTATATTGTGATATTGTTTTATTGAGGATTTGTTGAAATCCGGAGCTAATATGAGAGATGAATAACGGGGTTTGTTTGAGCTTCTTTGGTGGTTTTGTATATACATTTGTCTTGATGATTTTTGGTGATACATATGCTAATGCTTATGTTATTACAAATTTTGTTGATGAATGTTGTGCTTAGGGATTTTGTTCTTTCTTCTTGTAAATTTGAAGTGAAATAATTTTTGCTTATTAAGTGCAAAAAGTAAGAGAGATGTTAGTGAAACTTTTCATCAGTCATATGTTAATTGAAAAAAAAAACCAAAATGTTTAAAGTTTTGAATTGATTTGCTTTATGTTGCAGTCAAAGTTTCTGCTTTGCAGGCATGGCTGTTAACTTTTGACTCTTCTTTTGTTTGCCTAAACTTTGTGCACTAAAGTTTGCATAATTCAAATTTTTGAAACATTGTTGTACTGTTTTTCCTCCATTTTCTTACTGATCCTTAAACTAATTGATTCATCCTCTTTTGAAGTGATTATTTGGGAAGAGTTTTCATCTGATTTAGCATGTGGTAAAGTTGAATTCAATGCTATTATGTAAAAATGCTTTTATTTGTGTTTTTGAGTAAAAACGAAAATGCTTTCTACCTCTTAATTGCTTTCCCAAAAAAGGACCTTCTATGCTGTAGAAAGCATTTTCTGAAAACAGTAGGTATTAAATGCTTCTCCAGAAAAAAGCCCTCTATTGCTTTTTATATCCAAACACATTTTGTCACAAGCTAAACACAGATGTAAATTTTATAAGCCTCAAATGATTGATTGCATCCATAACTGTATACATGCAATAACATTAACTCTTCTGGTTTTAGCAGTTGAGAACAGAAAAATAAAATGGGAGACGGGAATTTTCCCATTTTGCTCTGGAAAACTGTTTTTTTGTGTTGTGGACATTTTAACACATAGGCTTGGATGGATGGGGGAATAAATTCTCTGCCATTTACAAGTCATTTTCTTTGAAGAAGCAGCCAGTCAAAAGTGGGTTGAGATGTAATTTTGTATGGGAATAGATAAAAAAAACTTGGAAATAGTTTCCAAGTGGGAGACATATCCATGTCATTGCATCAGCATAGTAAGGGCGAAAATAACAGTTATGGAGTTGTTTTGGCATTGAGAATTTGGGCTGCAATGGGTTGATTTTGATTTGTAGAAGTAGTGGGAATCTGGTATCAAATTCCTTGTACCAAAATTTAGAAAGAAATCAAATCAAATAAAGTGTTTGTTCCAAAAGAAATGGAAAGAAAGAATCCTTTGCTGGGCTAATAATACAAAGGATATTCTTTCTTTAGTTTTTGTTTGCAAGTAATTCATTTTGGTCTTTCATTTTTGGGGATAACAACCCTTAAATGCATCCAATTATCACATTTTTTGTATTAAAATGATTAAATCTTTTTTATTTTTATTGATAGAATTGAACTTTCAAAATTTTTTTATTATTAAATAGAGTAAATTTTAATTATTTTTTATTGGTGGTGTTAAACTAATTGCCTTGTCTATAAGATGAAACAAATAATCTTAAAGGTATTTGGATGATATTTTTAATAAAACATATTAAAAATTTGATTTATTTCTGAGAAACTTTTTGTTGTGAATAGGATTTTAAAACAAATTCTTTAATTAAGAATCTTAATATAATATTTAGGACATAATTAACAAATAAATAGATAATTACACCCGAATAATAAAAAATGTAATTAATTAAAATGTTAAAAATAATGGAAGATAAGTTTGTTCAGTTAGTTTATAGAGATTTAGAGCATTAAACATAAGTCTTCTATGTTCTTTTCATTAATCAAACTTGATTAAAATTTTTATTATTTTTAAATACTTAAAGATATAATAGTTTTTAATGCAAGAGAATTTTGCCACTTTACACAAGGTTAAGAACAAGTGTGTCAAATATATTGGATGTGCAATAAAATTTATAACCTTATTCATTTGAAATTAGTTTTCTTTTATACTTGAAAACTTATAAAAAATAAAAAGTAGTCGTTGCATTTAATTTTTATCCATTAGGTAGGTGAAAACGAGTGGCATTGCAATAAATTTTCAGATGCATGGTCATGCTCGTCTCATTTATTGTTTTGATAAGACATTCAATGGTCGAATTTGTGAAACTCGTTAAGCATGCATGATTATGTGTTTCCTACACGCGGTTGTGCTCCATTTTTTATGTGTGTTTCTTCAAATTCTAAAAGCTCACAAGGGATTCAATACTATCAGTACATGAGACACACATGATGACTATTTTGCTTATGCACAGTCGTGTGCCAAAGTTGCAAGGTTGCACTTTGTGAATTTCGTCTAATAAGCTTTTGCATGATTAGTTTTGCATGACTAGGATTTGTAATGCCGCTTCTACTTAACATAACATGATCATGCATCATACTCCTGTACGATCATGCATTGATTGAGTATCTTGATTGTTTTGCATGGTTTTAGAGGTCATATCTACTCGCAAGGCATAACTCACAATTGTGTGTCAACTACAAACATGATCGTGTGTTTGACCTTTGACCTTTTTTCATAGCACAATGATATTGCATGATTGAAAGGGTTGTGTTCCTTTACAACTACTTCTGCATGGTCATGTGTTTAATTTGGATACAGTCGTGCTTTTGACTTTTACTCATTTAACTCAGTAAAACAAGTTTGCACAATTAAAATGATCGTGCTGGTTTTGAAATGTGCAACATTGGTCATGCTATATTCCAATACGACTGTGTTAGACTTACAATTTTTTCCAAAGAAATTACAAACTCTAGCACAGTCGTGGACAGTTTTATGTTTTTAATGCACGAGTTAAAATATAACTACACACGATCGTGTTTAAAGAGCACATGATAATGTAGTGCTTATAATTTACAAAAATAAAACTTTTCATCTGTTTTATTATGAGCTAAGTCTTACTAAAGGTAAATTAATTTTTCAAACATATTTTTATTATAATCAAAACATTGAGAGTGTAACAATTTTAATTGAAAATACTAAAAGACTTGATTCATTTTATAAAAAAATTCGACATTTCAATTTCTTCAATAGAAAAATACGAGAGATTAGTCTTTTCATAGTTTGATACATCAAGATCTTGTTATGCATTTATTTCTTAAATAATACTATGTGTACATAATTTTAGTACAGATTTTGTGTATCTAAATAATGCGTTATTATATGATTGAGTTATTATGTGACTGTATTATTATATATACATAATATGAGAGTTTAATATTTTAATTTAAAAGATTAAATTAACATTCAATCATACGATTATTTAGGTATATAAAATAAAAATAAATTTGAATATTAATAATGATGTATTACTATAAAATTAAATAGTATTTTATCTTTAATTTAAACTTGTTATTTTATTTTTAATTATTTAATTTAATATAGGTAATTTGAGTGGCATTGAACTCATTCTTGGGTTGGCTTGATATTAAATTTGAGAAGGCATTTTGAGGAGAAAAATAAGGCAGAAAATAATAAGAAATAATATAAGCAATTAATTTTTGTTTTCAAGGGATGAACATTTGGCAGTGTAATAAAACATTTAATTTGGGCATTTTTAAGGTCTCCATATTTAAGTTTTCAAGGCTTAACCATTGGGAGAATGACAATTTCCTATTCATTTTGGTGGGAAGAATAGGTTTTCACTCTTAAAGTCGAAAAATGAGAACTTTGACCTTCGAATACAAACACCGAGTACAATGAGGTCATCGCCACCACAATGTTCATCTAATATTGAAATTGAGATAGAAAAATGAGCGACACACAAAAAATTTGGATTGATTTTTATTTTTTGAAGAGGAAGAGTAGAAGAAATACATGACAAAAATAAGCGAAAAAAGAGGGGTGATGACGTCGTTGGTTGTGGGAAAGTCATTATGTTGACTTTAAAATTCTTTAGTCTTAATATGATATATTTTAATTCAAAATTATTCGATGTTTTCATTTTATTAATTGTTTTTAACAATTTAATTTATTTTTTAAAATTATTCCAATATGCCATTAATAAAACACATAAAGTCTCACAGTTTTTGGAATAACAATACATAGTTGAACTCTGTGTTTCTCTATTAAAAAAATTGAACTTTCCAAATTTTTTATTATTGAAATCAAATGTTTAGATTTTCTTGTTGAAATGACTAAACTTTTATTCCTCTTTATTTAAGTTAGCATACTTTATATTATATATTGTATATCATATTAAATATCGAAAATATAATTTTTCATATTATGTGTTACATCTTTTATTATATTGTATAATACATCTTTAGAAAAAATATAAAAAGGAAAATTCAATTATCACGTTATCATCTTAGAAAATGTTATAAATAGCTTCTAAAATTTTAAATTTTCTTAAATACATTCTTACTACATTATTACTTATCTAAAATGATGCATCAATCTGTATCGATAGTATATATTGTATTATTCTAATTTTTTATATACTTTAGGTTAAATATTGTTTTTTATTTATATCTTATCATATAGTAATATATTGTACCATACGTGTAGGTATTAATAACTATAAATGTAAACATCTTTGGACTATAACGCAATTTAAATAGTCATATTTTATTTTTTTTTTTAAATTTAAATTCTTATTAAAAGATTAAACCTAATTTTAATTTGTGATTTTTATATGCTTGTACAAATGAATTTATATGTTAAATCGATATGAACTGTAAAAAATATTTTTATATTCAAGAATTATAATAATGGTATCAAAACGATGAACCATTTGAATAAAATTCGATTTCATTTTACCATATAATAGTTTCAATCTATTTACAAAATCTCCATTTTAAAACACCACGTTAGTTCAGATTTTGGGTTAAAGAATTGAATTCTAACTCAATTTGAATTAAAATTATGTCAAAAGATTTCAATCCGAACCCAATTCAAATTAATCTACAATCGTTTATTGTTTTTATTGTCATGAGTATTTTTAACTTTTCAATTTTTTTTTTCACGAAAAAATTATATATCTAAGACTTTTTAAAACATGTCACTAATTTTAATAACAAAATTCACGGCGTAAAAGTAGAATAAAATTTTAAAATATAAAATTAAGAATATTAAGAGAGAACACAATTACATGAAAATACAACTGGATGCATGTAAATATAAGGATTTATGACAAAGTGGAAAACGTTTTTTTTCTCTTTGAGTTATCATCTTTGGCTAATTTCATAGTGATGAAGATGGTTGATATATAAAATATAATGAAAGTTTTCTCTTAATTATGATTGTCTTTCCTTAAACAAACTATTTAACTCCTTCAGTTAATTTTTTAAAGGTAGTTTACAATTGCTTCCAATTGTTGATATATATCCATTAAGATTTCTCTAATCCCTAACCAATTTTTTTATCGTAATATTTCTCCCAATATTCAAGTAAATTTGAGTTAGTTTCGTATAAACTCAAATATGATCCATTTACTTTTGAATCATATTCAGATTAACCTAAATTATATTTACGTAAAAAAACTTAACTGTAACTATTTTATTCATATCGTGTTGTGTCAGGTTAATGTATAGTGTCAAAGATTGTCAATTTTTCTGAGACTCTTTGATACTTTTGAAGTCACTCAAGTTAGATGACTCCATAAATTGTTTTTACGAAGGCAGTCTATTGTTGCTTGCTTACTTCTGGTTGTTGATATTTATCCATTAACATTTCTTCGTTAACAAATTCTTTTACAGTGACATTTTTTCAAATATTCATATTAGTTTAAATTTGTTTCATATCAATTTGAATATAAACCGATTTAGTTCTAAGTTGTATTCAGATTGACTAAAACTAGATTTTGTGATAGAAAAACACCCAATTTTTTCTTCCTTTCAAAATCAATGTATTGTATTATAATTAACACCAACATTCATTAAATACAATGAACATTACAACATATACATACATACATGTATATATATACGTACATATATACATATGAAGACAAATCCAAATTTAATTCGCCTAATATATCTGGATTTGATTAAGATCATATAGGAAGAGGAACAATTCATCTAGTTTTCTTCCTCTCTTGATTGACACAAAAATTTAGAACTAAACGAAGGAGCAACAATTACAGAAGAATAAACTTTAGAGCTTCCAAACGACAGCCCGCGAATCTTGTCTGCATCATCCTGATGATGATAACAATAATAATCTGATGGAGTCGAAGCTGTCAAGTTGATAGTCATGGAGGAATCAACTTTGTTAGGCATATTTCCAAAGACTTTTTGACCGGCTGGTGACAAGAGATGATGACGATGAAGAAGAATTTGCATGGTTCTTCTTCGTGACTGCATGTTGAAGAAGTTGATGAAGCCTGAGATTTTTAGCCACAACTCTGTGATTTTCTTCACGATTATCATTCAGAAGTCGTCCCTGATGATAAGCAAAGTTGGTCTTGGCATTTCTTCCTCTTGGAATTCTGGTGGCGCTGTCGTAAGCCACAGCGGCGTATTCCGCCCTGTCGAAAGTTCCCAGCCTTAGCCTCAGCTTCTTTGAAGAAGAGTGCTTGATTTCCGCAACCCACCTCCCCGAAGGCCTTTGTCTAACCCCCAGGAATCTTCTTCCATTACAAGTGTTCCTTCTGTTTGCAGCATCGCTTATTTTTCCTCCATTTTCACTAGGGTTTTGAGTCCGTGATGAGAGCTCCGAGGTCTCCAGGAGAGCCTGAGATATTGAGGCTTTGGTGGTAGTGAAAAAGATGAGAGAAGCACGAATGATTTTTGTGTGCATACCTCATAACATAAGGATGAATATAAGAATGCTGAAAAGGCAAAAAATGCGAAGCTAAACTTTTGGCATGGTTGTCAAGATATTACCTGTGTTTGATACATAATTCTTTACGATTTTGTTATTACAATTAAAATCAATTAAAATATTATCCATTATAGAATATAGGTCATCTCGATTTGTTTTTACAACTAAAATCAATTATTGAATAAGTTTTGATGCATATATATAAAGATGAATATAAGAATGAGGATGTTAATGTTGGTATGCTTATTTTTTAATATTTACTATCAAAATAGTATTCGTTTTAGAGGCACAATATGTTCTCTCCCTATATATATTTACATACGTATCCAATGTTACGAGATAAAATAAAAGATAAGAGAAATATGATAAATATTTTGTACATACGTTATAGTATGAGCATAGTTGATTTAATAAAATATATGACTCTAAACAATAATAATTTAAGTGACATTTTAACAATATAAATATATTAGATAAATTTACTATTTCAATATGAGATCTCTTTTTGAGATCCTAGACTATATTTTTTTGGGACCTTAGGCATAGACTTTAATAATTTATGCTTTACACCCACCTTGAGTATGAAGATGAATATAAAAATAACGAAGATATTGATAATAGTATGTTGATTCTTTAATATTTCTTGTCATTATATTGTCTGTTTTAAGATAATCTATTACGGTTTTATAATTAAAATAATTATTAATTAATTCGTGACAGATTCGTTTTTGGGTTTATTGTGATTTACTTTTGTGTATATATAATATATACCGTAAGGTCATTACATATTATCTCATTGTATTAGGGTTATAATTGAAAATCCATAACCAAATAAACACTAGATTATGATCATATAATTACTACTTTGCTTTTTGTTTTGTTCTAGCTATTGCTCAAACTTAAATTGCTTTTACAAATCAGAGAATCTGTAAAAGATCATACAACATTTAAATTCAATTTCATAATCATTTATAACCATCAATTGTGTGTCATTTTTCTAAGTGATCCAATAGCCTAATAAAAACAAAAATCACAGCTCAAGAGAGCTAAAGGCAAGCACAAGAGGTCCCCAGGTTTCTTTTCAACTTGATGCAACTGCATGCTTTGCTTCTCAGTATGCTGCTAAGAATTTTGTCACCTAATGAATGTCTTTGTTAAGACTTCAGAACATTTCAAACATCACATCCTTTTTCCAATTATTTAATGAAACTTTAGAGACTGTCTTTGTTGTCTATTTATAAGCTAATGGCTGTCTTTGCTTGCCCTTTGGTGATGAGATTTAGTGATTAATTAAGTTAATCTAGTATTAATATAAATGAGACATACATAAGCATACTTTGCGTTATCGAACTCTTAAATTTTCCTATTAAAAGAATTAGAGTTTCAGATTTTTCTATATAAGAAATTAAACTTTTAATATTTTTTATTGAAGGTACTGAACAAATATAATTATAATTGTTTGGAAGATTAGTATTCTATATTTAATAGAAAAGAGTAAAAGGTTATCCCCTATGATAGAAAAATAAGAAAGTTTGATAACTTTTATAGAAAAATTTGAAAGTTTGATTTATTCAATAGGAAAAAAATATAATAATTTGATATTTTCAAATATTGGTGTCTTTAATCTAAGCAATAATCAAAATTTTTCTTAAGATTTTAACCTGTGTCCAATAAAATAGGATATTGGTTGATCCCAGAGGTTACCTAAGTTGTAAAGGGTCAATGGATTAAGATGAAGATTAAAATCAAATTGTATCCCTAGGTATGATATTTCACAATAAAACATTGTCTCTGATTCAAGTGTTCTAGATTGTGGCTTTGGCTATCGGTAAGTGGCTTACGGGTCTACCGGTGAAAAAAACATATATATGGGATATTGGACGCAAATGGGCTGCTTACAGTTGGCCTGAAAGACACTAAATTCTGTATTATAATGGGCTCAGAACAAGCAAGCTTCATAATGAACCTCCATCAATGGGCTCTCACTTTTATCTTCAAGGTGCAGATTTGGTGCTGACGAAACTTCAGAATCAAGTCCGTGTCCAACTCTGAGAAAGAAAAGAAGGCAGAAAATATCATAGGGGAATTGCCTTGTTCTTTCTTAGAGATGCAGATGGCAGAGGCAAGACAAGACAGTGATAAAAGAGTTAGAAATTGGGTTGCTGATCTAAGAGATTGTATTTTTGATACAGATGTTATTAACACTTGTATCTTGAAAATGGCAAGAAAAAGACAGAAGGGGTTGATCACAGGACTCTTCAAGAGGTACCCTTTTGTTTTCTTTCAAAGATGTTGCTTTACATGCTGATATGAGAATTCCACCACATGAACTATGTTTGCTTAATGAGGAAAATAGTTGGGAATTTTGTCTAGGAAGGCATTTCCAGGAGTGAATGCCGTTGAAGCCTGCCTCCTTGGTCTAAGGAACTTGGCAAACAGATTTTGAAAAAAATGTGGTGCCTTACCCCTTGCCATTGTAGTTTTGGAAGGTCTTTTATATAAAAAGTAGCAACTTATAGTGAATGGCTCAAAGTTGTGCAGAGTGTTCAATGGCAGCTCACACAAGATCCTGCAAGATATGTTGACATTTTGAAGCTAGATTATCAGGAGTTGCCCTGCTATCTGAAATCAAGTTTCTTTATGTGGGCCTTTTTTCTGAAGATTTTGAGATTTCTGCTAGAAGGTTGATCTTGTTGTGGGTTGTTGAAGGTTTGTGCAGACAAGAGAGGAAGAAAAATCAGAGGATGTTGCAGAGGATTACTTGGAGGAGCTGATAGGAAGGAGCATGATTTAGGTTGCAACTACGAAATCTAATAGAAAGATTAAGACAGTTCGAGTGGATGATTTTTTGAGGAAGTTCTCCCTGTTAGAATCCAGGGAAGATCAGTTTCTAGATATCATCCATGGAGATAATGCCAATGCCTCCAAAGGCTTGAAGACTAAGCTGTACATTTTGAGATGCCTCATACAACAAGAAAGCCAATGCCTCCAAAGGCTTGAAGACTAAGCTGTACATTTTGAGATGCCTCATACAACAAGAAACATACCAAGAATTTGGCCTTTGTGGTTCTTTGGCTTCAATGAACCAGTTCAGTTACCACTAAAGCACTCCCAACTTCTGAAAGTTCTTGATTTTGAGAGTGTTGACAAAGTTCTGCTTGACTTTTCTGCAGCAAACCTGATTCACTTAAGGTACCTAGGCAAAGATACTTCCTTCTTCGATAAGTAACATCTTGAACTTGCGGACTCTTGATTTAAGTTCCACTTTGGTTGATCCGATGCCAGTTTTTGGGCTAATTCTTGGATAAAAGTACTTCCATATTATTCTTCAGACTTAATACTTGGGTAGGAAGTAGGTTAATAATATGAGTGGCTGTGAGAACTGCTTCCCCCCTTTAAATTTTTGGAACATTTCTTTGGAATAGCAATGGACGAGTCATGGAAAGAAGGTGACCATATTTTCTCTCAACTACATTTCGTTGGAGGTGTATACACAATATAACTCATGAATAATCTCTTCCATAGTAGACATAGTTGACTTGAGTGGAAAAATCCAAGTGACTCTAGTACAATTAGCAGTAAATGACACAAACTAGTGTGTCACAAAAGTATTAGAAATCATGGATGATCCCCATATGCCACTATGAATCAGGTCAAATGGCACAAAACTTATTTTATTGTTAATGAGAAAAGATGCATGCTTATGCTTTGCAAACTCATACACATTACAAACAAAAGATTTGGTTTCTAATCTTTTAAACAGAATGGGAAACATGATTTCAAAAGTTTCAAAAGAAGGATGACCTAGCCTATAATGGTGAAGCCAAATCAAGTTTTTATTAATGGAATTGCCAGTTCGGATAAAAAGGTTAGAAAACGATTCTACTTACTATTATCTAGTCTCTCTGACAATAATTATGTTCAATTGTCATTCCTGAATCCTGGTATTGAAATGAACATTGAGTTTGGAAAAATGTTATATTACAGTTTAAATCACATGAGATTGTAGTGATAAATACTGAGTTTGTTGACAATTTTGGAATATGAAAGACATTTTTAAAGTGAGCATGAGTTTATTTTTATGTCTATTATTTTGGCTCCTGTACCTAATGAACCATGAACAGTGGAATTTTTTTGTTATTAGGACAAGGGGCATGTGTATTGAAATGTTCGAATCGATATGAATCATTGATTTATTGTAATTTTCGATTTATTGTAAATTTTCTGGTGTAGGATTTGTTAGAGCTTCTTCAATGATATAAAAGATGGCTTTAGTCATAGATAAAGGTAATTGACATACTTTATAATGACAGCTACGATCAAAGTCAATGTGAACAATAACAAAACATTTAAGGCCATCCCCTTCATTCTATACTGACCCCAACCCAGGACTGGGCTTTTGGGAAGCCCGTTCCCACCGCGCCCATGGCCCGGCTGGCCTGTCAGCGGTAGTGGGAATTCTCCCGTTCCTTCGTCAAAGACTTGGCTGGATGCGGGATCTACTCTACGAGGAGTGAAACGGACGTAGACGATATCATCACGATCCCTCTTCTCGAACAGTTAGGGATGACAAAAATAGAAAAAATCTTTGTTTTGTCAGCAAAACTGTCTGTTTATATAATATAAACAGGACTAAAAGAAATATATATATATATATATATATATATGTATATATATATATAAAAAATCTACACCATCACTATAATTTATGGAAAACGCAAAATTAAATTCTTATAATAAATAAAAAAATCCCTAAAATTAGACATAAATAAAGTCTGTTTCCTGAACTGAACTATTGAAATGGGCGCTTAAGATGTGATGGGCTCAGCAACGAAGCTCTTTCTCGTGTCCCCACTTTCTAAGCATCGATTTCTCATCACATATCCTCGTAGTATAAGATTTATAATCATAACTAGACATTCAACAAACTAGCACAACGCACTACGCACTGACACAAATAAATAAGAGAAGAAGAGACAGCTTCTCAATCTCTCGGACTTTTGAGAGGTGAAGAAGATTGAAAGAATGGCAGTGGTTATGGGTGCTGGATCTTCAGCCACTGCTAAGCTTACTCTTCCTTCTTTCCCTTCCACCCAAAAAATTTCATTCAAGCCTCAGTTGAAACCAAGTTCTGTATGGCTTCCAACTTCTGCCACAGCTGTCTCCCTCTTGGCTCTCTACAATGCCCCCCTTAAAGTCAAAGCTCTCACTGTTGACAAAGACCAGGTTGTCTCCTCCCTCATTGAGGTAATTGACATCTTTGCATGTTTATAATCAGAGCATGTTTTGGTGTCAAGGACAAGAACTAATCTCTCAGATATAGGCAGTTCCCAAATTCAGTCAATACCCATCTCTTCTCAAGCAATATTTTTGCTTTCTGAGCTGTGAAAAATGCTTCACAAAAGTTAAACAAGCGGGGATTTAATTCTTTGTTCAAAGTTTTAGTTACCCACTTCATAAAATGATTGATTTGTGTTTCTTAAAATTGATAATTTTTAAGGTGGAAAAAGCGGTCGGTCAAGTGCAGGAAGTGAGTTCAAGTGTCATAGATACTACACAGAAGATTCTTGAAGTTGTAGGGGGTGCTTTGAAGCCTGCCATTGATGTGGCATTGCCTATTGCCAAGAAGGCCGGAGAACAGGCATTCAAGGTTGCTTCTCCAGTATTTTCTGAGGCTACAAAGAAAGCTCAAGAAGCAATAGAAGGCACTGGGGTTGATACAGAACCAGTTCTCAGTGCTGCCAAGGTTTGCCTTTGTCTTTTCCAACTGCATTTTCTTTTTCTTCTCTTCTTTGGGTTTATTTTGTAGTGTACACACGCCGGATTGCTTCTAGTACTTGTTAAATTGAGTATTATGTTTCAAACTTGAGACCTACTTCTATTGTTCAATGCTATTTTGTGAGCAAATGTGTCAAATAGAAACTTCTTGGTTATTTGGGGATTTTTGTTTTCGGTTTTTAGATTGATGTATTTGTCAAATTTCACTATAAACGGGTTCAATGCCCGTGATTCTGTTTGACCGAACTTTTTTTTTCCATTGGAATATACTAATGTGTATTTTGACATACTGGAAAAGTACTGGAGCTTCCTATTTTGTTGCCTTTCGGCCTTTGAAATGAAAGCAATATCAATGGAAGAGAAGATCATCAGATATTCATGGATTTATACTATATTTGCTGTTTCTGTTTTATGAGGAAATGAATTTGCTTGAGAATATTTTAATGGATCAGGATTTTGTTTTTCGGTAGTTCAAAAAAAAAAAGGAAAAAAAACTTACAATAAATGGCCTCATTTGTTATTCTCCATCACAGTTGTAATTTCAAATTCTATGTTAGCCAGAAAGCTGCGAGCTTTTGGATGATTAAGGACATTCACATAATATTTCTGTATTCAGTAGTTAATTTGCTAAGAGTAATTGTTTGTATCTCAAATTAGTTGATCAAAACTTGGCAATTTTTTTTGGTAATATTTTGATGCAAATGTTAGCTTTGAGCTGGTAGATAATTTCAAGGCCCCAGTTTCTTAACTTTCATTTAAAAAATGAATGATCTCTTTTGTCATAGACAGTTGCAGATGCAGCAGAAAAGACTTCAAAGTTCATTGGAGATGCCAAGCCTATAGCTGTATCAACCATTGAAACCATCTCATCAGCAGAACCTGTTGTGATTGTTGGAACTGCAGGAGCATTATTTCTCACATACCTACTTCTTCCTCCCATCTGGTCTGTTATCACATTTAGCCTTCGCGGTTACAAAGGTGATTTAGCTGTTTTTGTGCAGTTGCTTCACATACACAGATTCCTTGTGGTTGCATATAAATTTAAGAACCTGGGTTGATTTTAGCTCCATGTTTCTGCTATGAGAGCATGTCAAGAGAAAAGTTGCTCGAAAAGTTTCTCATCTTAAAGGATAGAAAATGCATTGTGATATATGATTTTCTTCAAGTTTTACCTTGGAGATTTGTGTTACAGTAGTTAATATCATAACATAGGGCTAACTTTTTGTTACTTATGTTACGCATTAG
Organism: Anacardium occidentale; assembly: GCA_026122585.1. Taxonomy (NCBI): domain Eukaryota; kingdom Viridiplantae; phylum Streptophyta; class Magnoliopsida; order Sapindales; family Anacardiaceae; genus Anacardium; species Anacardium occidentale. Next base: position 349,749 of record JAJEJH010000200.1, read on the forward strand.
GTAACCTAACTCCTGCTCAATCACTCGATGTAATAACTACAAAAAATTATGTAATGATTGATATACGATCAGAGAAGGACAAGGAAAAGGCTGGTATTCCTCGTCTTCCCTCCAGCGCTAAGATCAAAATGATTTCAGTTCCGTAAGTAAATCGATAATTATGCTAGTTCACTACATTTACTTCTCCTTATGCTCAACTTCCAATTCAGAGCCCAAAAACACATTCATGAAAGGCATAAGATCATGCATCTAGTCTCAGTTTGCTCACTAACTTTTTGTCCCAACTGTCTTGCTGCTTTGGTGTTTCGGATGTTTGTAGCAAAATGTATTATTGTAACATCATTATATGCTTGGAAAATGAATTCTCCCGTACGAGGATGGACTAAAAAATTTGCATGCAAAACTGAGCAAAAACTGCTGTCACATGCTTAGAACTTCTGTAACATTCATGTCCTATATGTGGCTGTTATCATTAAATGAACATTTGTGATTCACTATTGTTTCAATGTTTCAGTATGGAAGAGCTACCTAGCAAGTTGAGAGGCCTTGTCAGAAATTCAAAGAAAGTAGAAGCTGAAATAACAGCTCTAAAGATATCATATCTGAAGAAAATTAGCAAAAGCTCCAACATCATAATCATGGACTCGTATGTTGTCTCCTGCATTGCCTCTGTTGCTGCAAATGAAATATAATATATCTCATTGTTGTACATTACCATATTTTGACTAGAATCTCAATCGCTACTCGATGTTATTCAGGTACTCTGACTCAGCTAAAATTGTTGCAAAAACGCTGACAAGTCTTGGCTTCAAGAATACCTGGATTGTAGCTGATGGATTTTCTGGAAGGAGAGGATGGTTACAGAGTCCGTTGGCAACGGATCCGTATAACTTTTCCTCTGCACAGGTTGTTTCACCATCCCAAGTCATTCCAGCCACGGCACGACGTTTTGGTACAACTAGCACAAAGTTTCTGCCTGGTTCTGAATAGAACTTTTGCTCCATCTGATAAAAGTCACTGAATGTTCATTCTTGGTTTAGATAGAAACCTCTCAAATGATATCCTGTAATTCTTTAATTAATGTAAGATGATTGATCTCCTTCCTTGTCAAAGCTTGTCGATATTTTCTTCTTATATTCTCAATATGGGTTAATCATTCCTCATGACATTGAGAGTTCTGTGTGGCCATCCGCTGATGCAAAGTACTATGAAGGCTTCCTAAAGTTGAAAAATTTTGTGAAAAATTAAGAAAAAACGTCCAGTAAATTTTTTTCCCCAGAAATTTCATAATTTCTAGGAAAATACAAAGGAATCATGTTTCCTTGGAGTAAAATTTTTTTATTGCTAAAGATAAAACTTGATTTAGAGTTACTGTTGATAGTGTCTTAGGAGCTGATTGCATTTTTCTGTTAGAAGTGGAGTCCTAGTCTTTAGCATTTTAGTTGGTCTTTAGAAAACATTTTTTATGAAAGTGGTTATTGGTTGTTGCTATTTTTTAGGCATGTTAGCAGATTTTTTGGCTTTTTATTTTATAATTTATTTCTGTTGCACTTGTATAAATTTGAAGTTGAAGTTCAATAAAATTAGACTTTCCAAGTTAATTTTTTTAGCTTCTGCATTTTTTTTTAAAACTACATTGGTATTAGAGCCCCTTTTTTCTTAAGGGACTTATGAGAGACTTGTGAGGTTATTTGACTGAGTGTTTACCTAAAACAACAACCAAACCTGTTTCTGCAAAAGACCATTAAAACAATGGAAGGGGAGAGTTCTTTTTCAGCCATAACTCCACCAGTATTTGATGGAGAAAACTACCAAGTCTGGGCTGTGAGAATGGAAGCATATTTGGATGCTTGTGATTTGTGGGAGGCTGTAGAAGAAGATTATGAAGTCCCTCCTTTACCAGGAAATCCAACTATGGCTCAGATCAAAACTCATAAGGAGAAGAAGATAAGAAAGTCCAAAACTAAGGCTTGCATCTTTGCTGCAGTTTCTCCAACCATTTTTAGCAAAATCATGACGTGTAGCTCAACTAAAGCTATTTGGGATTTCCTCAAGAATGAGTATCAAAGAGATGAAAGATTTAAAGGAATGAAGGTGCTGAATTTGGTTAGAGAATTTGAAATGCAGTGTATGAAGGAATCAGAAACTATAAAAGATTACTCAGATAGGCTGGTTGGCATTGCAAATAAGGTAAGAATACTTGGAACTGAGCTTACTGTCAGTAGAATCGTTCAAAAAATACTTGTATCCTTACCTAAAAGATTTGAGGCAACAATTGCTTCTTTAGAAAATTCTAAAGATCTGTCAAAGATTAGTTTGACAGAATTGTTAAGTGCACTGCAAGCACAAGAACAAAGAAGGATGATAAGATAAGAGGGAACTACTGAGGGAGCCTTGCAAGCCAAGTCGCAGCTGAATTCTGGAGGTAAAAGCAAGAAGTGGAAAGAAAAAAAAAGGAGTTCTAATAACTCTGAAACTACAGCAGCTGAGAACAACACCAATACTGTAAGCAACAACAAAGGTGGAAAATATCCTCCTTGTTAGCATTGTGGCAAAAAAAAAAAAATCATCCTTACTACAAGTGTTGGAGAAAGTTTGATATGAGATGTCGAAAATGTCAAAAACTTGGGCATGCAAAAATTATTTGTAAGGAAAAGGAGACACGACAACAAAGAGAGGCTCAAGTTGCAAAACAACAAGAGGCGAAACAGTTCTTTGTTGCATCATGTTTTGTATCCAGTATCTCAAGTGATAGTTGGCTTATTGATAGTGGTTGTATAAGCCATATGATCAATGATGAAAAGCTCTTTAGGGAGCTTGATAGAGCAGCAACGTCAAGGGTCAAAATTGGAAATGGAAACTATATTTCAGTGAAAGGAAATGAGACTATAGCTATTGAGAGCTTTGCAGGTACACAACTAATTTCTGAGGTTTTATATGTTCTTGAAATTGATCAAAACTTGCTGAGTGTTGGACAGTTGCTCAAAAAAGGATTCAAATTATTATTTGAAGACAAACTGTGTCTGATCATTGATCCAAGTGGTCAGGAATTATTCAAGATTAAAATGTAGGGCAAAAGTTTTTCTTTGAATCCATTAGAGGAGGAGCAGGTGGCATTTCCTAGTCAACTCACTATTGCAGAAACTTGGCATAAGAGGCTAGGACACTTTCATCACAAAGCTTTGTTGTTTATGCAAAGAAATGAAATGGTAAAAGGCCTACCAATTTTGGAGGAGCATCTCTCAAGTTGCAAGGCTTGTCTACTTGCTAAGCAAACCAGACTTCCATTCAAAAGGTCTACATGGAGAGCTACAAAGAAGTTGCAGTTGATCCATACTGATCTTTGTGGTCCACAATCGACTCCATCACTAAATGGCAGCAGGTATTATATAGTTTTTATTGATGATCTGACAAGAATGTGTTGGATTTATTTCATGAGGTTTAAGTTAGAAGTTGCTAGAGTTTTCTTGAAGTTCAAAACCTGGATTAAACACCAGAGTGGCTGTAAGATTCAAGTCATCAGATCAGACAACGGAACTGAATATACCTCAGACAAATTCAATTCTTTTTGTGAAGAAGCTGAAATCGAGCACCAACTCACCATCCTCTACTCTCCACAGCAAATGGGGTCAATGAGAGGAAGAATCAAACAATTATGGTGATAACTAGATGCTTGCTACATGAGAAAAGTCTACCAAAGAAATTTTGGGCAGAAGCAGCAAATATAGCTGTGTTCTAGCTGAATAGGCTACCTACTAGGGCAGTAGAAAGAAAGACTCTATTTGAGGCTTGGCATGGTGTTAAACCAACTTAAAAAACCTCAAAATATTTGGATGTCTATGTTTTTCTTATGTTTCGCAGGTTAAAAGAGACAAACTTGATAAGAAGGCTGAACCGGGAATATTTATTGGCTATAGTTTGATTTCTAAAGCTTACAAAATTTTTCAACCTCAGTCAAGGAAAATAGTAACAAGCAGAGATGTTCAGTTCCTTGAACATGAGCAATGAAACTGGAGTGAAGAGTCTGAAATCAAACAACAACATGTGTCTTTAGATCCTGATGAATTAGAAGATGATCAGTCTGTCATGGGAACAAGATCACTCTCAGATATTTACCAAAGATGTAATTTTACTGTCTTTGAACCTACGGGATATAGGGAAGCAAGAGCAAATCAAAGATGGACAGATGCAATGAAGGAAGAGTTGGCCATGATAGAAAAAAATCAGACCTGGAATTTGGTGAAGAGGCCCCAAGACAGAAAAGTAATTGGTGTTAAATGAGTTTTCAGGACAAAGCTCAATCCAGATGGCTCAGTGAACAAATGCAAAGCAAGATTGGTGGTGAAAGGCTACGCACAAGTTTGGGGAGTTGATTTCTCTGAGACTTTTGCCCCAGTAGCTAGATTGGATACAATTAGGATGCTTTTGGCTCTGGCAGCACAAAAAGGATGGAAGATTTTTCAAATGGATGTGAAGTCTGCCTTCTTGAATGGTCTACTACAAGAAAAAATTTATGTTGAGCAGCCAGAGGGCTTCAGTATTCCAGGACATGAAGAGAAGTTTTATTTATTAAAAAAAACTCTTTATGGACTGAAGCAAGCTCCTAGAGGTTGGTACAGTAGAATGAATGAACATTTGCTAGATTTACGCTTTGAGAAAAGCTTAAGTGAGTCAACTCTTTATGTCAAGAAAGTTGGCTCTAACATTATTATCATTTCTCTCTATGTGGATGATTTGCTTGTGACATGAAATAATACTGAGCAGATAGAAGAATTCAAGAAAGAGATGATGAAGGTCTTTGAGATGACAGACCTTGGTGAGATGACTTATTTTCTGGGAGTAGAGATCAAGCAAGCTCAGACTGAAGTCTTTATTTGCTAAAAGAAATATTTGAAGGAGATTTAAAAAGATTTAAAATGGAAGAATGCAAGAGTGTGAGTACTCCAATGAATCAAAAGGAAAAGCTACGGAAAAAGGATAGAGTTAAACTAGTTGATGAAAGAGTGTACAAAAGTTTAATTGGGTGCTTGATGTATCTCACAGCAACAAGATCTGATATATTGTTTCCTATAAGTGTTTTATCTAGATTTTTGAATTGTCCTAGTGAATTACATATGATGGCTGCTAAAAGAGTGGTTAGATATCTCAAAGGAACTCTAACCTATGGAAACAAGTTCAAGAAAAGTTAGAATTTCAAGCTTCATGGATATTCTGATAGTGATTGGGCTGGGTCAATTAATGATATGAAAAGTACTTCTGGATACTGTTTTACCTTTGGATCAGGTTGTTTTTCATGGTGCTCAAAGAAACAAGAAATGGTGGCACAATCAACTACTGAAGCAGAGTTCGTAGCAGCAACTGCTACTGTTAATCAAGCACTGTGGTTAAGAAAAATTATGGTGGATCTGCAACAAGAACAGGAAGAAAGCACTGAGATATTTGTAGATAATCAAGTTGCCATAGTTATATCTCAAAATCCAGTGTTTCATGGAAGGACTAAGCACTTCAATATCAAGTTTTATTTCTTAAGGGAAGTGCAGAAAAATGGTGAAGTGATGTTAGTCTACTGTAGAATAGAAAATCAAGTGGCAGATATTTTTACTAAATCACTTCATGTAAACAGATTTGAATTTATCAGAGAAAGGCTAGGAGTTTGCAGCTCCTGATCTAGGAGGAGATGTTGATAGTGTCTCAGGAGCTGATTGCATTTTTCTGTTAGAAGTGGAGTCCTAATCTTTAGCATTTTAACTGGTCTTTAGGAAATATTTTTTATGAAAGTGGCTATTGGTTGTTGCTATTTCTTAGGCATGTTAGCAGATTTTTTGGCTTTTTATTTTATAATTTAGTTTTGTTGCACTTGTATAAATTTGAAGTTGAAGTTCAATAAAATTAGACTTTCCAAGTTAATTTTTATAGCTTTTGCATTTTATTTTTTTAAAACTATAGTTACCCATTATAGAGTAAATATTATGTTTAAAACAGTATTGTTTTGTAAAAAAAAAAAAAATGGTGTCATCTCGTAAAGGTAGTAAATAGAAATGGAGTTTTTCATTGATTTTGAGAATGATTTTTATTTTCAGTTTGAATCAATTAATATGTAGATAACATGTTTAATCGTTATATGATGTTTATATTATTAGCCATCAGATAATGATAAGATATTTTTTGTGTTTAATCGTTATATAATATTTATAATGCTAGATTTTTTTTTGATGTAATTATAGTGCATGAGACCTCAATTGAGATGCTCAACAAATTTTATTGGTTACACCTTTTGATCTTTACAAAGATAACAAATCTTTTCAAGAGTGGTTGGGATGATCCAGTACAAAAAATAATGACGTTTACCAGCATCAACATAATGAGAGTAGTTGACCTTAGAAGTTGATTTAAATATTAAAGGGTTAACAGTTATTGGGAAGAGGCCGGTTGTCATGGGCTTTGGGGTTTACCTGTTCATCAATGATGGGTTGGAAGAGAAATTTTCTAAGGTATCTCTTGGCTTGAACATCATCGGCTTTTACAGAGAGGGATGAAGAATTTATGGATAATAAATGAAATAAATAAGTAAAATATTAAATCAATGTCTATCCAAAATTGAGAAAGCCCTGTATCAAGGGTAGTTGGAAGCCAAGGGCAGGGACGAAGTTGCTTAATTGAAGGATTGAGTTTTCTAGATTCCAACTCAATCTCTGATCATATAAAAACAGAGAAACAGCAAGTTTCAGATATGGCTACTGCGCCTCGCACTTACAAGACACTTGACGCTGTCTCCAGGAGCGATATTGAAGCCCTGGGAATTCCTTCTGAACTTGCTGACCAACTCTATCGGAAGCTCACCCAGATCATCGTTAATTACGGTGCTGCCACGCCCGACACGTGGCGGAACATATGCACAGACGTGCTTAATCCTGACCTTCCTTTTTCTTTTCATCAGATGCTCTACTATGGTTGCTTCAAGGACTTCGGACCCGACCCGCCTGCTTGGCTGCCCCATCCGTAATTATACTCTATTCTCTTAGCTATAACTTCAGTAGTACGCTGAGAAATTCCAGCACATTATAATCTTGCTTATGTCTCTTTATTATCTGCGTATCAGTGAATTTGCTATGTTTTAGAAGTTGTATAGGCTTTTATATTTTACTTCAATTAAAGGTCATTTTTCTTTTTGAAGTCCTTTGCAGTGGAAGTACTTAAAAAATATGTCTTGATGCATTTTTCTACACGCCATTGCAGAATTCGATGCATCAAAATGACTTTTTTGATAGACTTATACAAACTACAATGCATCAAAATTTGCATTAGTATAGCCTCATTCTTGTGTTTTTAAGATTCTTGGATGGTAGAATCTTGTATGAAATATGCTGTAAAGACATGGATGGATATAATTATTCAATTTATTGCTTGTTGTATGGGTAGGGAAGCTGCAAATTTAACAAATGTTGGGAAGTTATTAGAGAAGCATGGAAAGGAGTTTTTGGGGTCAAGATACAAAGATCCCATATCCAGTTTCTCTGATTTTCAGGAATTTTCAGTCTCAAACCCTGAGGTATATGGCTATAAATTTAAAGGTGGCATTTCTATTGTTTTTATGACTTGTGCATTGTTTGTTTTGTTTTGTGTTTTTTTAATATAACTATGGTTTTTCATCTTTTTACTTTTTAGGTGTTTTGGAAAACTGTTCTGGATGAAATGAATATTTTGTTTTCAGTACCTCCCCAGTGTATTTTACGTGAGAATGCATATGGGGTGTCAAACCCAGGTGGGCAATGGCTTCCTGGAGCATATTTGAATCCTGCAAAAAATTGCCTAAGTTTAAAAAGTGATAGAAGTTTGGATGACATTGTGATAAGATGGCTTGATGAAGGAGATGACAATTTGCCTGTAAAGAGCATGTCACTGAAGGAATTACGTGCAGAGGTTTGGTATGCTAGTTTTCACCTATAAGCTCTATAAAAACTTCTGTCTGTGTATTAATTTTATGAATATTTCATGATAGAATAATTAAATGGTAGTTAGATTGTGGAAGTTTTAAGAAAATGCATCTGAGGGGTTGTTGTTTGGCTGTCATAATACATACTGCTATAAGCATGTTGAACATTAGTTATCTTTGCTGCTGCCCTTCAAGTGGCAAGCTGTTCGTCTATTTTTTCAAATTAAATAGTTGGCCCTCACAGGACTTGGCACCTTCTAGAGTTGCATATATTAGGTTGTATGTTTGAATTTCGGTTAACCACAGAAGATAATGTTGTTTTTTCCATTTCCTGCAGTGGTTGTGCTATATAAAAGCTGCATAAGCTTAGTGTCTTATGTTCTAATGGAAACTATTGAATTTAAGTTGTAAGATGAAGTTGCATGATGTTTTTAACATTTTTTGGAATCAAAGTTTTAACACCTGTTACATAACCCCAAACTTTGTTGCTACACTATGTTTTAGGTTAGTTGCATATGCACTCAATGCCCTGGGCTTGGAGAGGGGATCTGCAATTGCAATTGATATGCCAATGAATGTCAATGCTGTGGTTATCTACCTAGCTATTGTTTTGGCAGGATACATCGTTGTTTCCATTGCTGATAGTTTTGCAGCTCTTGAAATATCAACAAGACTTAAAATATCAGAAGCAAAAGCCATATTTACTCAGGTTATAATGCTTTTCCTGTTGAATGATCATAACATTCATCTCTAAATTTTGGGTGTTTCATGGATGCATTTGAGCTTGTTGGTAATTGTATCTGTCTTTTGGTCAAGGCTGTATCTTATTAAGTTTTAATGCTTCCTTTCCACTTTCACCTGATTTTCTTATTTTAATGATCCCTAAGCTGTACGCTCTATTTATGCTTGCTTTACTGTATAATGGTCCAATTGATACACAGAGCATCTCATGTTTAGAATTAATCAATCATTCTTTGTCTCGTTAATCATAATTTTACCATCTGTCATTCATAAGTTAAACTATCTTTGACATAAGGTTTGCAGTTCTTTTAGTGCAGTCCTTATTATGATTATGTACGTTTTTCTTTCCAAAATTAAAATAAAAAAAGAGTTAAACTGAAATGTTGGAACTATGCTTAAAACTTGTACTTCAACATGCAAGTGAGTAGTTTTGAATGCGGAAGTAATCTGTAATACTGAATCTCTTGTTGGGAAAGGGGACCAATTGCTGAGGTTTTAACTTCTAGAGTAATGGTTTTCTTGTTCTTCCATTAGGGACCAGGGCCTGTAAGAGATCGCGAGGGACTTTGAAAAGCTTTTTAGATTTTTTTTTTTTTAATATAGACCAAGAAGATTTTAAATGCAAATATAGCTTCTTTTAGTGGTTTAACATGTAGGTCATCAAATATTGTTTTGACATTTATTTTTATGGGATAGAGAGCAAGAATTAAACTTTTACTTGCAAATTTAGTCTTCATTCATCTGAAATAATCTTTTTTATATGATCTTTTTTTATCAGGATGTAATTCTTCGTGGTGAAAAGAGTATACCATTGTTTAGGTAAAGTTATCAAACTCTCTAGCCATATTATTGAATTGTCTGTTTCTCCCTTGTGTTGCTTATTCTACTTGCTCTCATAGTTTAGCTTCGGTTCTGCAGTAGAATTGTGGAGGCCCAAGCACCAATGGCTATTGTTATTCCAGCTAGAGGCCTTGGCCTCAGTATGAGCTTGCGCGATGGTGACATTTCTTGGCATGATTTTCTGGGAAAAGTCAGGAATTTCAAGTATGGAGCGTCCTTTTTATATATCTACACTACCTTGTTAATTTGTGTACCTGTTTATCTATGGTCTTTTCTTGCCATTTTTGCTTTTTTTTTTTTGTAAAGGTTACATGAGAAGGATTCTACCTTGTTTTGAAGCTTTGCATTCAACTGTTTGATATCCATCCTCGCATAACATCTTATAAATCTATTTTATCTAAATTGCTGAGACATAATCTACAGGAATAAAGACATCAATCTAGTTTGAAACTTTAGGATTTATGGAATCAAGTGATTGATAGGAAAATTTAGAAGAAAAGGGTAAAATGGAAGAAGTGATGAGGTTAAATACACATAGAAATATATTAGTCGAGGTAACCATGTCTAGTTCCTGTCTCCATTCTGATTCATGGATGAGTTGATTAATTTTAAAATATTGCATCATAGCACTTTAATCTTGAAATTTCATTATTGACCAGTATATTGTTCTCAAAGTTACTTGATTAAATATCTTTTCATGCTGGAAAAATAATAAATATCAGCAAAGCTCTAATGCTGTGCTGTATCTATCCGTCTTTTACATCAAACCTGCAGAGAATGTGAATTTGCAGCTGTTGAACTACCAGTGGAGGCATTTACAAACATCCTTTTCTCATCTGGAACCACAGGTATCTGAAAGAATAGACCTCATAACGCTTTCTTGAATGATTTCATTGCATAGAAAAGTGGTACTTCCTTCTGGAGTATAAACATCATCCTGCTTAAAGTGTATGGATTCCTGTAGTTCTTTTTTCCAAAGCTAATGGTTTTTGTTGTGCTGTAACACTATAGTAATTAATATTCTAGACGTGTCATGAAATTCTAGAGGCTTTGTAAATGAAAAAAAATACTCGTAAATACATTACTGTTATAACCATAAATGACTAAATGCCTATAAGAATGAAGTTTTCCTGTTGTCATAATTTTAAATTATTGAATTCTCTTGGAGCTTCCCTAGGAAAATTATTTGTCATGTTTTATTGAAAATGTATATACAATTGACTACTATTGCTTGGATAACTGTATGATTAACTTCACAAGTTTGAGAATGGTATTGGATTCAGTTATAAATCTTACTAACTGAAGTTACATTTAAAACTAGTAAAGGCCTGACTGAGCTTATTTTCTGTTATAGGGGAACCAAAAGCAATTCCATGGACCAATGCAACTCCTTTGAAAGCTGCAGCAGATGCATGGTGCCACATGGATATCCGTAAAGGGGATATTGTTGCTTGGCCAACTAACCTGGGTTGGATGATGGGTCCTTGGTTGGTATATGCATCATTGTTAAATGGAGCTTCCATAGCTTTATATAATGGATCCCCGCTGGGGTCTGGCTTTGCAAAATTTATACAGGTAGGGTACTATGTTCATGTTAGAATGCCGTTTCTCAGTCCTGTTTTTGAGTTTCTGTTAATAACTATTTTGAAGTGAACCTTTTAGAAACGGCAGGGCTACTGCAGTAACCTTTTTATATTGTGTCAAATAATTTATATTTAGACATTTGGAGTTTTTTTTAAATTAAAGTTTAATTTCTGCAATTTCTCTAGGATGCTAAAGTAACAATGCTTGGTGTTATCCCAAGTATTGTTCGGTCATGGAAAAGTGCAGATTCTGTAGCTGGCTATGATTGGTCTGCCATTCGGTCAGTTCTGGATCTTACTAATGATCTTGCTTATTCTTTAAAAAAAAATTTCTCCTTGCTGTATGTAATTATCATGCATGTAGTTGTTTATTAAAAGCCAATTGTGTAGGTTTGGTTGATTGTGCTTCTGTAATTGATTATTTGGAAATTGTAGGTGCTTTGCCTCCACTGGAGAAGCTTCTAATGTAGATGAGTACTTATGGCTGATGGGGAGAGCTTATTACAAACCTGTCATTGAGTATTGTGGTGGTACTGAGATTGGTGGTGGATTTGTTTCTGGATCATTACTGCAGGCTCAATCACTGGCTGCTTTCAGTACTCCAGCTATGGGCTGCAAGTTGTTTATTCTTGGAGATGATGGTGTTCCCATTGTAAGCACCAGTGAACTTTATTTTAATATACAAGGCAAGATTGACGATCACATTGGAGCAAGAGTTGTAATTCAAGCCCATTCTTTAACGCCTGAATGTTTCTATTATTGGTAGATTTATCTAATCATTATCTATAACTGGACAAAAATCTTTTTGTTGGATTTGATAATGGTTCCTACCTAGCATCAGGTTTTTTTTTTTTTTCTCCTCTTGGACATATTTTCTGTTTCTTTAAGTATACAGAGCATTCTAATTAATGTCTTAACTTTTCAATTATAGCCTCAAAATCTGTCAGGGATGGGTGAGTTAGCACTTGGTCCACTCATGTTTGGTGCTTCAAGTAAACTGCTTAATAGTAATCACTATGATGTGTACTTTAATGGAATGCCTTCTTGGAATGGACAGGTTATTCAAGAACTTCCTTTCCACCTTCATTCTACTGTCTTGTCGAGGTTGTTGATCGTAATTTTTATACTTGATTTGACTTGTACAGATTCTGCGAAGACATGGGGATGTTTTTGAGCGCACTCCTAGAGGATATTATCGTGCGCATGGCCGTGCAGATGATACCATGAATCTTGGGGGCATAAAGGTAATGCTATCGAAATTATAGCTTACCAATATAAGCAACTTGTGCCTTATGCAAACCAACCTAATTACTCTATGATTTATACCCTATCATTCATAACACTGGATGGCAAGAAGGAAAAGAAATATATATAAAAAAAATAGTATTTGAGCTTGAACCACCTGTAAATCTTTGAGGATGGAAATGTGTTCTAATTCTGCATGACTAATTTTGTTGATGTGCAAAAAACATGCTATGTTTGGATATGCCCAGCTCAGTTTTTATCTAGTACAGAGATTTCAGTGTTGGTAGCATTAAGGAGATATGTGTTGTCTGCTTGAACATGCATTGTTCTGTTTGACAGGTTAGTTCAGTTGAGATTGAGCGTATCTGTAATACAGTTGATAGCGACGTCCTTGAAACAGCAGCCATTGGGGTGCCACCGCCAAATGGTGGACCTGAGCAACTCATAATCGCGGTTGTTTTCAAGGATTCAAGTAATGCACTATCGGACTTGAGTCAATTGAGGTTAACTTTCAATTCAGCAGTGCAGAAGAAACTAAATCCTTTGTTCAAGGTATCAGTTTCAGCTCTACTGCCATTCTTGTCTGCTAAGACTTAAGCATTTTAGAATCAGCATCTAACTGGATGCTAAAATATACTTGTGCAGGTCTCTGATGTTGTTCCCCTTCCATCCCTTCCGAGGACGGCGACAAATAAGGTTATGAGAAGGGTCCTGAGGAAACAACTTGCTGACAAAAATTCCAGACTATGATGAATGGATACTTGCAAAAAATATCAGCAAGCATGAGTTGAAAAGTCGAAGTTCTCCTCCGATTGGCATTTCGAAATGGAAACCATAGTTTGCCCACTTCCCCGCACAGGTTCATGTATCAGCTTGCAGGTGCTTTGGTATGGTTACGAAATTGATGTTTTGATCTATAAGGTGCAGAAGTTTTTATGTCAGCCATTGTAGAACTTAATGTTGAAGGAAGAATGCAATGCACTAAAATGCTAAATTCTCCTCGTCCAAATACAATATGATTTTCAGATGGCATTGAATTTTTAATTATGGTAGAGTGTTTTAATTGATCGGCATTGTCATCTATAACAGATTTGTATTTTTCATTATGGTATTGATAAATCGTCAGGTTCTTATTACTATTATTATTATATGTCGAATATTATTTATGTATTGATAAATTGTGAGTTTATATTGATACATTTCGGATTACAGATGAAATTTTTATTGTATATTGGCAAATACATTTTTCAGACTATTATGTTATTGATAAATTTTGATTCAGAATTGATATTGGAATAGGTAAAAATATAAATTGAATGTAATATAGGATAGGTGGAAATAATATATTAGAATAGTTTGAATTGGATTGAATTATGGAATTGGAATCTGATTAAAATCAGTAATTTTTACAATCGGAATAACATATTGGACTTGTTTACAAATGGATCAGCATCGGAACAAAATCTGATGGTATAGAAACGGATTATAATCAGATTATCATACAACATTATAATCAAAATTTTATAATCAGGTTTGCATTGAAATTTTCTAAAAACAATTTATTTATATTAATCTAGCATTGGATTTTTTTTCGATTTTACTTAGTATTGGAATAACATTTACTTGTGTGCATCGTATACATTAGAATGTAGGCCAAAGGACTATTTCCCACCCATAGTTTGAGGTGGGGACAAAGTCCCCCCCACAAGTTTTCAAAAACCTGATCTCCCACCCATGGAAACAATTTAATATTAAATAAAATAGAAAACAGTAACATTTCAGGGGTAATTTTGTCATTTTATGATTAAAATTTTATAAAATAATAAAATAAATATTAAAAAATTTAAAAATTATTAAAAAAATAAAATAAACTGGCCACAACTGCCGATGCCGACGCCAGTGGCCGTTGATAACCCACCAGGTGGTCGTCTCCGGTCACCTGGTTCCAAGGGAGGTCAGATCTGGCCTCTCCATTCTGTGGAGGCCGCCAGATCGGCCGCCTCCTGTTTTGGAGGAGGTGGCCAGATCTGGGAGCCTCCTCGTTCTGTGGAGGCCGCCAGATCGGCCGCCTCCTATTTTGGAGGAGGCGGCCAGATCTGGCCATCTCTGCCAGATCTGGCCACCGAAAATGGTCGAAGAGGGTCGATATTGGTCCCAACATCTGTTTCCGACCACGTTTGTCGGGGGAGAAGGCCAGATCTGACCTCCCCTGGAACCAGGTGGCCAGAGACAGCCACCTGGTGTGGTTATCAACGGCCACCGCCGTCGGCATCGATGGCTGTGGCCAGTTTATTTTTTTTTAATTTTTTAATTTTTTAATTTTTTAATTTTTTTTTAAATTTTAATATATTTTATAATTTTTTTATAAATTTTTATTTATTAAAGGGTATTTTAGTCATTTCATTTGAAAAATTATAAAATATGTTTGAATTTTGGTCCAAGGGTGGGAGACCGGGTTTCTGAAAACTTGCGGTGGGACTTTGTCTCCGCCTCAAACTATGGGTGGGAAATAGTGCTTTGGCCTATCATGTAACATTATTTAATACTAATCTCGTTTAGTACCGGATTAGGATTAGATTTTCTCCTCCTTGGACGCTGGCTGCGTGTATTTTCTTATTTCTTGGTTGCAACTACGAAATGTTAAACTCCAAAGAGCTGATCAGAGTCTCCATTGCCATCCCATATATTTTCTGGTTTTCTCCTTGTAAGTATATTGTATTTTGGCAATGAATACCACAGCTTTTACTCCAGTGCACAGTTTTACTAAACAAGCATATCTATATATTCGAAATTTCGTCTGGCTGAACAATGGTGTTTACATCTGAAATGCCTACCTACATACTAGTAATTTATGAAGTTTTCAAAGCTACAGTCACTGTATATGTCAAGGACAGTATTTTCAGATCCTTTTGTCATCTTTCCTATTGTTTTTCTTGGCGCAGCAACCAACCAAATAGCAGTCGAAACATAATTTACGTTCCTCATTGTTCCAAGTATTGCAGTCACTGTTATTCATGTCTTGGCCTCGTCCCTTGGGGGCTGCCCATATTCCAGGACTTTCCTGCTCTAACCCACATTCAGATGGTGGCTTGCAGCACCAGTCTGATTAAAAAAAAAAAAAACAGATAACATATTGTTTTTTTTTTTGGTAATTAGATAAACGTATTGTTGATTTTAGTTTCATGAAGATGTACCAATTTCAGACTTGCTTTAACTCAGTAAAAGTACCTGAATGGGAGACAAATTCTTCTGATAAAGATTGGAAGTTCGACAAATCTCAGATTCTCTCAAACAGCTCCTTATATCATCCCAGTTCTTCCCATGAACAAAATGAATTTCCAGCCAATTAGCAAAGTCCGAAGTCCTTACTTTGCCGACCCATTTATTCGAAACCGTCTTCCCCACAGCATCATTCGTCACCATGAAGGTGAACATAGTGAATCCCAGAAGTCCAAACACCAAAAAGAACATAATAATCAAGTAAAGACACAGAAGAGTGTTGAACCTCCAGCAAGAACCGCCCAACCCCAGCAACGAAACGACGACCGGAATGAGACCCGTTATGAGCAACGGATTCCTCAGGAATCTCTCGCAGTGTGAACCGCCATGCACGTAGAAATAAAGCGACGCGGGGATGGCCGCGAGGCCTAAGAGAAGAGACAGGCAGTTCAAGAACCCCACTAGAAAGTTGCTAAAACGAAACATAGCTTCAAAAACTTGCGTTGAAGATCGATCGAAGAGGAGAATGCTTGGGTCTTCTGAAGTACGGATGAGATGAATTCTGTTGAAGAGACAGCTTTTGGCTCTGTTACGAGAGAAAGAGACGGGAGTAAGAAAGAATCTAAAATACATTTTATATATATGAACTCCGGGGTCAAAATACAAGTTTTACAACATTTGGGGTTTTCTAAAGAATCTGTAAAAATTGTGGTAAAGATAAATTTATGCACCGTGGACACCTATACCTTTGAAAAGTTGAAAAGTCCCCCTATTCATGCATCACACAAATCCTTGCAATTTTGACATGTTGCAAAATCTCGTCCAATGCAACTAGTTAGTGCATCACACGAATCACACGAACTAATTCTCCTATCGATAACTGGTGTTTTTTGGTTTGAAAACACTACTAAAATACTGACAATCTAACTTAACATGCATTTCTGGTACCAAAACATGCTTTTTTAGTGCTAAAAAAAGGCAACAAAAAAGGTGTTGCACGAACCAATTTGCAACACCAAAACATGTTTTTTTCCATTACTTTTCGATATAAACACATCCTAAATATCATCTAACATGCATTCATTAAAAAAAATTTACAAAAACAATCGGTTTTCGGTCACAAAATTAGATTTTGTGGCTGAAAATCGTTTGAATTCTTCTCCATTTTATGGGAAAAAAATACTTAAATCAATTTATCAAAAAGCATACCAAAATGTAAAGAATTCAATAAGGATCAATTTGGTTATCTTATGGTCCATTTTCGTTGTCGGAATAGCTGGATACTAGTTGGAGAAAATTTTGGTGTTGGGTCTGGTTGGTCTCTACATGTTTGACCTGATTCATGCAGTTCGAGTGGTTTACACAATTTTGAATTTGAATTTCAATAGTTATTTATATATATGGATAATTTAGTCTAAAAATTTTATGTGGTTAAATTGGCTAAATCCTAAACTGAATTGGTTAATTTGATTTATTAATATTTTAATTTTGTTAATTATTTTCTTTTCTCTTATATTAATTTTAATTAAAAATAAAAAAAATTATTAGTACAAATATATATAAAAAAGTCAATGACGTATAACTATACATATGAGAGCAAACTATACTTTTTTAAAATATTAAGAGCATTAATAAAGTTTTTAAGGTTGAAAATTTAATAAAAGTTTAAAGATATTTTTAAAATTTTAAATTATTGATGTTAGTTTTAAAAATGACATTTAAACTTCTAAATAACTGAAAAAATCATAATAAATTAGTAGTGAAAATATAATATTACAAATTACTGATGTTGTAATATATTTTTAAAATATTCGAGGAGTATATATAACAATTTTCAAAAACTAAAAAAGAAAAAATGTTATTTTATTCTTGATATGTTTTAAAAAACAACATTTACACCCTATAATAATGTTCATAGTTTAATTTAACAGAAGTGTAATTGCACTATTTTAAACTGCATGGACAAAACGACAGTTCCTACTAAAATATTTGGACAAAATAATCTAAATACCTTATAATTGTTAAAATTGATAGTTGATTTTGTCCATGAGTGGGGAAGTGACTTCTTCAAACTTACAGGGTGATTTGGAAATAAAATTTTTGTAAAAGAATATAATTATTGTTTTTCAAAAAAACATAAATTGATTTAACAGAGGAATGTAATTATTATTTTTGAAAAAAAAAAAAGCTTTTTCAGGAAAATAATAAGATTTAATAAAAGCATGCATATGTTGAAAAATAATTATGAAAAAAAGTAATAATTGTTTTCCCAAAATCTATATAAATTGATATAACAAAATTTTTACCGAAAATAACTTATTGAATCTGGATACCAAATAAGATGACATAATTTGATTAATTACTAATAAATTCACGTAATAATCATAATCAATCAGATTATATTATGTCATTTGGTATACAGATTTGATATATTATTTTTAGTAAAAGTATACTTTTCCAAAATGGAATCATCATTTTCAGAAAAAGATTGTTGATTTAATGAAGACGTAAATATAATTGGAAAGAGAAGTTTTGTAAAAGGCCAAATGCTTATTGCCCACCCAAGGTTTTCTTAATTAACAAAGTCTCACCAATAATTTTTAACAAATTAAATACCCACTTTTATTCTAGTTTTTAACCTTTTATAATAAGTGATCAAAATACCCTTAAAATAAAATAAATTAAAATTAAACTTAAAATAAAATAAAATAATTTTAAAAAATAATAAAAAATTTTAAAAAATTAATTTACTGATCGTCAATATAACTAAGTGGTTATTAGGTTTTTTACGGTTACCATCGACGGCGGTGGTAGTAAAGATGACTATTTTTTTATTTTAATATTATTTTAAATTTTATATATTTTGATAAATTTAATTTAAGTAATTTTATTTTTAAATTTTTTTTCAAAAAAAATAAAAATACCTCTTTGACTAGTTAAATTTAACAATCAATCATTAAGTTTAACTATTGACTTTGGTCAACAAATAAGTATTTGATTTTAAAAAA
This sequence comes from Anacardium occidentale, assembly GCA_026122585.1. Taxonomy (NCBI): domain Eukaryota; kingdom Viridiplantae; phylum Streptophyta; class Magnoliopsida; order Sapindales; family Anacardiaceae; genus Anacardium; species Anacardium occidentale. The sequence continues at coordinate 368,318 of JAJEJH010000200.1, forward strand.
AATTATGGGTGACACTTATCATTTAAGGAAACCTTGGGTGGGAATAATTCATTTGACCTTTGTACAAATTTTTTTTTATATCTATTAATGACTTTACAATTTATTCGAGTTTTGTTCAGGTCAAAGAAGTTGAACTCGAGTTTTAACTCAAGTTCGATAAAACTTTTATATGACGAAGTTTGAGTTTAAGTTTGTGAGTTTGATTCAATTTTGGTTTGTTATTATAACAGAATTTATTTATTTATAATCAATATATTTATTATTATTTAATGAAAATATAACATATTTATTATGACTTATTGAAAACACAAATATATTTAATATAATTTGTTGAAAATATAAATATATTTATTATTAAACTTAAATATGTTTATTATGATTTATAGGAAAAAAAAAGCCTATATATATTTATCGTTTCTCATTGAAAATGTAAACTTATTTATAACTTATTAAAACTTTCTAATTAAAAATATAATTAGAAAAAATTCAATTTGAGTCTGCGAATATGTATGAGTTCGATTTGAATGATTTGAGCTCGAGTTCAAATTAAAAATTTTTTAATATCATAGTTCGAGAGTTTGTTTTGGACTCATTCGAATTAAACTAAAAAAAGAATTTGAATATGTTTGATTCAAATCTAGCCCTTATTTACATATCTCATACAATATATGGGGAGCATAGAGATCTTCCAGAATATAAGGATCCTACAAATTGAGAGATTTTATGGCATATATGAAAACAATTTTTTTTTCATGATAATTTTGATAAAATATGTTTTTTGCAAGTATTTATGAGGGGAACTCCTAGGAGATAGGCTATGCACCCATAGAGAGGTGTTGCACCCATGGAAGACACGTGTTTTACCGTGTGCACCTATAGAGAGATTTGCACTCATAGAGAAGTGTTTGAACAAGTTCATATATACTGTGAACTGCAAAAACCTAGAAAATTGACGTAGTTAGGATATCGAATCTTTAACTCAACCTAATCTGATTTAGAGATTAAATGATTTTATTAAAAATAAAAAGATTTTGAAAATGCTTTCACCAAATGATTTTCAAAAGATATTTTGTATACATTGTATTTTGCGTCATTTGAATTGGAGTCTTTTGATGTATCCTGATGAAACGTGACTTTGAGATGTGGATAGGAACTAAGATAAATAATATTGGATCTAGAAACTCATACTTATTGAGTGATATTCACTCACTTATTTCCCCTTATGTGGGTCAATCGAGGATGAGCATGAGGGAAACCAAGATTAGATTCGAACTGAATTAAACATAAATAGATATACGTTCATAGTTGATTCTTTCGTTATAGGTTTGGTTCATGTTTAGGTTTGTATTCGCCAAATTTTTTTATAACGAAGTTTAGATTCGAGTTCGAGAGTTGGATTAGCATTTGATTTATATGTTTTGTATTTATATTTTATTAAAAAATTATAATTTATAAATATAATTAAAAAAATTTTAATTTAAGTTCGGGTTTGTATAGTTTATGTTTGAGTTTGTATTCACAAAATTTCAAAACTACAGTTTGGATTTGTGTTTATGTTCAGATTTGAATAATTTGTTTTTGACTTGTTCAAATCAAATTAAAAAACGAATCTAAATATATTCAATTCGAATATAATCTTAAGAAAAACTATATTTATTTATTATATGATATTAGTATATTATGTTACATGTTTTGATGCTTTTATAATATTAGGGTATTTTTGGTATTTGATATTTATTTATTATGCATTTCTCTCTGAAGGGCATAACTTCTGAAGAGAAATGTTACATGTTTCTCTTGAACGAGAAGATTAAAAAGCTCATCGAAGGCGGCAAAGTTTTGAAGATGTAAAGAGCTTGGTCAAGGTTGAGTTTGAGCTCGGCTCAAGCAAACTTGAGCTTGTAATTTTAAAATTATCGAGTTTAAACGCGAGCTTTAGGAGGTTCAATTCATCAAACTTATGAGCTTGAAAAATTTGATCTAAATTAACTAAATGATATTATTTTACCATCATATGTATCAAAATAATATTATTTTAGTGATTTATTATAAAAATTTTATTAATTAACGGGCAAAAAAACTTGATTTGACTCATTAAACTTTGAACTCAAACTTGAATTTGAGCTTACATCTACTAAGCTTGTTGAGTTGAGGCTCGACTCCTTACTAGCCAAGCTGACAACCTCAAACTCGACTCAATTCAAATCCAATCCTAATGAGTCTTTAGTGCGCGATATTCAAACCATCAATGACATACTTCACAACAATAGCAATAGAGTCAAATTCATACTTAGCATTGAAAAGATAATTGACCATCATCTAATTGGAGGCTTTTCGGAGATTATATAACTTATCATGAATGTACTAAAGATGGATCATGAAAATTGTATTTAGATATTGATCAAGTAGGGTTTTATCACATGTTTATGGCCTAAGAAGAGACAGGAGAATGTTGAAACAGGAGTGAGCTTTCAAATCTTAGGGTGAAACTGTAAAGTTTCAAAGGTGCGGGGAGCCACGAATAATATAGAATAAATTATAAATTTTGATAGAATTGTACAGGGGGGCATATATCCATTTAACAAAACTCATTGAGTTCAAAATTAAATTAAGAAAATAATTTTCTATCGAAAATAAAATGTCAAATTTATACACAAAATGATATAAGATAACGTGATTAGTTAATTGTTGCTACATAAATTCGATAACAGTTAATCATATTATGTTATATCATTCAATGCATAAATTTGATGCCTTACTTCCTACAAATATAGCGTTACCCTTAAATTTAATTGTAGGGACTGTATCTAGCGTATTTATCATGGTATTTATGCCTCTTCCTGATGCAGCAACCGAGAGAGAACATCATAATGGCAATGGCCAACACACAGACATTGAATACACCCAAAAGCCTCCATTCTTTCTTAACTTCCTCAAGAACTCCTCCCTTGCATGACTCGCAGTCGTAGCAAAGTGTCTGGCGGTGGTTGCTGAAGGTGGTGCAGTCGCTGTCTGCCACTGCTGGACCTCCTTCTGGCATCACCCAGAATGTCGAGTTCTTAAGTTTCAATCCACAGTACACCGGTGGCTTGCAGCAGCCCGACTGAAATTATTGGATAGAAGAAATTCACGTCAAATGATCACCATAAAATAGGCAAAAAATATTCTGAAATGAGAAAAAACTACCTGTGTTAGAGACCAATACTTGATATTTGCAGAATTGAGATCGTTGCAGACCTTTGCATCGATCAAACAGCCCTTTATCTTTTCCCAGTTTCTTCCATTAACATGATTTTGCAGCCACTGAGAGTAATCCTGAAGCCGGTTTCCAGATATTCTCTTGCCCACGACGTTGTTTGTAACGACCAGTACAAAACCTGTGAAGACTACAAGTCCTATGATCAAGAAGAACATTATGAACAGATACAGAAACAGCACACCATCGGCCCTGCAACATGAGCCAATCAACCCTAGCAATGATACAAAGAGTAAGATGAGACCGGTTATCAGAAGCGGGACCTCGAGGGCTTTCTGGCAAACTGTGCCACCATTGAATTGAACATAAGCTGCACAAGAGATGGCCACGAAGCCTAAAAGAAGAGAAAGGCAGTTTAAGGCTATGAAGACAGAGCTGCCTAAGCGAACCATCATATATATTTGTTTTTCTTGAAGTGAATTTAATGTTATATATATGGAGAGTCAATAGAAAACGGGAAATTACTATTGGTTTTTTCTGTTTAAATAAAAGGAAAATAAACCAAGAAAAAGAAAATATTAGTTTTATTGTTACAGCAGAAACAGATTAATATTTGACAAATTAAGATCCAAAGATAGATATCAAAATAGTTGCTGAAAATGTCAATTTGTTACGAACAAGAAATTTCTTGACGCTGAATATTTATTATAGCCTATCCTCACGAACACAACTAGCAGGAGGTGGAGGAAACATGGACAGGGCTAAACAGACTCCAGATGGGAGGAGACTTTCAGAAAGACACCACTTCCAGCAACCATTCAAGTCAAACATGTCAGCCACGCAAACATGTCTCACACCATGGGGATTTCTTCACGAGAATGATAATCAAGAGGACCGAAACTGGCCAACCAAGAATCCAACCAAAATTTAGTCCTTTTCCCATTGCCAATGCTTTAACCACAAAGGACCGAAGCTTGGAGAAGGCAGACGGTGCCTTCCGAAGGGGAGAGTAATAGGGCTTGAAATTCCAAGAGGAGCCGATCGCAGACGACTGAGCAACCAGGACCTCTTTCCAAACTCACAACCATGAAATAGTGACCACGCTAACTTCATCAGCCAGGCCATAATAATTTCACTAGCGGACCCCCCAGACCTCAAAGGTACTTCGGATGACAAACAGTTTTTCAAGCCACGGCATACATCTTCCTATTATTAGCATTGCCTCCCCACAAAAAGGATCTCCTAATGCGCTCAATAGGATTGATGTTAGCTTTCGGAAGCAAGGCCGTTTGCATAGACTATTGAGGAAGGCTTCGAAGCACTGAATTAACCAGAGTAAGCCTCCCAGCATAGGAAAGGGTGCGAGCTTACCACCCCAGGAGACGGGTATGGGCCTTTTCCAGAATCCCTTGATAAGTACTCCTTGTCACCCTGTCAAGCAATGTGGAATCCCTCGGGTGGCATGGAGGTGACCGACGTCGGGAGTTATCATTGGCATGGAGTTGTCACTGACAGAGGGTTGCCATAGAGTGTCCAGAAGAAGTCATATTTAGTTCTTTTTTTTTTTTTTTTTGTCAAATGCCAAATGAAAATATCATTATTGACAAATCGTCACACAAAGAAAGTAGATAATTCAATTGATGAATCACCCTTTAAGATGATGTCATTCCATTTATAGGAATTGATCTTTGTGTACTATAACGAGGGAAAACGGCTGTTTCCAATCTGAACTATATCAAAAAATGACAATAATATTTATTTTTTTCCTCTCCTGGAGAAAACACAGAAACCTTTACCCAATCCTTTTCTTCCTCTCCATTAGAGAGCACAAAAATAAATGGATAAAACATTAATGGAGATATGTCGTTTTGAGAGTTCCTTTCTGGATAGAAATAAGCGTTTAGGTGCAAAGGCTTGTGAAATTAAGGGGTAGAAACAAAACTTTTAACTGTAGATAGTCCAAGCACTTAAAAAAAAAGAAAAAAAAAATCCATATCTGTCTTTTAAAATTGAGAATGTTAAAAGAAAGGCTTGGTTGTTAGACAAATATAAGCTTAATTTTGGTGGGGTGGCGGCTCATGAAGGTGAAAGACAGAGAGTCAAAGGGAAACAACACACCTAACCAGTTTGACCTGACCTGCCTCTCTGCATAGGGTCTTTCCAACAACCACCAGAAGCCCACATTACAAATTTTATATTGAAAGCTCACCTTTACATTGCACTGCTTTCATCGCCACAGCGGACTTTCCTACCCCAACCTTCCCATATTTATATTTTCTCTGCGACTTTCCCACTTTCCCAACACTCCCGTCCCATTAACAGACCCATATCCTTTCTCTCTTTTTTTGCACTCTAGCAATCCCGCATGGCTTCTTTAACTACTCAAGCCAACCCCTTGTTCTCAACCAAACTCCAATGCTCCGCCCCTGCTCCTCGTAAGTTCCGTAACTGCAGTGTCAAGTGCTCGGTGGCGGCCACGTCTTCGTCCAAGGTCAAGTCCCTGAAGGCCAGGCAGATCATTGACAGCAGGGGGAATCCCACCGTCGAGGTTGATCTCATTGCTGATGATCTTTTTCGGTCGGCTGTGCCTAGTGGAGCCTCTACTGGGATCTACGAGGCCTTGGAGCTCAGAGACGGAGACAAGAGTGTGTACGGCGGTAAAGGTGTTCTCAATGCTGTTAAGAATATTAACGACGTTTTGGGTCCTAAGCTTGTTGGCGTTGATGTCAGGTAAATTGGGTTTTCATTGTGTTTTTTGCTTAATGACAAAGTTTGGTTTTTTATTGATGGAGGAAACATTTAGGAATTGAACTATGGTGCTGGTCCGGTAATGTTACCAGCAATTTTCAACGCAGAAATAGTCAGAGCATGGACGTTGATGAGTTGCGCATTCGATGTCTGTATTACTTTTTGTGCATTCTTTCTTGTAAACTTTGATGCTTTTGAGCGTGAGTGGTTTGTTTTGTTTGCTGTTGGTTGTATGGTCTGATATTCTTCATATTGGTTTGACCAAGAAACCAAGCTGACGTGGATGCTATAATGGTGGAAATTGATGGGACTCAACATAAGTCGAAGCTTGGGGCAAATGCAATATTAGGAGTATCTTTGAGTGTCTGCAGAGCTGGTGCAGGAGCAAAAGGCTTGCCATTGTACAAACATATCCAGGAATTGTCCGGAACGAAAGAGCTTGTTACGCCAGTTCCTGCGTTTAATGTGATAAATGGAGGTAGTCATGCTGGAAATAATTTGGCCATGCAAGAATTTATGATATTGCCAGTCGGTGCAACATCATTTGCTGAAGCTCTTCAAATAGGGAGTGAAGGTTAGTAACTTATCTTCACTGTTCCTTTTTTTTTTTTTTTTTTTTCTCTGGAACTATTTTGATTGATGCTGATTCAAAGACCATGCACAAAACTTGTATTTCTGTTGAAACTGTGATAGTTGCTTTATGAATTTATATAGACCACTCATTTTTCCCATAATGACTGTTGGACAGTTGTGCCATAGCTTCTAAAAGTGACTATAAACTTTGAGTTTGTAACTATTATCAACTTCTGTCGATTGCAGTGTGTCCATGGCATAGTTACTTGCATTCTTATTTTTCTATGGCTATGCAGATATTCATTAGCTTTTTTTTTTTTTTTTTTTTTGGGTAATTAGATATTCATTAGCTTATTACTTCAATTCTAGTGTTTTTCAGTTATACAACTTGTTGATAAATAACTGTTTCATGCCTTGGGTTTATAGTATATCATACATTAAAGGGGATTATCAAGGCAAAATATGGACAAGATGCTTGCAATGTTGGAGATGAAGGAGGTTTTGCTCCCAATGTTCAGGATAACAGAGAGGGACTTGTTTTGCTTATGGATGCAATTGAAAAGGCTGGTTACACTGGCAAGGTAGGAGGCAGTGATTTCTTTACTTTTCTCTGTTTCAACTCAAGATTATTGCTAATGGTACCCATGAACTGAAATCATTGCTGCAGATCAAAATTGGAATGGATGTCGCAGCTTCAGAATTTCTCACTAGAGATGGGAAATATGATCTAAATTTTAAGAAGCAACCAAATGATGGAGCTCATGTGCTCTCAGCACAGAGCCTTGGTGACCTTTACAAGGAGTTTGTCAAAGATTTCCCTATTGTATCTATTGAAGATCCCTTTGACCAAGATGATTGGAGTTCATGGACTTCGTTGCAGTCATCAGTTGATATTCAACTAGTAGGAGATGACCTTTTGGTCACAAATCCCAAGAGAATAGCTGAAGCCATTCAGGAAAAGGCTTGCAATGGTTTACTTCTAAAGGCATGAATCTAATCCATGGTCTTTCCTTTTGCCTTTTTAGTTTTTGAGCTGTGTTTTTTGTTTCTGCCCTGCCTTAAATCTTTCATTATCAACCTGATGTTGGGTGTTAATTTTGTTTCACTTTTAATTTTCTTTTACATTTGTTGTCTCAATGGTATCTTTTTAAGCTCTGCATTACTAACATTCTAATCAATCTGATGTTCATTTAGGTGGTAGCCTATGGTTCAGCATTCATGTAAGATACCATAGATGATATAATTTATACCATCTTGTTCAGATTGACAGCTTATTTGGATTCTACCAATATGTGTGAGGAAAAAAAATGTAGAATGTTTATTTAGTATATTTCTGTTAAGTCAAATTCTAAATTCCTCCCATTGGTCCTCCTTAGATTCTATCTTGTCAATTGTGGTTTCTAGTTCTCTCTGATAAAGGAAATAAATGTAGATTAAATGTATTTGGTAATTTTGTTCCTTGGTGTATTTCTGGTTTTGTTACCACAAACACCCTGTTTGAATTTTGCAAATTCTTGAGTATCCTTTTGTTGAGTCTACTTATATGATATCACCTAGAGAATTTGTAATTGCATTCTTCCTTTTCTTCTCCATCCCCTCTAGTTCTGTAATTAACTAACCACTAGAAGCCTTTTAGATGGTTCAATTTATCTGTGCTTAGGCTTCATGTAGCTCATTTGTTTATGTTTGCAGGTTAACCAGATTGGTACAGTGACTGAATCCATCCAGGCAGCACTTGACTCAAAAGCCGCAGGTTGGGGTGTTATGGTCAGCCACCGTAGTGGTGAAACTGAGGATAATTTTATTGCTGATCTTTCTGTCGGTTTGGCAAGTGGACAGGTTTAGCAACTGTTATCCTGAACTTTGTTTATCTAAAGCTTGTTTCTAAATTCTAAGGCTTTGTAAAATTGACTGTTACTTCTCGCTTATAGATCAAGACTGGAGCTCCGTGCAGAAGTGAGCGCTTGGCCAAGTATAATCAGGTATAATCAATGTTCTGAAAAGTTTCTACTCCTATCTCTTAACTTTAAAAAATTGGTGACTTGCAATTTCTCTGTCAAGCTAAAATTCTTGTTCATATTCTTGGCATACTCAAAATTAGAGATCTAGCAGGAGCTAAGGGTAACTAACCATGTTCCAAAATCATTTGATTGGATGGTCTAAAATTCCCAAGTTTAGTCAAAATTGTTGGATTTCCTAGGGATCATGTTACTAAACAATCAAGTTTTTGGTGTTTATCTATAAAGCACAGTGAAACCAATGGAATTTTTTAAATGGACTGCTAAAGAATGATGTTGTTTGCTTATAAGACAGTTCAGAATAGTCTATTTAACTAACATATTCCAGATCAATTTTATTTTACTTTGTTTGCAAATTCTATGATCATTGACTACTATGATACAATCTTCTAATGTTTGGCTGATTTTGGTTTGGTTGCAGCTTCTTCGCATTGAAGAGGAACTTGTAAATGTGCGCTATGCCGGTGAAGCTTTCAGATCACCTTAGTTTTAAAAATACAGAATTAAGTTTTTTCTATGGAATAAGTTGCTGAGCTGCGAATGTCTTAAAACTAAAAAATTTGGGAAATTACTCAGCGCAGAAATAAATGCTGATACAAACTGGAGAGAACTCCAAAATAAAATATATTCTTTTTCACAAATATTTGTTAGTTAAACCAGGAAAGCTTATTGCATCAGTGTTTCAGGCATTTACCATTAGATGATTGTGGTTAAACATGACAAGCTAAACCTGAATAGTTGGGCCAGCATATATGCCAGAGCGCATGTAAAGGTCATCTGGTGTGTCTATCTCAGCAAGCCATGCATAGTCTTCCTTTCCATCAATTACCGCAGCCCCATTTTCTGCAGCTGAGGTGCAATATACAACAAAATGCAGGTATTTAGTCATTTTATTAAAGAAGCTTGAATGAAGGATATTCAATCTATAAAGTGGAACTGCAGTGGGGCAGTGAAACAGAAAATAGAAAAGTTAAGTACCAAAGGTTGAATAAGGGTAGTTAATGTAGTAAGTACACTTTCTGCAAGCATCTTCTCTGTAAGGAGGTGTGAGAATGTCAAGGACAGCACAAGGTGTAACTGCAGTGAAACAATGCAAATTCCCCCCACTCTTTGGATATAAAATTGCTGTTCCACATTCTGGTGTTAAAACTTTATTAACTGCCAACTTTGCCAATCTCACTGCAAAAGAGAAAGCTTCATCGTAAGTTTTGTAGCTATTGACCCTCAGTATCTGTAACTGGAAGCAAGGCATATGAGACACTTGCAAGTTAATGAATGTCCACAACATCTCCTCTGTCCAAGAAGTAATTAATTGTGAACCTCACAGATAAAGCTTCAGTCCTCTAATAGTTCCACCTAATATCAGACTGATCACATCAAGATAAGGAGCTACAAGTTGACAATTGATTAAAACCACAGGGGAGCCAAAGGTACTAAACCCCCACTTTAACATAGTATTAGTAGCGCATAAATATAAAAATAAAAACAAGAAAGTGGCCAGTGTAACCATTATCCAGTGGGCCTAGGGCAGTCAATAGCATGAAGATGGTTGGTAAACAGATTATTAATCCATTTTAGGCAATTTGGATTTCAATAGGCAAAAGAAAGATGGCAATATCAAGTGTAATCCTAGTGACATATTAAATGCTATAACAACTGCTCAGAACAAAAACTCAGTCAGAATTTCATACATGTCTCACAAATCGCAGACATAATGTACAAACAACTTTAGATAAGGTTATTCACATTCATGACCGAACAATGAAAAAAAAATTCAGAAACAACAATTAAATTGCATAACTCAGGTAAATTAAAACCAACAGTCACTGAATGGTAGTGTTTCCAACCCACAATTTAAGGTGCATCAAATGATATATATTTTCAATTCCTAAAGGTTGGTAAAAATCTCATGATATTTTTAAAGAATATATATGAATACAAGCCAATGCTAGAGTTTCCTTTCTCATAGTCTGACTAATTATTATCCATTAAGATGAAAAGCAACCTTAAAAGTCAAACCTGGATGAGAGCCTGGTATGTTGGCTTCTGGGAAACACGCAGGTTCAGTCCAGTCAAAAGCTTTGACATGCATAGATCCATAGAGAACTTTGCTAAAAACGGTCATCCCAGGATGGTCATGGAGTGGAATAACTGAGGAACTAGGGAAGCAGAAAATGCACATCTGCATATAAAATCATTAAGTCAATCCTAGAACAATTTCATTTGATCAGCACAGGCCAAGATCAACTGAATTGCATTGCTGATTTTCAATTATATTGTTCACATGTACAGCTGCTAACATGCATATTAAGTTAGATCATTAATAAAATTACTGATGAACATAATATCAGAACCAACCAAAACTTAATGTTTTCAATTTAGTGAATATGCATAATTGAAACAAAAATAACCTAAAAGTTCAGGAACAAAACTATTTGCACTAAAATGTTATCAAGTTTTCCACATGGTATAATTCTTTGTGAAATTCATATTGCACAGAGGACATTTCTCATACTGTGAAGCTGTCACATTCATATATATCCAAATACGTGATTGGTTGAGCCCATTGAGCTGCCCTATTCAGTCTGGTGAGTCCAAATATTCCAAGTCCTTGATCATCATCTTGACGTTCCTCTTTAAGCCCCACATCAGCAGGACCAATTTTGTCTGCAAAATGCTAAGCATTAGTCGTGTATCATAACTATAGAGGCATCATTGGCATCATAATGATTAACAATCAATAATAATGTGCAAAATATTGTTTCTTGTTCCAAGCTTCTGTACAATTAGAAAGACAACACTTAAATAGAAAATTGATCTACATGAAGAAAATGCAGAATAAAATGAAAGTGATATTTGATACTCATTAATGTTATTATTACTCAAAGGTGGCACCATAGCTAATAGTGCCAAATCTGTTCTTCCTTTAGTGGAGATTAGTTATCCAAAAATATGTTCCAATCAGCTCTTCTTTTCTTTCTCTATTGTTGAATTTAACTGAAAATCTATTATTGGTTTTAAAAGACAATCAATTTGATTTTACTGCAAAATTGTATGCAGTAGTTCTATAAAACTTCTGGCTTATAAGTTACCTTCTCTTTCTTGGCCCAAACTTTATTTGAGGGAATTTTGTGTCCTTTTTGCTCTTTCTTGCGATAAACACATAGTGAGAAAAATGCATGTCTTGCAAAAATGAGTACGAAAATAACTGCATCATATAACATCTAAAGTGCAAGCAAAGTTCCTTCAGCTTGGTAATGATCTCATCTGTTGTAAGGATAAAAAGGAGTTGCGGTAAAATTTCCAGTAATTGCTAACATTTCGGAACCATAAAATTCCCAGGTTTTATTCTGAGATCAACAACATGGAAGGATAAACCATCCTTTTACTTCTATTTATTTATTTCAAATTCCGGGCACTTCATGAATTCTAACCAATGTGTTTATTCAATTTATATCCCTCATTTTCAGACCTCATAACATCAAAAAGAGATTTTCAGATCTTACAATCATATTTCAGTAAGCCAAAACAACACTGAACCCATACAATGCATGGATTAAGCTGAACACAACTTTTAAACGATTCAATTCTTCAATGTCACTCCAAAACAATATAAACCTTCGTGCGGAATTCAGCAAAAATATAACATAAACCCCCAAAAAACATCCATTTGAAACAAACTACAACGAGAAAGCTTCTTAATCGTGGGAAATGGAGAAATACCCATAAGCGAGCGGAGACCGTGGATGGCTTGAGAGGAGGGAGGAGGTGACCCCGAGGGCGTAAAGTGCCTTCTACAAAGATCGTACAGCATCTGGATTTTAGAATAAGAAGAAGAAGTCTTCTTTGCCATATGTAGTTGCTTCTGTAAACATCTTGTGACGATAAGGGTCTTGTTTTGTAAAAAAAATCTAGCCTTATCTGATGCTTTTTGGATTTTTGGAAGCATTTTGGAGCTGACTCCAAATATGAAACAAAAGTTAAGCTACAATTTTCACTTCTTTCTGTTGTGTACGGCACAGAACAGCTCCCTCGCTAGAGGTCAACGATACTTTGACCGGTAATTTCTATATATTTATCCCTAAAAAAGTAATTTTATATTATTATTTAAAAATAAAACAGGGTTTCTGGTCACACACGTCTTTTTCAAGCGCCAAAATTTTCACTTTCACAGTTTTTGGCGGGAAAATATTGTGTGCAAAATTGAATCCCTAAAAGGGTCTTTCGAATCGAACTGTCTTTTATCAGCCTAAATTAGAAATAAAAAAGTTAGGGTTTTGAGCGGTGAGAATGGAAGGCAGTGAGAGTGAGGCCGTGTTTAATTCTCTGAATCTGAATCCTCACCTTTTTATCAACGAAGCTCTTAACACGGTCGACGATTTGGTTGATGACGCTTTCGATTTCTACCTACAGTAACATCTCTCTCTGTTTATATATTTTCAAAATAAAAATAAAAATTTAGTGAAATTTTTTTTGTTGGTTTTGCAGGCAAGCTTCAACTCTTTTGAAAACCGAGGGCACGGATAGGTCTCAAGATCTAAGCAAGGTCAGATCCTGAGCTCAAATTGTTGACGAATTCCTTAATTGTTTTTATGAAATTATATTCATGAAGTTCTTGAAAAAGATTTAGATGTAATAAGAACTGGTTGGCTTGGTGGCGTTCTGCTTACCCAAGCGAGTGTATCAGAGGATCAGTCTGGAAACTACTGAAAGTTGTAGATTTGTACTTGTATAACTCGTTAATAAAACATGGTTTTTCTATTCGCTGAGGAAGTTCAAGTTGTGTATTTACTTTTTTATTATTATATTTTCCAAATTTGTACTTTTATAACTGTTAGAATCCTGATCACTTGAAATCCTTGGTCTTATGTTCTTTATGATTTGGCTGAAAGCGGAGTACAAATGCTTAGACCACATCATCCTCTAGAAATAGTTTATATACTTTGTAAACATAATTTGGTGAAGTGGGTTCATCTGCTGGCTGACTCTATAGTGTTTTGTGGTTCTTTCATGATGTTCTTAGGGTGTGGCTTACATTCGCAATATGATTCAATCAGCTTTGGATAAGCGGCTGGGTATGTGGGAGAAGTATTGCCTTCATCACTGCTTTTCTGTTCCTGAAGGATTTGCTTTACCCAAAACTGTAAGTTTTGTTTATAGGATCTGATTAGTCATGGGCTCATTGCATATAAAGTCTTAGAATGTGTCACACTTACAGTTAGGAAACAATTGATTTCAAATCTCTTTTTTTTGGTCATATCCATAATAGTATTCTATTGTGTTTCCTTGTATATTAATTTTTCCTTTTTAGTGTATATTCTTTCCTAAGTTAGATACGTAGAATATTGTATAAATAGCCATGTAATGATGAATTGAATAATATAGAAAATATTCAAACAATTCTCATGATATCAGAGCCATAGGTTCTGAAAGTTTTTTGTTAACGTATTGGTTAGAAAAGGATGGTTGAATTCTTTCAGTCAGGAGCTGCTAACTTGGGTTGATCTTGTTGGAGGTGTGTCAAAATCTGTATGATCAACGTTATTTGCTCAAGAAACAGTCAGAAAACTTGTCGAAACTCTGTCAATGCATTGTCAGAGCTTTGTTGGAACATTACTAAAAATCGACTAAACACCACCATCCAACTTAGAAATTACTGATCTAGTCTCTAAAAGTGTCAATCGTCGTCTCAGGTGATTGAATTCTCATTGGATCATCGGATCTTTGTTGGATCACTATTGAAAATTGCCCAAAGCCCCATCATTTGACTCAAAGATTGCCAATCTGGTGTCTAGGAGTGTTGATTATTATCTTAAGTTGCCAAATTCTCACTGAAGAGCACAAATTGTGTCAGTTGAAAGTTGTTTTCCTTGTTTTTTGTTGATTTTGCTATCTGAAAGTCTGGTATCTGTTTTCTACCTCTATTGACCATAAAGGAATAGTTAATTGAGATTTTGGGCTATTGAATGTGGTTGTGTGGTGTGAATCCATGTTTTGATTTGTTTGGACAAGAATCCTACAATTGAAATTCCCATAGTAAAACCAAAACTAGTGACTAATGTAGGGGGAGAAAAATTGTCGATTGTCTACTCAAGGAGGCCCAAGTTGGATCCTTGGCCTTGCTAGGTCTCAAAATAGAAGAAAAGTTCTGATGTGGAGAGATCAATGGCCTAAACCTACCTATTGCTCTTATAAAAGGGGTAAGATCAAGCACCAAACACCCTTTATCTAATTATATGACATCTTCTAAATTGTCTCCAAGTTCTAAGGCTTTTACTATAGCTATTGATGAATTGAGAATTCCCAAGGATATTGAGGTCTTAAAATACCCAAAATGAAGTATTATTGTTCATGAAGAAACAAGGGCAATGGTTAAGAATGACACTTGGGATATTGCTGACTTACCAAAACATTAGAAGACAATAGGGTGTAAATGGGTATTTACTGTCAAATATAAGGTTGATGAAAGTATTGAGAGATATAAAGCAAGACTAGTCGTACAAGGATATACACAGACTTATAGAATTGATTATGAAGAAACCTTTGCTTTTGTCTCAAAACTAAACTCTTTTCGGGTCTTGATATCCATTGTTGTTAATCTTCATTGGAAACTTATTTAGTTGGATATTAAAAATGCATTTTTAAATGCAGACCCCAAAGAAGAAATCTATATGAGGATATCTCCTGGGTTTGAAGAGGAAAGTAAAATTGAAAAGGTTTGTAAGTTAAAAAAGTCCTTGTATGGTCTCAAACAGTCACCGAGGGCTTGGTTTAAACAATTTAGTACAACCCTCACAAGGCTAGGATATCAACAGAGTCAAGTAGAACATACTCTGTTTATAAAAATTAGTCCTAGTGTTAAGAGGTCTGTATTAATTTTATACGTGGATGATATTATAATCACAGGCGATGACGATGTAGAGATGATGAGTCTTTAACAACAATTGGAAGAGGATTTTGAGGTGAAGAATTTGGGTATTATGACATATTTCCTTGGTATGGTGATAGCAAGAAGTAGAGGAGTCTTTATTTCTCAAAAAAAATACACAGTCGATCTTTTGAGAAAAACAAGAATGTTGGGTTGTAAACCAACAAGTACTCATTTAGAAGAAAATTGGAAGTTCAATAAAGAGGACACTGCAATTGTAAAAGAAGATACCAAAGACTAGTTGGAAGGTTAATTTACCTGTCTCTCACTCTGTCAGATTTGGCATATGCTATGACATTAGTAAGTCAATACATGCATTCTATTACCCAAATACACCTTGATACAACTATGCATATTTTGAGATACTTGAAAGGGACTCTAGGATGAGGGTTGTTGTTTTGAAAAAGTGATGATAGAGCAGTAATTGGCTTTGCTGAGGATATTCGATCTACTTTTGGTTTTAGTACAAAGGTATGAGATAATCTAGTAACATGGAAAAGTAAAAAGTAGTTAGTTGTCGCTCAAATCAGTGCAAAGGCAGAGTTTAGGGCCATTGCCTAAGGCATTTTGAGTTAGTCTAGTGAGAAAGAATTTTAGAGGATTTGCAACTGTTTGTTAAAACACCCATTGTTCTCTACAGTGATAGTAAATCTACTGTAAGTATCATCCTCAATCCTATTCAGCATGATTGTATGAAGCATGTTCAAATGGATAAAAACTTCATCAAAAGAGAAATTAAAGAAGGAGGGTTAAGGTTAACTTACATTCCATCAACTCTACGAGAAGCACATGTTTTGACTAAAGCAATAATGAAACCAACTTTCGAATCATTAATATGCAAGCTGGGAATGAGTGATATCTATTCACCAGCTTGAGGGGAAGTGTTAGGAAACAATTGATTTCAAATCTCTTTTTTTTACTCATAGCCATGACAATATTTTATTGTGTTTCCTTGTATATTATTTTTTCCTTTTCGGTGTATATTCTTTCTTAAGTTAGATACTCAGAATGTTGTATAAATAGCCATGTAACGATGAATTGAATGATATAGAAAATATTCAAACAGTTCTCACTTATACAATGTCTCTGACTACAAGTTTCTTTTGATAAGTTTTCAATGATTTTTCTGAAAGGACATATTGATGATTGTTGAGGTTTTTAGTTTAATTGTTTGCTGTCGTCACTGACTTGTAATGTCAAAGAAACTAGATGTAGTGAATTAATGGGCCATACTATTGCGTTTGATTTGATTCTCTAGTTCTCTAATTACTTGCAAATATATCAATGGGTGGGATTTTGGTGTTTTCAAGCATTAAGAGCATGCCTATTTAAGTAAATGCTTGTAATGGTGAACAAAATGGTGTTTAAACATTCATGATGAATAATCTGTAGGGCATATAATCTGCTGTTAATCTTTTCTTTTTATTCTAATTTTTATCTAAATATTCAGGATGCTAAAGTTGTGTAAAAGATGTATAATAAATAATTGATAGTAAAGGAAGTGTACATTTCTAACTACCAGTTTTTCTTATTTGATTTTATAATACCTGGAAGTTTTCTTGCCAGAATGAATTACTTAATGAAAGTTCGATCAGTGAAGGTGCATTATGTGATCCAGATCTAGATGGACAGTTGAATTCCTTAAGGGATAAACTCAATCTGGTAAAAAGAATTTTGTGTATTAACTCAAGCTTTATTTGCAAGTGATATTTTGTGTTTACTTTATACCCCAAATTGATTTCTTCTGATATGCATATTCACTGTTTAGGCGGGGAAGGAGTCTGCCAAGCTGAACCGAGAACTCCAAGCATTAGAAAGACAGTCTACTTCAAGTGATCTCTGTGCTGGACTTGCTAGTGAGGCATTACAACTATATGAAGAAAATTCTATGGACAACATGCTTCAAGGTAAATAAATTTACCCGTGTTTTCTTGGGATTTTATTGCTGAGACAGCCATAATACTTTTGGTTGCAGAATTAGTGCACAAGAAAGGAACCGAAAGCTGGTGAATGTGTAATTCATATGTTGAAACAACTATTAAGGCCACTAAATATTAAGCAGAATTATACTTTTAGAGATGCCAGGGTTTGGGTTTGCCTTAATGGATCATCTCTTGACAATAATTTATGAAGTTTTCTGATGAACAAAATTGTAACTATTATTGAGGTGCTAATATATTTTCTCAATAATTTCTTCCTTCAGACATGATGAAAATGGCATCTGAACTTCGAATGAAAATGGATAAACTGAAGGCCAGAAGAATAGAAGATAGACAACGCATTAAAACAGAGAGAGAATTCAATCCAACAGGAGAATTGTGTATGGTAAATCACAGCAAAGGTAACACTAACATCAAGTTTATGTGGTTGTAGTGTCCCAGTGAGTTCAATTGTCTTTGTGGAGTCAATTCCCTTTTTTTTTTTTTTTATGATATTCTTATTTTTATTTTGCAGGCCTCAACAATGTTGAGTTACAAGATCTTCAAGAATTTGTAGCGGAACTAAAGAACATATGAAATTCATAAATTGTGTCTGTCTTGCATTTGATGAGTTCTATGGTGCTTGCTGGTTCCCAGTAAGTCTTCTATCATGTTGTTTACTTGAATTGGCTTGTAATAATTTAATTTATAATTCTCTTTGTTGAAATGCTGTCTGATATATAATATTATTGATGCATTATGCATTGTCTATTAAAGTGGGATGGGTTAAAGGAGAGAGTTTTGGCTGATAATTCAGAGTTAAAATGTAGTAGAATGCCATAAATCATTTGTCTACTGGGTCATACTTCTGTACAGTCACGCATAGGAGGATTTAAAAATTTTTATTGCTGATCCGTTTTGTAACAATTATTCAAGTGACAAAAGCCAACATGAAACAAATAGCTTTATAATTTACATGACAGGGTAGCCAACTGCCTGCCTTATTACAAACTTATTTGGTTGCAGCTGTTAGTATTCAAGGTTCCAGCTGCCATTACAGTACAGTACAGTACAGTTTTTGTTTTCTAAGGCCTGTAAACACCAACAAAATTCACAAACCTAGATGATACATATAATGAATCACCAAATGGTTGAATTTCACTGATTGCAGTAGTGCCGTACTGTGCCTCAAAATTATTTGCCCTATAGGTATTTGTGATTGTCTTGTCATTATTGCTGCCTCCGAAAATTATTTCCTATTATACTTCTCTTGATGTTATTTGGGTTGGCTGGAAGTTTATAAATCTGAATATGTTGACTCTCTGACCTGTGAGAGAATATTTTGTAGTCCTGTTGCCACCAAACTCTGTGACAAGAAGGAACGGGCTGTCTTCGCTCATTGCAACGCCTGCTGGCCTGTAAGATTCCCGGCAATATAGTGGCTAGAATAGTTATTGGCTCATTTCAATAATCTTCCCTTAAAATCACCTGTTGCATTTGCGACATTGTGCAAAGATGATTTGAAAATAATCAATTTTAGTTCATGCTCTGGAAGCTCCTTGTTGTCTATGAAAGAATGTGTTAAGTGATCTACGGATCCTTGGATCATAGGTCTGCACTGGTGTCTGTAAAATACACAAATCCAGTTTGTTGATCAATGTCCAAACCGTTGCAGAAGTGGAAATGTTTGCCAACTGAACCAATAGCAAGCTGTGTGGCGAGTAGTCCATTAGGTCCTACCAAGAGACTGAAATAATCATAAACTATGAAGAGATATCCTGTTAAGTGCCAAACCTAATGGCCTTGCACAGACTGGTCTCAGACCTGGATTAGTGGTGTCATATCATTCAGCGCAAGACCTGTATCATCTGAGTTAATAAAAAGAATGAACCTTTATTTAGTATGGTGGTTGGGTGTGAATTATATAGAGATGATAGAATCATTAAAGATCCTAAAATTACCTCTTGGGTGAGGTCAAGGTGTGATCTAAGAAACCAAGTTGGGGTCCTGCATATTTGAAAACTCTTCCCTCTGCAACTCCTGTGTAGAATTCTCCCACAAATAGCTTGTAGGCGAGAGATTCAGGACCTGAGGTTGGTGGTGGCAACATGGCTTTGGTGCAAGACGGGATGGAAAGAACCATGGAAGGCACCAACAGGACAGAAACCAAGATGCACAACATTACTGAGGTTTTGAAGCCAAAGATGGTAGAGATAGCCATTTTCCTGGATGAAGAACCATAGGCATCCATGCTGGTATTTATAGCATTTTGAAAGCTGAACTGGGATATGAATATGATCAGAGTGCAATCCGAAATCAAGCCGGGAACCATCACTGTCCCACATAATCTAAAATTAAGAAAGGAGCCATCTTTTCTTGGTATGGAGCAGATCACAAATTTAGGCTGCTCTCTGAGAAGTGTAAATGGAGTTCTAACACTTCTCAAAAAGAACACCCAAAAATGTTGGCTCTACTCATGTAAAGCTTTTTCAGTTAAAATTTCCTGTTTGTTTTTATTTGGTTTAAAATTCTGATTCATTTTTAAGATATTATATGTTTTAGATACACAGACGTGAAATGACGAAAACATCTTAGTTCTAGAATCCATAAGTGGAAGGCCCGAAGGTCATAATTTGATTTTAAAAGAATAATTCATATGCAACTGGATTTGCTATAGTAAATCTGCAATTGAAGCAAATTAGACCTAGTTCATCTTTCAAAGTCTGCTGCAACAAGAAGCCTCCCATTGTCAAGATTTCAGTTAAAACACATCTACTTGTACTAGAATCTGATGCTTTGATTTTCTTTTTAAAAAAATTGATTGAAAATGATCACCAACAATTCAATGGTTCTTTGAAAATAGGGCAGCCTACTACTGACTTTGGGATTCCATATTCCAAAATCAGGAGAAGATCCCACTGATGCATCCTTTTCTAGGTATGACACAAGGTGGGGATTGAATAGAAGTCATAATTTTTGGGGTTGCTATATGAGTAGTAGTCAGTGTATGCTCCAAAACATTAAAAAAATGGCATAATCAAGTAAATACAGTAGCTAAAACCATATGTCTGCTTATTATTCTAGTCGAATACAGTGGGTACGACTTAATGCGAGGATGACTCGTAAAAATTGTGACCAATAAGTATACTTGTTAAATATCTTTTAACGAGTATACCTGGACAACAAATCACTTGATCAACTTATTAAGCCAGATAGAACTTTGACATAGTTAACATTTGTTACTGGAGCTCCCAGATATAATTTCCCATTGAACTCTTGAACTTCACTGTACCTTACTGCTGGATCTTCACTCAAAGTTACTGTCTGTAAAAGCTTGCCATCTTCTCTAAACCTCTTTCCCAAAGTGGTATTTGAAATGTCAGGTATCCAGAATTCCCCTTTCGTGTTCCTCTTGATGTTATCCCCTATTCCTTGGAACGTGGCAAATGCTTCTGAAGTGTAAGCTTTAGGGCCAGTGAGCCAAAACTTTTGTGCCCTTTTAAAAACTGCTTCTGCATAAAGCACGAAGCTTCCATCTTTGCTTACAGCCACTCCATTGGGCATTCCAAGGTTCCTTTGCAACACTGTCACCTCTTTGGTTTTGGGATTGTACTTCATTAATCTTCCAGTGGTGTCATTTCTGAGAAGAGCCTCATTGAATTTCCTGCAAAAAGTGACATCAGAACTTCTGTTGGTGTGGAAACAATGGAAGTTAAACAAGTAGATGAAAGGCAAAAATAAGTACTCTTGCGGAAATCTGCTGCTGGTTTCAACAAAATAAACTATTCCAGTATCTTGATGGATATCTAAAGCATTGAGAAACACGAAAGAAACATTTTCTGCAGATGTGGCAAGCTGTCTGGCGATTCCTCCACCGGGAGCAACCGACACAAGGCCGAAATAAGCATCAGTAACATAAAGAATGCCATTTTTAAGATTAAACCCCAATCCTAATGGACGGCCACAAGTCGAGCCTTTGGCATTTGATCCATCACAAAGCAGCTTGGACCTACTCCAACGATGAAAGAAGCAAAATTAATCCATTATTCTCTCTCGAAAACTTCTGCATGAATCAAAATACTATTACCTATTTGGAGTGGAAACAGCAAAATCCACAAAACCAACATGGGAATTGACATATTTGAGAACTCGGCCATCAGAGACACCAGTGTAGGGGCCTGCGCCGGCGGGATCAAAAGCAATGGCCTCCGGGGCTGATGAGTTTGAAGGAAGAAGCAATAACGTGGCTTGATTACAAAGAGCGATAGAGGGCAATGATAACAGGAAAAAGAGAGAAACCGACGACAACATGGAATCCATGTAAACAAGTTGTACCTATCTCATTCAGACCAAAGCTTGAAAATTATAATAAAATGATGTATACAAGGAAACTGTAGAAGGAAACTAAATCAACTAATATATAGAAGGAAACTAAAGCAACTAATATATAGAAGGAAACTAAAGCAATAAACTATGGAAACTATTTTGAGTTCGGAGATAAAGACGACAAAATTGTGCAAGTGGAAAATGCTTTTAAAAATGCCGAACTCTTGACTTTCACTATGTCTTGCTGCTGGGTCTTCACAGAAAGTCAGTGTCTACAAAAGCTTGCCATGTTCCCCGAATCTCCTCCCCAAATATGTTGTGTTTGACTGATCAGGAATCCAGAATTCCCTTTCGTGTTCCTCTTGACGTTATCTCCTCGTCCCTGGAACGTCGCAAAAACTTCTGAAGTGTTAGCTTTAGGGCCGGTGAGCCAAAACTTGTGTGTTCTTCCGAAGACTGCTTCTGTATAGATCAGGAAGTTTCCATCTTTGCTTACCGCCACGCCTGTGGGTATCCCAAGTTTCCTTTGCAACACAGTCAAACAAGTTGTCTGGCAATGCCTCCGCCGGTGGCAACCGATAGAAGGCCGAAATAAGCATCCGTTACGTAAAGAACACCAGTTTTGAGGCTAAACTCCAAACCTAATGGACGGCCACAAGCCGGCCCTTCAATGCTATTTAATCCATCACAGAGCAGCTTCGACCTGGACCAAACGGGCAAATTAAGAAGCAATATTACTTATTTTATGATACATGTAAATAGATTCTGTCGTTTTCTTCTGGGAATATTAAGGTTTGGTGTTTGCCTAGTTGGATTAGAAACGGCAAAATCTACAAAACCCACAAGGGGATTGACGTATTTGAGAACCCGACCATCGAAGATACCAGTGTAAGGGCCTGCCCCAGCAGGATCAAAAGCGAGGGCCTCAGGGGCTGATGTTTTCGAAGGAAAAAGCAGCAGCCTGGGTTTGAAAGAAAGTATGAGTTCGGTTCGAATCTAAAATTCAAATCTATAATTCGTATTTATAATTTATGAATAAAATAATATTATTTTAATAATAGTTTAACATATCTTGATTCGAATTATAAGTTAAATTCAAATAGAATATAGTCATTATTTAACTCACATGTTAAATTAAAATAAATTCTTTTTAACTTAAATTTGATTCGATTTTAAAAACGAATTGATTTTTTTGACTCAAATTTATTCAAACTAAAAAATTCAAGTCAAATTGGCTTTTAAATTCAAGCTAATTTAATTTGGGTTTAACCCTAATTACATCATAATTTTTATCTGATAAGTTTGAAAATTTTATTTTTTTTTATTTGTCATCTATTTTCGTAAATGAAAATCATTTGGTTTTATAGTAAATTATTAATTGTTTTATTGTAAATAGGAAACAATTTTAAACAGTGAATACCACTGTAATTACCAATTTACCCTTATGAGAAGGGTGGCAGGGTGTACAAATGTGAATTTTCAAAGCTTGTGGGGTGTGTTGTGCTCCTCTTTTGTTGGTACAAGGTTGGATCGGCCCATTTTAAATGGGTGAATTTTGGGCCGAACAGATCAAAATGGCGATATGGGCCGGGTCACCGATTAATCATCAAGGTTCTTCTCTTAAACCCTAGAAATATTATCAAGCCACCAGCCAAATTTGAAAAACCCTAATCGATCTCATACGCACTTCTCAAAACAGCGGACGCGTATTGAGATGGGAAGCGACAGCGAAGCAGAGAGAACTCAACGAAAGGAGGAGAAGAAGAAGATTCTCGCTCTTGCTCCCATTGCTAAACCTCTCGCCGGCAAGAAGCTCTGCAAGAGAACCCTCAAGCTTGTGCGGCGAGGTAATTTTTTTGCAAATGTATTTGTGCTTATGGGGGTTTTTTTCTTGCTTTGTTACTCATGGAAACATGGGTTTATTTCAAATTTTTGATTTTATATTTATTTTATTGCTGATTGAATGAGGACAAGCTGCCTTCACTGCAGCCAATGGTTTTGTTGGGCTTATTTTAGTGAGATTTTATATGTTCAGAAATTTCAAATAACGTGTTTCAAGTATTTATATGAATGTTTCTTCGTTAAAATGTCCCAGAGTAAGAGTAAGAGCATGGCTGTTTTCGCTTTTGAAACATTAAAAAAGCATTTTTGAACAGTTGAAAGCATTTTTATTTTTATTGTTTTGATGCGTTTACCTAAAATGGATAGAAGTATGAAATGTTTTTTTTTTTTTTTACATCGGAAAATACTTGAATTAGTTCATGACAATTTTTAACAATTGTTTCTAAGTATTTTTGTCAAAATTCTATTATCCAAAAGCATTTTATATAAAAGCAATCCCAACAAACCACAAGCAAGTAACTTTTCCCTCCCAAAAAATACAAAATTATAAGATTTGGGTGTATTTTGGAGTCTCAATGATTAGGCAATAGATAAATGTGAATTTTATCCATGTTGTAGAGCTAGCCAGTGTTTTTCTGCTAAGGAATTTGAATATTTTCAAGTATTTTTTTCTATTTTAATGGGAATGGGAGATGAATTATAGATGCCCCAAGTTATAGCATCCAATTTTCTTTTTGGTTGTAATATGTTTTTCACTGTAACTAAACTGTCTTTCTGTATTGTTGTAGCCGCTGAACACAAATGCTTGAAGAGAGGAGTGAAGGAAGTGGTCAAAAGCATTCGGCGTGGGCATAAAGGGTAAGTTGATTATTCATCTGAGATTATGAAATCTTATGACTATTGTATGAGTAAAGTTTTGTAGAAGTTAAGATTTCATAGTTTAACTTAACAACTAATTGCTAATTTACTGCTTTAGCATATCAGTTGTACTGCTTTTGCAGGGAACAGGATGCTTCTACTGAGCCTCAACTATATGGGTTCCAGTTGTTTCAATTAGGATTTCGTTATTTCCAATTTATCATATGAAAACCATATTCCTTTCACATGTTGCTATTCTCATACCTTCTTGTCTTGTTCAACTTACTTATAATAGAATTAGCGTTAGAAATAGATCTTGCTGTTGCTGTAGTTATTTGAAAATTTTAATGGTCCTAACTCCTTTTTGCTGAGTGCAGATTATGCGTGATAGCTGGGAACATATCTCCAATTGATGTTATAACTCATGTTCCTATCTTATGTGAAGAATCAGATATTCCCTACATCTATGTTCCTTCAAAAGAGGTACTTTGGCTTCTTTTTTTTTTTTCAGCCCTTTTTGGGGCATTGCCTATGAGGTGGCATTACATTCTGTCTTGTCTCTACTTGTAAGGAGGATATAATTTTGTTAGCATACATTTCCTTATCATTTAGTTGACTTCTTTTTGCTTTGAATCTGTATTATTGTAACAATAGGGGCTTTTGGGGTATTCAGTGGACCGATTCAATGGGGCAGATTTTCCTCCCCATTTACCCTCTTTGGACTTTATTTGTGATTAGTTTGTGGTTTATTCCCACAATGTTTGGGGCTTAATTCCCCTGGATCACCGATGCAGTAAATAGCCACGAACTTCCTGTGTAGCAAAAGCTTGTATGGTTCAATTAAACCGTACTTTTGAAATTGAGTTTGCTTGGTTTTGGGGGATATATTCTTCATATATCTGTGCAACCTATATCACTCTGTGCTTGTATGGCTCATCCTTTGTCTGGTTGATTTGCCCTTCCAGGATCTTGCAAATGCAGGTGCCACCAAGAGGCCGACATGTTGTGTCTTAGTGCTATCGAAGCCTGTTAAGGGGGAATTAGTAGCAGAAGAACAAGAAAAATTGAAGGCTGATTATAACCATGTTATAGATGATGTGAAAGAACTCACATCCTCTCTTTTCTGATTAACAAGGCCAAGTTGTATTTCTTTCACTATATGCTTAATTTTGTACTTGAGTAATGTACTTTTTTTCAGCAAATATAATATTCAGTTGTGTTTATTCATCAGTTTAAATGGGATGGTTTGGAAACAGATTGTGCTCTATCACCAAGTTTGAATACATTGAAGATCAAGAAAACTGGAAAGCTGAGTGCTGTGTGTGTGTAAAGGGTAATATCACAACCGTTTTTATAGTATGCTGAACATTGGCATATTCATCATTTCTGAGTGAGACCCTTAAACAGAAACATACCGACAGCCCCAATTGCTAAAGTTAGAATAAGAGGGGCACTGATTGAGCTAATATCGATTGTTTGGCTTGCCCAATCTGCTCTTTCTTGCCGAGACCTTTCTCCCAAGTATTCTTGCAGAATATTGCTTATACCGTCTAATTGATGCATTATTTGACGTTGTCCTCTAGCAACAAGTAGAACCTGTTTAGCAAACAGGGAAGTAGTCAGGAAATATATATTACAGTATCAATGGACGAAACCCCACATATCTAAAACCAAGTTTGAGTTTTACTGATTCAACAAATTCGTCTGACAGAATAATACTAGGATGATAAGCAGTGTTCATATATGTTAGACATTATTGTTGTACCAATAGGCGATATTGGGTGGATCTGCGATCAAGAAATCTGACACAAAAAGGAACGAAAGCTCTATAAAAACATTGTGCTCAATATCATGAAGGTTATATCTACTCTATATCCTGTCTTTCTTCCACATAGATAATGCGATGCAATGACAGTTGCTTTAATTAATTCTTTGAGATATGGAGAACTAAGAAAACAATCAATCGGTAACATCAGACCAGAGTGCATTATCTACTACAAGAATACATGAACTCCATTTCTCCATGTTTAAGTTCATTATTTTGGCTACTTTAAACAGCATTGTGCCCACATACAATAACCTATAGCATTCTTACTGTAATATAACACATTCAAATTCTGAAAACAAGTACAAGTTCATCATAAACAAGCAGATTAAGCACAAAACCCATATGCAATGAGACTGTTTTAGTAGAAATTTATTTTTCTTCAAGGTTCCCATTATTCACTACCTTTTAATGTCTATCTCTTTTACTTTTAAGGAACTTTTAGACTAATTAATAGAATTGTAAATATTCCAAATTAGCAAATAGAGATGAGATTCATTGTGGTACCTCTTCCATAAGTGGGGACTCCCTAGCCAAATGGGAAGAAGACGATGATTTGGGAAGTACAGACCCAGTTAATGAACCATTTGCCAAGCCAGTCACGAAAAGAGAAGTGGGTCCAATGCCATTGCAGGTTTCAGCCGGCAGGGCTAAATTTTGTTGGCTTGCTGAAACTTTTCTGATTGAAAACTTGGAATTCAGCTCTCCAATACGAGACATAAACTCATCCATCCTCTCATTTAGTGTGGAAATTTGTTCAGAAAGTTGATTAATGACTCCCTGAAACAATCCAGAAATAAACAAAAACTATTGTTCTGTGATGAAGGCCAGAGTATAAAGCCAAAAGGTAAGAAAACCTAACCATTTGCCACATGGACAAAAGAACACAGAAAAATGGAAATAATATTAACAACAAATTATGCAGTAATCAAATTAATTGGGTGGATTTGATTAGGGTTGCAATCACGTTAAGATGAGCTAAGTATTGCTGGACTCAAGCTCAAGACAAGAATTTTACTGAACTGATTTGCACTATAAATTTTGCTGACCTGGTTTGCAACTGAGGCTGGTGATTCTAGTGTTCTTCCATCAAACCTTCTATTATTGACAGCAACTGTAGCTAACTTAGATATATTCTTGTCTCGTTGACTTGAAAATGACTGTGACATACCACTGCCATTATAAGCAAATATTTTGGAAGGAACAAATCCGGTTCCATAAATTTCCAAAATATTAGAATATTGTTTTATTAGTGCCCTTCTGAAGTGTTTGTAACAGAGAAATTGAAAACGTTTCCCCCAAAATATGGGAGATTATATATTCAACATAGCAGATATATCAGATTGTTGCAAAAAACTGAGAATACCGGCTGAGATACTTAATTCTCTGATCTGCAGAGGCCCGGGAGAGGGCTTCTTTAGGGCTTGAAACCATTTCATCATGTATGCTGAGCTTTGTCTTCAAATCGTCTGGCAATGCCTGCAGATTAATCATGTTAGCAGCATGCAAATGCTGCAGAAAATGCATAAATAGCTGTAAGGTCATACCAAAACATCATTCACGAGTTTTTCCAGCTGAATTTGTTCTATGTAAGTGCGAGGAACATATGAACCTTCCAACCCCAGCTGCTCTGCAATGTATTTAACATATAAACGATCTTTTCCTTGCACCTTTATAGAAAGATCAGCAAGGATTTAGTTAGTTTGAACCTTCGCATATTTCTCTAGAAAACCACAAAGTTGATGGAGAATATTATTTAAGCTTTGAATCTACTACATAACAATTACAGAATTTTGGTGGGAAATGTTATGTTCTAAATTTAAAAGAAAAGTTTAGTGCTAGCACGGTAAAGACATCGAATAATATTAGCACTAGAACTCAATTCTGAATCAAAATAAAGACAGATTACCACATGACTATGAAGTACGAAAGATGATAACCAGACACCATAACATAGGATAAAAGTCCAACAATAGAGGCATTAGATTAAATAGTACCTGAACATACTTGCGATTAAGTTGTTCTAACCAGTCAGTTTTCACGCACACCCTATCACCAGAGAAGATATGGCTGCTTCTTTTCAATATAGTTGCAATTGAATATCCCAAAGCCATTAGTCCTCCAAGAAGACGCACAGTAACTTCAAATGTTATTCTAGGTGATATTATGAACGGACTATCTGTAACCCATTCCTGATAAAAAGAAAAAGTGGTTAGAATCATAAAATTTTCTACATTCTGAATCTCAAAAGACAACTAAGACAAACTCTTAATGATGAAGATAGATCAAATCCTTTAACAGAAAGGACTGTACTGATATTGAGAAGAATGCCGTTTCATATGTTCATAGTTTGAATCTTTCAGAAATCCTTCAGAAAGCATATGGCAAGGCACTTTTATGGCTGATGGCCAATAATATTTACTTTGTCGTGTTTATAATCAAGCCATTGGATGACCTTTTTTTCACACACATGTACATAGAGATAAAGTGTGTTATCCATTATATGCACCAAAGAAAAGGCATCAGTCTGAATTGTCTCCAACTATAAAAAGGTCATGGAGAATCAATGACCAAACCTTTATAGATAAAAGAAAAGGCTTCAGTGTGCTAGTCCTGAGGGACCAAGATCAGAACCGCTGGTAAAAGATATATGAATAGATTTGCTAAATGCTATAAAGTTCTCATCAAAAGATGAATAGACTTACTTTCTACCACATTAATTAATTAAAGAAGAAGCTTAAATTTACAATCACCTAACCTCAAACATGAGGTTGTATTTCCCATCCCTGTTCCTCATCCTCAGATATGATTGGCATGCTTCAGGATCTTCACCAGGCGGCAGAAGATATATGTCATAAGTTTCCTCTGTAGTTTCTGTGTGTTCTACAGAGAGAACAGCCTTGATTTCATCCACGGTCACTTGCTTTGCTGACTACAACAATAGAAAGCACTCAGAGCTAGCAATTAGAAGAAAAAAAATGTCTCAACAACCATTTTTTAACAACAAAATCTTTTCTTTGAAAAAGATTATGAATATAAACCTTTAAAATATAGGTGGGATTCTGAAATCCCGTGAAGGGGTTAAACTTGTTGATAATTTTAATGTGAGCTGTTTTTAGATCTGGCTCAATAAAAGCCTTGTACATTGGATACACCTGTAAAAAGGAAGCTGATGAGAACTACTACAGTAATTACAATTAGAAACACATTGAATGAGGAAACTCAGCCAGATGGCTTGGAGAAAATTATCTTAACATGTGATGAATGACAGTACCGTCTCAGAGATCTGGTGGATTATTTCTTCTGGCTCTTGGCCAACACGTTGAATGTCACGTAAAACTCGCTTAACAAGGTCAAAATGAACTCCACCTGTGACAGATACACGAAGATCTAGGAAAGGCCGCAGTTTTTCACTTAAAGCATATATTCCTTCAATAATCACAATGCGAGAGCTAGGCACTTCAACTGTCCTGTTAGAATTAGTGTGAACGATCATGAGCAATAATGGTAGATAACCACTAATTTTCAATTCAAGAAAAAGAAAGAAAGTAAAAATAAAAAAGAACAGCACATGAAGCAAACCAAGGATAGTAAAATATGAACTGAAACTAATGTATGACTATCACACAAGTTTAAGTGTGCATAAAATACAACATGAACTGGAATAGTGGCCTTTGCGATCTTCCTAATCAACCAATCTATATAATTTTTTCTTCTTTCCGTTATTTCACTCCCTTCTCCCATCATGATCAAGCTGTAAAGTAATTGGAACAAACACCCTTAAAAGTTTTTAAGGATTGCACAATGGAAAAGAGAAAGATAAACAACCTGAAACCTGTGCGAGAACTAGTCTTGAAGTCATATATCGGGACTTGAACAGCTTTCCCTGCTTTTAAACCACGTATGTTTTCAAGCAGTGTGTCATAATCTGTCAACCGTGGGTCTGTTTCAAAACACTACACCAATTAGAGCTCTACCATGCATGCTTCCCTGATCTTCAATCATCATACTCAAAAATCTATCTGGAAAATACAGAGGAGCTAAACACACTTATATGAAATTTTCAAGAGAAAACAAACAAAAGATGTTTATGAGATCAGCAACAGATGATAAGAAAAGTGTAATGAAATGTTGCTCCTGTGATCTCAAATATATACAGTCCGAAAGGTACTGTAAAATCAGGTATACCTTAAATTACTAAGCATATTTGTGACATTTGAAGAATAGAAGTAACTAGCAAATTCATTTCACAATGCTGTTGACACTTAAAAAGACTTGATTATCTCAAATCCAAGGTGGGTTGGAGTAACTGTCCATTAAAAAATATAAAAGCTGAGATTTCAAAATCCTCCCTTTTAAGTGTTAGAGGCATGGATCCTAAAATTTCTATAATACCCAGTTTACTTGGTATTACAGGCTCAAATAAGGTGGAGGAAGGAGTCACAAATATGGACTTATAACATCAAGTTTAGTGTCGTAACTGTATCATCTGAAATATAATATTAAAAACAATATCTTGAATGAATTTAGAAGCTTATATATGGGTTTAAACATGATTGATTATCTTCAAAGTTCAAAAGGCTTCTGAAGTAACCACTTTAAACATGAATATTCAGAACTTCAATGAATACCAGCCAACATAAGAGAATATAAAAGTTACCATCAAAGTTGCCATCAACGATACGACTAGCATCATTGTAATTGTCCATTGTTATGACAGCAATACTAGGCATGAAATTGAGCATCTTTTCAGTAAATACAGTCTTTCCAGCTCCAGAAGGACCAGCTACCCCGACTAAAATTATCCCATCATTCTTTTGAGACAACAATTGGCATGCACGAATCACTATGAAAAAACCTTTCTCAAACGACAGCTGCTCTTCTATTGGAACAATCTCATAGCGATTAGAGTGCTTTTTCTTAACCAATTGAACCTGATCTCGCAAGAGGCCAGAACGTTTCCGAGGTGAATTAGCACCAGATGACATGTCTTGAGCCATTTTAGAACTAGAATATATAACCTGCTGCAATGCAGATAGAAAGCAGTTTAAACTTGAAGTAAATGATTCTGGCAAAACACAAATCAAGCAACAATGAATAAAATTAATTTTATTAGGTAAAACACACTCAAACCACGATTATTCTTCCAGCCCTCACTCAAGCTATTAAAGAAAAGATCACACAGTTGTAAAAGAGAAATTAATATATAGGACCATCTTCCCACATCAACATAATCAGAAAATATAGAAGGACCTCACCATGTGAAACATGTATCTATCACATTCGATTGTCATGTGGAGTCAGATGCTAAGGCACATGGATACACATATATCGGCCAGTCATTCAACACATGTGGAAAGACCATCCTACCTAATACTTTTGCAGAGCCAACCTTTCTTTTATTATTTTTACTTTTATTCTCCCCACAAAGTTGCTGAATCAGAAAGCTCTTAATAGCATATACATAATAATTACCAAAGCTTTCACAGAATACAGAGAGCAGAACTAGATGAGCGATGGATCAACAAGTAACATAGATAAAAAATAAAACAAAATAATGGTTCGAGGGAACGGGCTAAACGTTAGCTTCAAATAGAAAATTTAGATCGTATTCCTACATAGTCAATTCATTTCTAAATGATAAAGCAAGAAGCCCTATACAGAAGTAAGAAAGAAAAGCCCCTATCTCCAAAAATAAAGGAATCCGTGTTACAGGCAACAATTAGTCAGATCATGATCATTACATTCTACACAACACAACATTCAACATTCATACAAAGAGAAACCGCCAAACGCAAAATATTGATTAGCAAATCATTTGGACGAACTACCCGCCCAAGCAACCAAATTTAACACCAAGAGCAAAAGAAAACAACCAATGCCCAGAAGGCAAAATTCAGAGCAAAAACTACCCAGAAGTGAAAGAAGGTAGATGAAAGAGATAAAATCGCCAGGAAACATGTAAAGACAAGTTTTACCAAAGCTTATACGTTGAGGCAGTTCCTGTGTGATTAATCACCAGTGAGAATTTCTGGAGTTTCCAGGAATTAGAACGGGCAGAGGTTTCCGGGGTTTTTATGGGAGGTTGCTGTGCTGGGATTGTAGTGATGGTTCTGTAGACAGAGAAAGCACGGTGTTGAGATGTATTGGATGGAACCAAAAGGGGTTGAAAAGAGTAGACCAAAGCATAGGACAGAAGATTGATAAGGCCGCAAGTATGGAGCACTTAATGTCTTCTGTGTCTCCCGTTCCAATAAAGTTAAAAAAATAAGTGAACAGCTTCGCTTTTAGGGGGGACCAAAGAGATAGGTTCCAAGTTTCCAACTAGCTGAGAAACGGTGGCGGGCTGGCAGCCATGAGATCATGCCGCCCACACCCCCAACCCCACCCCCCCTAGTAACTTTACAGCAGGAAAGACCATTGCTGACCCGGACGTTGTGGACACACTAATCATTCATAGTTAACTGGCCAATCAGTGTTTGACAGATCCCATTATCTGGGGCCATTTAACTTGCTAGAAAACCTTACAGAATTGTTCCGGAAATATTTGTCAGAATTCTCAGATAAAATAAATTTTACCACTAAATCATATTTGAAGTTTTTTTAGAAACATAAAGTTCTATTTGCAATTAATGATTAAATTTTTATGTTTAATGGTTAAATATTGATAATCAAAAAATTATTTTCCTAATTTAAAAAATAAAAAATAAATTTTAAAAAATAATTAAAATATTAAAATAATAATAATAATTTAAAAAATAAAAATAAAACCGACAGTGATGACCACCTAAAATTGAAGTAAATAGTCAAAAAAAGACTATTTGATTTATTAAGTAATCAGATTTGACTATTTTGTTTTTGGCTCAGACAATCAAACCATTAATGATGTTAAAAAATAGTTGCAAGACAAAAAGTTAATTATTTTTTACTATATTCAATCACCATTACTAACGAAAACAACCAACAAAAAACGAGACAACCACTTAGAGTTGGATTTGAGCCGAATTAAATATAAACAGTAATATATTCGTGTTCGAGCTAGTTTCGTACTGTTCGGGTTTGGATTCGTATTCGTGTTTGCCGAATATTTTTATAGCAAAATTTGTATTCGTATTTGGTTCGTATAATTAAGTTCTTATTCGATTCGTATTCATATTCGGTTCGTATAATTCATTTTTATATTTATTAAAAATTATAATTAATACAAATAATTAATAAAATTTAATTGAAAAATTATTATTTTAAGTTCGGGTTCGGGTTCGGGTTCGGGTTCGTATTCACTGAATTTTAAAATTACAGTTTGGATTTGTGTTCGTGTTCGGATTCATTCAGTTTGTTTTAGACTCATTCGAGCCGAACTTAAAAACGAATCTGAATATATTCGGTTCGAATCCAACCTTGCAGCCACTAACTACCTATGTCAACCAAGGCAACCATAAACCAAGTAGCTTTTTTTAATCACTTAACTAAATTTTAGGCAGTCACTGACATTAGTATTGTTGTCAACTCTGATGGTTTTTTATTTTTTATATATATTTTAAAATTGTTTATTTTATTTTTTATATATTTTTATATTTAAGTATTGTTTTATTTTTTTATTATAATTTTTTTTATTTTTATAATAAGAGTATTTTAATTATTTTATTAAAAATTTTCACAGATATAAGTGAAAAATGTTTGATAAATTAGTGTTTAGATTTTTAAAAGTTGATAGTTATTTAAAAAACCTATGAGGAGCCATTAAAACCTTAAAAAAAAATTAAATTAGACTTAAATTAAAATTAATGAACTCAAACTTAAGATTGGATCGAATTAATTCTAATCCTTCTTATTGAGTAATATTTTACTAGTTTGAATTTTATCCTTAACAATGAAAATAACTCTAATCCTTCCTATTGAAGTGAATTATTTTTTTAGTTAGCTTTTCACATTAATTTTAATAATATTTTCTCATTTATTTATTATGATTATAGAAATTAATTAAACCAGTAGCATTTTAACTAATCTAACCAAACATTGCCAATGATATCAACGTTATCAATAGAATTTTCTCTTACTTAGTAAAATATATACGAATTAAAATAATATTAAACACAAAAAAGATTAAATAATATTTTATTAAAAAATGTTTTTTTAATATTTTACATAATATAAAAAGATTTAAAAGTTCAAAATCTTAGGTTATCTCTAATGGTCGAGACAGTTAAATATGATCATTTTTGTCAAATATTTAGTAATCTAATATGATCGTCTCTGTTATCGAAATAGTCAAATCCGACAACTTATTCAGTCAAGTAACTATTTTTGACAATTTAATTAATTTTCAATGGTGGTTATTTTTCAAAATTTTATTATGTTTTTTTAATAAAAATTTAAATTTTTATTATTATATTAATATCATTTTATGGTATAATTATTTTATTTATTTTTTATTTTAAATTTTTATTTGAAAAAGACAAAAATGTTTTTTTTGTTAAATTTAATAAGTATACTTAACCATTGTTATATTTGATTTTTTAAAAATTAATTAATAGAATTTGTCATTTAGGTGGGACATTCAACCTTTGTTTGGCCACCCATTCCCCTTAATTGTTTTAAAAAATTAAAAACAGTCATCGTTTTTAGCACTGACGGCAATTACTGTTGATAATGGAATTAGACGACAGAAAATGACTTCTTGATTTTTAGGCATCCCATTTGGTGGAGGCAACTAGATTGGTCATCTCTTATTTTGATAGAAACGGCTAAATCGAACATATCTTATTCTAGAGGAAGTGACCAGATTTAGCCTCATTTATTAGCAAAAGTAATCGAAAAAAATTGATTTTAACCTTATTGATCATTTTCGATCATAGATTTAGTTGTTTTTGCCAAAATAAGACGCAATTAGATCTGATTATCTTTGTCAATTAAAACAATCAAATCTAATTATCCTGGAAACCAGGTGATTGTCTTTTTTATTTTTAAAATTTAAATATTTTTTAAAATTTTATAATATATTTAAATATTATAAAAAATTTTAAAATTTTTTAATATATTTATATTTAAATATTATTTTATAATTTTATTATCAATTTTTATTTTTTAATAAAAGTATTTTAATCATCTCATGC
The DNA here is from genome assembly GCA_026122585.1 of Anacardium occidentale. Taxonomy (NCBI): domain Eukaryota; kingdom Viridiplantae; phylum Streptophyta; class Magnoliopsida; order Sapindales; family Anacardiaceae; genus Anacardium; species Anacardium occidentale. Next base: position 403,664 of record JAJEJH010000200.1, read on the forward strand.
ATAAGTTAGTATAATCAATTGAAAATTGGTCAAGGGTGGGCGTTTGGTTTTTTGAAAGTTAAAGAGGGAGAATTGTAGTTGAGTAAAACCTAGGGTGCGAATTTTGGCCTTCTTCCGCTTAGAGTGACTCTCTCAGACTGGGTGGCAGCAGCCTGTCAGTGGCCTCAGTAATTATTTATTAAGCAGAGAATAAAGCCGTAGCAGACAAGGTAATTACACGAGAATGATGCGTCTTTGTTGAAGACTGCCGAAAATTCGTACGGGCACAGGCTTATGTACCCGTTTGTTTAATGGTTTTTACACAAATATTATATGTAATTTCATCCCCACTTTAATATCCACTATCTACTACTTTTGGGGCCCCTGTTTGTCTCTTGGGTGGCTTGGAGTCACTGCCTTTAGGTGACACAGAGAGAACGCTTTGAGACTACAGTCTGTGTGAAAGAGAAACAGAGAAGAAAGGTTGAGGATGGAAATGAAAGGGGCTCCGGCTCTTCATGGATACCGCATGCCAGCAGAGTGGGAACCCCATTCACAGTGCTGGATGGGTTGGCCTGTAAGCTCTATTTTCTTTTCTCTCTTATTACTGATTGCTTATTTACTGATAATTCTGTTTGTCGATGGTTTTGATGAATGTTCTCTGGGAATGATGAATGATTAATGTTTTTTAGTCTTTCTTGTTTCTGATTTGCATGTGCAAGTAGTTTGATTGTTGGTTATCACATCTTTACCATTAAGAGACCATTGTGGATGATTGAATCATTCAATACTGGAAATAATCAATTAGAAACCAGGTAGATGATTGGTTTAATCCATCCAAGACTTAATTGCGAGAACTCTTTTGACATCATCTGCACCAATTTTCAATGATGTCATACAAGCATGAGAATTGGCCTGAAACATTTCACAGAAGTTCATTGATTTCTTCTTTTATAAAGCAAATGGACTTCGGTTCTTGTATGATCCACTTTGTTTCCACTTCTATTGTAGAAATATACTCCCTTTTGAGGTGAAAAAGAGTAGAATCAATAATTATGATTTTGACTTCTTCAATATGCTACTTGACATGTTAAATTGATGAATACTGCGTTAGACATGTCAAATTAGTCTAGGATAATCTGATAAACTTTAATTTTAGTTCTAATTTGGGATAAGATTTTTGACATGTTCATCTCATGCTATATTGTTTGTGTTTTATCCCCGCCTTCTTGTGTCGTGTCCACGTATTGAATGTCATATATTTAATTTATTGCTTTATCTTCACCTTCCTGAGAGATTCCAGGTGAGAAGCTATAATATTTGTCTTCCTCTCTTGAACAAGTCTTTGTTTACAATTTGTTTTTCTTTGTTCAAACATATGATTTTACTTATATGATAGTAAAAGAATGAAGTTGTTAATATATTTATTGTCTATTTGACAATTAATATCCACATTGCTAGGAATGTCCAGATAATTGGCGAGACAATGCCGTTCATGCCCAAAATGTATTTGCTAAGGTAGCAACAACAATCTCAAAGTTTGAGCCTGTGACTGTCTGTGCAAGTGCTGCTCAGGTTGGTGGAAGTAGCAAAGATGGAAATGTCTTTGACACTTCTCTTAATGAGTTCAGTAATTTTAATTCTCTGCATTCTTAGTGGGAAAATGCATGAAATCAGCTACCAGAAAATATCAGAGTTGCTGAGATAAGCATGAATGATTCATGGTTTCTGAGATACTGAGTTTGCAATTGCAATTCTGATAAATCTGGCCTGGTTTCTTATTTTAACAAATAAAAGATTTTTTTTTGGTTATTTGTTTTCCTTATATAGACTGTTGTAAGAGATGCCCCTGTACCAAAGGTTGCTGGAATTGACTGGCATTTCAACAGTTGGGGAGGTAAGATATTGTTTATTCAAACTTCGTGATTGTATTTTAACGTATTTCAAGTCCACACAAATAGAATACTATATGTATCTGTGCATTGATGAACCAATGCCATGTCAAAGGTTGGTATTTATGCTAAAACTGTTTTTTTTGGTAAGTATTTATACTTATATACTTTAGCTTTAGGCTAAACTTTACTTTTGCCTTGAATCTTTTTGTCAAAATGTTTGGAGACATTTTCCTGGGAATGATAATTTTATTCATGTGAAGATTTATCTCTAGTGTAGTTTTGGTTTGTTCATTGTGTTGCTTTATGCTAGACTTTTGCGTCTTGCACCTCTGTCTTTGTTGAATTGACACCCAAACTTCCACTTTGATTGCATATATGAAGAAAATTTAGTGGAAGTGATAGTGGTTGCTTTTGTGGTCTTTGTTTGATATGCCAATTCTAGTGCTCACTGGTGTGCTTTCTCTCATTCATTTGACTCTCAAATTTTTCAGGAATTGATGGTGGTTGTTACCAAGATTGGAGTCTTGACCTTCTTGTGGGATGAAGGGTTTGTGTAATACAGATTTTAGTCTGTTGGATGCTTCTCTTTTTTCCCATGTACATCTGTTCTATAAAATTTCTTGTTAGTTTATTCCTTTTTATCATTTTTGTTAGATTTTGGCTATTGAGAGGCTTCCCAGGTTCCCCCAGTCTCTAATTCCCGAAGGCGGAAGTATGCACGTCGATGGAGATGGTAACAGTTGCAATTTATTTGGTGTTTGGTTTGATCTTAGTAGATACTTTACCAAGAGATTTTAATTGTTTGTTTCTGGCATATGATCAAACTTATCAGTATGCTTCACATCTAGAAATTCAAGACATAATGTTCTTCTGTTGCAGAGACTACAAACACCCTAAAAAATTTGAATTCTTTTATGTAAAGTTAACACAATCGCCGAGTATTTTGTGTTTGTTTCTTCAGGTACCTGCCTAACCACAGAAGAATGCCTTCTGAATAAGAACAGGAACACATTTGAGCAAAGAACAAATAGAGGATAAACTCAAGGCTTATCTCAGCATGAAGAAGATTATATGGTTACCTCGTGGATTATATGGTAAAATTCTTAATGTCTACTGATTTTGGTCACATGGCTTAATCATCAAATTATCTTCTGTTGGATTCATATAATATTGTTGTTTGTCCATTGTTGAATCCCTATATATTTTGATGATAACAAAAATCATATTAAAATAACTAATATGTTCTTGGCATGATTGAAATCATGACTAAAATAGAAAAAAACTATTATTATGATTTGTAAGCCAGATGTACAACTGTGACCTGAACATGTATTGTAGGACCCGTCGCCCCGAGTACCCCTGCTGCTGAAGAATAAATCTCTTTTATTTAATAAACTGGAAATTGGGTACCCGAGACGGGAATCCTACGAAAAAGAAACCAAACCTGCTGCTATACATTGCATGCGGAAGCTGAAACTGAATCTAAAATATACAATGAGCCCAAACTGGCTTCTTACATATATATATGTTTACTGTTTTGTACAACATTCTTTACATCTGAGAATGTACAAAATACATACAAGACCTCACAGGTCCAAACTGAAAGAAAATACATGTACATGCTAAAAAGGATGTGTGTGAGTCCTCTCTCGCGAGCCTCAGTCCACCCGCTCCTCGCCAGCAGCAAACTGACCTGAAAAGGAAGGAAGAAGGAAAGGGATGAGTGATAAAAATCACCCAGTAAGCATTTCCTACTTCCCTCGACCCAAGCAAGCACAAACAAGGGCATACATACCTGATCTCGGCCCTATCATACATCTACGCGCTTGCTGGCGCTGAAACTGAATACTGGACTGCTGATTCTCATTATTAATTGATTACTGATATGAATGTCATGTCATGACAACTGAAATCTGAATATGCATGCATGTGAATCTCTCAATGTACCCAAAGGTACCTGCTGTACTGATCAGGTGGATGAACACAGGGATTCGGCATCCTGACCAAGTGGGCTGAACATTCTAGCTACTGGCTAGAAAGCTGAAACTGAACTGCTGCTGAGCTGACTGACTGGTGTCAGAAAGCTGGGTCCCACAGATGCCCCCTCGAGTTCACCCTAAACTGGAACCCATACATTGGGTTCTGACTGCTGAAATCTACTGAATTCAGATCCCTGGATCCTCATTCAGGCTAGATGCTATGTCATGCTATGCATATGTTGTATTCTTATCTGAAATCTGGATTATCTGATGTCAATTAGGCCTTGGATGGATTACCAAACCTTTAATAAGTCATTTCTACCTTTTCTGGGAAATTCAAGCTGACGCACGGGCGTGTGAACCAAGCACACGGGCATGCAGGAGACACACACGGTCGTGCAGGGGAAAAGCACACGGTCGTGCATGCACACACGGCCATGCTAAGCACGGGCACACGGACGTGTGCCCAGACACACGGGACCGTGCCCCGGTCGTGTGCCTGGCCGTGCAAGCTTCTGGAATTTACTGTACATTTCACGCAAATGAAGGACACATGACCGTGTCCCTCAAGACACACGGTCGTGTCCTCAGCTTTTCAGACCGTGTGCACTTCGTGCACACGACCGTGCCTTCGCAGAGACAAGGGCACACGGGCGTTCTCTTGCGGGCACACGGCCGTGCTCCTTGTTCTGCTCAGACATGGCTTGTCTGAATCTGCTGGAAACCAACCAATTTCTCATCCAAACTGCAATTAATCACAAACACACATCCAAGGCACTTCAATATACACATATACATCATCAATTTCATCTTCCACCCATTTCTACTGAATTCACCATGGAAACTCAAACATTTCTCTCACATCACACACACAAGCAAAGCAAGCATGATATTGGATGGGAAATAATCATCTCAAGCATCATCTATCATCATATACTCAATCAAACATGCTGGAAATGGAGACACACATTTCTAATATCATCAGACAATCATCAAACTAGTTAGGAAGGCACTGAAGAGGTAGGAAACACTTACCTCTTGACATGGCTGCTGGGAATCCTAATCCAAGCTAATCTCTCTGATCTCTTGCTGGATTGGGAGCTGCTGGGAACTGGATTTCACGCCTAGGGCTGTGAGCTGCTGAACACAAAGAAGAGAAATCTGAAATGGGTGAGAAAATGCAATAACTCTCGTCTCTCTCTCTTTTCTACCCACCTGCACGGGTGTGCAGGGATGGTGCATGGGAGTGCACCAAGGGAAAATGAAGGAAATTCATTTCCCGCGCTTCGCATGATTAAAACCTCCCTAAAGGCATCATACGAAGGCCACACAGCTCTGGAAAACTACCATCTCACCCCTGAACTCTTCTAGACCCCCAATCTATCTCTGAATTCTATTTCTAACCCCAAAACTTTACCCCTAAGGGCTTTCTAAAACCTGGGATGCTATATGTATGCTTATAAATAGTTCATTTTGAGCTTGTACATGCATTTTCACAACTTCATATCGTTGTCTTTGCTCGGCTCTGTGTAAAATTGTTTGGTCATACACGATCATATATGATTTATATACACCCATGACTTACCAATTCTATGCCAATCACGAGCATTATTGTCTCCTGAACATGCCTCGTACATGAGTCAGGAGAAATCAACACTGTGATCATTGAGGAGTCACACTTGGGACTATAAATAAGGAGTCACGATGAGTTGATGATGCCTAATAGCTCCTGTGCATAGTCAAACAATGAAAGTCAACATAATGTGTGCCTGTGAGTCTAACTGTTTCATGTCGTGATCACGCATGAAAGGGTCACGCCATCCAAGTCACGATCATTTTCACCTGTGAAGGGTCAAGGCTTCAAAGTCAAAAGAAAATGTATGCCCATGAACAACCAATGTACGCCCGTGAATAAGCAAAATATGAAGCGGACATGTCCATGTACAAGGTATCGTGCATGGCTTTGCACTTGGTTCTGGAAGATGAAGAGTCTAGATATTCACACCCGTGACTATTAGTGTTATGCTCGTACAAATGCTAGTGCCAAAAAAAAAATATGACCGTTGGAAGAGTAGCTTGAGGCATTAAATGGTGAGGTCACGCCCGTGACATTTTATTTACGTTTGTATATTAGAGCAAAATTTTAGCTTTAGTGTTTGCAACAGATCTATTTCTTCTTCAATGAATTTTTTTTCTTTTCCAACAAGCTTTAGACTATAAATTGGAGTCTATTTGAAGTGAGAAATGTTAGAGATAATGTGCAAACTACTCAACCTTTAACTTTTTCTCAATTCTCACTCTTTATTTTTCATTATTCTTATTGCATATCCTTGAGAGAAATTTGTTTGTATAAACCCGTATATCAGCCTTAAAGAGGCAATATCTATTTTGTGTATTGTTTACAAACACTTTAGGCACAATCTCATAAAACTAGTGTTAACTGTGAAATTCTTTTGAATCAAAACTATAATATAAGTGCAAATCTGGATCAATTAGTGTAAGCGGTTGGACGTAATTCCGGTTTAACTAGTAAAAACTTTAAGTGGGCTTATTTGAAGAAGTGGACATAGAAAGCTTGTAGTTAATGCTCTGAACCACTATAAAAATCGATTGAACATTTCTATCATTTTCTCTCTTTATTATTGTGCCTAAAATTATTATTTACTTGGCTAATTTTGTTGATTGATTTAATTTGATATATTATCTTGTTTGGTTGGTTACTTAGCAAATAAGAAAAATCTTTAAGTTTTTCAAAAGTTTTTGAGAACCTATTTGCCTCTCTCTAAGTTTATAGGGATTAATCTATTAAGATTCTACACTCATAATACTCTCTTTTCAATCCTTATTAAAATTGAAAATGTATACTTTACTAATTTAACAGGTGATGATGACACCGATAGGCATAACGACAATAGTGTTATTTTATAAAACTTGGTGTTGTTTTGTTGTTTTGAACTGACGATGAAACAAATCTTTAGTATGAGCGATCTGTGAAAGTTTTTTCCGTTCTCTCTAACAATACAGATGCAAAAGGTCAAAAACTCGAGATGATCAAGCTCCATGTACCTGGGCCACTCTATATGACAGATGAAGAAGCAGCTGGAGTTAGTCAGGCAAGCATCTAGCATCTTCAATTTGTGTTTCAGGCCTTTGCATCTATCCCTCTTTTATATAACCTCCAAGCTTGCATAATTCTGAATTTTGGCCAATGTTTCCAAAATTACCACTGCAAATAGAATTCGTATGTTTTGTGTGCAAGGACTGAAACCAGAATCTTTTACTGCATCAATTTCAGCTCTTTAACATGTTGGTTTCAGGATGGTGACGCTAGGCCAAGGCTTCTTGTTACAAGACTAGCTGCATCATATGTAAATTTCTACACCAATGGAGGGATCATCACACAACAGTTTGGGGACAAAAAATGGGACGATGAAGCTGTTTGCATTTTGTCGTAGGTCTTCCCAAATTTTGAACTAAGCGAGTCATTCTGTCGAATATTTTATCATTTCTACAATCTTTGCGTATTGAGTCCTGCATAATCTGAATACAGACTGATGTTATATTTGTTGAATTCTGCTCATGCTTGTTATTGTTTTCTCCAGGGATGGAGTTATCAAATGTTTTCTTGGCTCAGGTTGTGGGAGTTGAAGGTGCGAGGGAGATAGTTCTGGGAAGGGGGAACATCCATTGCATTACCCAGCAACAACCAGCCATTCCTACTGCTGTTCCATAGCCCTAAAAACAAAGGGTCCAAAAAGAGACAGATCCTATATTGAATTTGTCATATATATATATATATATATATATGAAATGAGTAAGGTTGAATTCGAGCTAAATTGGGAATATACTTGTGTTTGGTTTATGTTCATCATATGCGAATAAAAGATGTTTGGATTCATATTCATAGAATATGGTATACTTCTTATTTGATTTGATTTGGTTTGTTATTGTATAAATGAACATGAACATATTCATTTTCGTCGAATATGAACTTGTTCGTCATTGTGTAACAATTGAATTTGAAATCTAAAAAAGAAAAAAATTTTCCCCTTTTTCAATATATCGAAGTGTATCACGGTAGTTACCAATTATGGTATTGATTTGAATTTGACTACAATCCAGATGATGGAACATATGCAATGAAGAAAGCTCTGATTCAGAACAATGAACAGCTGGAGTTGGTGAGAGAGGAAATTCGTGTTTCCTCTTTATTTAGTCACCCAAATCTGCTTCCTCTTTTTGATCACGCCATAATTGCTGTTTAGGGTACCTTCTTAAAGTTTCCCTTTTGTTGCAATTGAAACTGCAAATTGCTGTCTAAATTACGTGATTAAATGTTCACTCAATCGGTACAATACTTTGATTATGGAACCCATGCCTTATGTTGTGTGTAAGGTTGATAGAAATTCTAATTAAATAATTTAGGAACTTTCAAAAACAAGCTTGGAATGTTTAGATTCATCTTACATGGTGGACCTGCATCCTTTGTGATCTTGGAGTCCAATGGACTTTAATATTAATGGTGTTGTATGGTTAATGGTTTACATTTTTAAGGACATCAAAATTATCCCATCAATTCTTTCGGGACAACAATTTGCATGCACGAATGACTATGAAAAAACCTTTCTCAAACGACAGCTGCTCTTCTATTCGAACAATCTCATAGCGATCAGAGCCCTTTTCCTTAACCAATTGAACCTGATCTCGCAAGAGACCAGAACGTTTTTGAGGTGAATTAGCACCAGATGACATGTCTTGAGCCATTTTAGATCTAGAATATATAACCTGCTGCACTGCAGATAGAAAATAGTTTAAACTTGAAGTAAATGATTCTGGTAAAACATAGTCAACCCATGATTGTTCTTCCAGCCCTCGCTCAAGCCATTAAAGAAAGATGACACAGTTGTAACAGAGAAATTAATATGTAGGACCATCTCCCCACATCTACCACAAACAGAGAATATAGAAGGACCTCACCATGTGAAACAGGTATCTATCGCATTCGATTGTCATGTGGAGTCCGATGCTAAGGCATACGGATACACATATATCGGCCAGTCATTCAACAAATGTGGGAAGACCGTCCTACCTAATACTTTTGCATTGAGTCAACCTTTCTTTTATTATTTTTACTTCTATTCTCCTCACAAAGTAGCTGAATCAGAAAGCTTTTAACAGCATATACAAAATAATTACCAAAGCTTTCACTGAATAGAGAGAGCAGAACTAGATGAGCAATGGATCAACAAGTAACATAGCTAAAAAATGTAACAAAATAATGGTTCAAGGCAATGGGCTAAAGTTTAGCTTCAAACAGAAAATTTAAATCGTATTCTTACATAGTCATCCGCCTTAAGCAAGTACACTCTCTGCTTATATGAAAACATGATCTTATACATAAGAAAATTCAGGGTTGTAACAGAGAATAATAACAAGGTGAGTGAGTTATGCCTGGTAGTGAAAACCAGAGAAACCAAACAGGGTCTTGTTAGAATGGGCAGAGGTTTCTGGTATTTTTATGGGAGGTGCTGTGCTAGGATTGTAGTGACGGTTCTGTAGACAGAGAGAGCAAGGTGTTGAGGGGTGTTCGATAGAAACAGAAGGGGTTGAAAAGAATAAGACAAAATAGTCTGGACAGACTGCAGAGGACAGAAGATTGATGAGGCCGCCATTATGGAACACTTAATGTCTTGTCTTTGTCTTGGTTTCTAATAAAGTTAAAAAAATTAAGTGAACTGTTTCCCTGTTAGTTGGGACCAAAGGGAAAGGTTCCAAGTTTCCACCTACCTTAGATATGGTGGCGGATTGGCAGCCATGAGATCATGACCGCCCAGTAACCTAAGAGGACGAAAGCCATTGCTGGGCGGGACGTTGTGGACCCGCTGATCATTGATAGTGAACTGGTCCACCAGTATTTGACAGCTCCCACAATCTTGGGGCATTTAGATTGCCAGAAAACCTTATAGAATTGTTCCCGCAGATTGGGAATATTGGTCAGAATTCTCAACCAAACAAATAATATTAATTATAATATAATAATATCATGGATATCATTAAATCATATTTGGAGTTTTCTAAAACATAAAATTATATTAGTTGAATTTTAAAGTTTAAATATTTATCTGTTGATCAGAATTTATTATTAAATTTTATAAAAGATATTTATATAATTTAAAAAATAATAAAATTAATAACAATTTTTAAAACATACAAAAAATAAAACCAACGACGATGGTCGCCTAAAATTGAATTTAATAGCTTAAAAAAACCACCTGATTCATTGGGTAATCAGATCTAAACATTTTTTTTTTTATAGGCAGTTAGATCATAATGATATTCAAAAACAATCGCTAGACATAGAACCAACTAGTTTTGATCATTTTTTACCATTATTAATAACGAAGGCAACAAGCCAAAAAATGAGGCTACCACTAGGCCCCCTGTCAACCAAGGTGGGCATGAACTAAGTGGTTTTTTTATCACCTATTTGAAATTCAAGCTATCACTGTTATTGGTGTTATTGTCGACTCAGATGGTTGCTTTATTTTTTATTTATATATATTTTAAATTTTTTATATATTTTTATATTGAAGCATTATTTTTATTTTTTTAGTGAGAGTATTTTAATTATTTTATCAAAAATTTTAACAAAGTTGAATGAAAAATATTTGATTGATGGGTGTTTAGGTTTCCAAAACTTGATAGGTATAATTTTGTTCTTTAAAAATACTAAGAAGGGCATCAAGACCTTAAAAAGATTAAATTAGACTTAAATAAAATTACTGAACTAAAATTTTAGTTTGAATCAAACTAATTCTAATCCTTCGTATTGAACTATTTCTCATTTGTTTATTATGATTATAAAAATTAATTAAACCAATAGGATTTTAACCAATCTAACCAAATATCTCTAATAATATCAATATTATCGACAGAATTTTCCCTTAATAAAATATATAAGAGCTTAACTAATATTAGACACAAAAAGGATTAAACAATATTTTATTAATAAATGTCTTTTTAATATTTTACAAAGTATAAAAATATTTAAACGGTCAAAAACAGTTTTAAGTATGTTGATCGTTTTTTATTATTTTTAATAATAGAGATAATTAGATCTAATCGTTTCCATCAAATCTTTGACAGTCTAATCTAATTATTTTCATCATTAAAATGGTCAAATTTAATAAATAATTTAATCAGGTAATTATTTTCGACCATTTGATTAAATTTTTAACGATGACTATTTTTAAATTTTTTTAATTTATTAAAATTTTATTATTATTATTTTGATATTATATTAATATTATCTTATAATTTAATTATTTTAATTATTTTTTATTTTTAAAAAATTTTATTTAAAAAGATGAAAATATTTCTTTGTTAAATTTATTAATTATTCTTAACCATTGTTATATTTGATTTTTTTTAAATTATTCGGTGGAATTTGTCATTTAGCCTGAACGTTCGGCCTTTGATTGGCCACCCATTTCCCCTCAACTTACTGGGCTGAAGTGGGGCAGGAAAATTGGCCGGAAAGATTCTGTTTTTTTGGGCCGCGAAAGAACATATTCACACCCAAAGTTTTGCTTAAAGACGATTCTCACCTTTTAATTTAAAAAAATTAAATATTTATTTATTAATTAAAATTAATAATTAAATTTATTAGTAAACAATTAAAATTTAATAATCAGAACAATATTTTGATAATGTTTAATAAAATATATAAAATAAAAACTTAAATTTTATAAAAATATAAAAAATTTTAAAATGTATTAAAAATATAAAAAAATTAAAAATAACTTCTGTTGTTAATATCGATAATAGTGGTTATCGATAATAAAACCAAATAATAAAAAACGATTACTTGATTTTAAGGGTGATTAGATCTGGCCAACTTATTTAATAGAAACAACCATATCGACTACTTTTTATTTTCAAAGAGATGGTTAGATCTAATTTCTTTTAGCAATCAAAACGGTCTGAAATGGTCAAATATGATTGGTTTTACAGTTAGATCTGGTTATTTTTATCAATCGAGGGTATTAAATCTGATTGTCTCTAAAATTAAATAATCATATCGACAACCATCATCGCTAATTACGTTATCAACGATAATGATTGTCTTTTCTATTTTTTAAATTTTATAATATTTTTAAATATTTTTTTATAATTTTTTATTTTTTAATAAAGATATTTTAATCATTTTATAAAAAATTAGTAAAATTGGATGGGAAGTGGTCAAAGGACGGGTGTTAGCGTTTTAAAAGTTATAGGGAGGAGCTACTTCAGTAAAACCTTGGGTGGGACTAAGTCTCTGGCCTTTTTTCTTCCTGGAGTAATACTCTGTGACGGGGCGGCGGCGGCTGGTCAGTGGCCTCAGTATTTGTTTATGGTAATAAACCCGAGATAGAGAAGCAGAGAATAAAGCAGTATCGGACAAGGTTGAGGTCCCAGTATCGGACACGTGAATGATGCGTCTTTGTTGAAGACTGCCGAAAATTCGCAGGGGCACAGGCTGAAGTACTCGTTTGTTTAATGGTTGTTACACAAATATTATATGTAATTTCATCCCCACTTTAAAATCCACTGTCTACTACTTTTGAGGTCCCTGTTTGTGTCTCTTAGGAGGCTTAAAGTCTCTGCCGTCAGGTGAGAGAGAGAGAGCGCTTTGAGACTACTGTCTGTGTGAAAGAGAAACAGAGAAGGAAGGTTGAGGATGGAAATAAAAGGGACTCCGGCTCTTCATGGATACCGCATGCCTGCAGAGTGGGAACCCCATTCACAGTGCTGGATGGGTTGGCCTGTAAGCTCTATTTTTCTTTGTTCTCTTTTTATTGATTGCTTATTTACTGGAAATCCGTTTTTCGATGGTTTTGATGAATGTTCTCTGGGAATGATCAATGGTTTTTATTCTTTCTTGTTTCTGATTTGCATGTGCAAGTAGTTTGATTGTTGGTTATCACATCTTTACCAGTAAGAGACGATTGTGGATGATTGAATCATTCAATACTGGAAATAATCAATTAGAAACCAGGTAGATGATTGATTTAACCCATGCAAGACTCAATTGTGAGAACTCTTTTGACATCATCTGCACCAATTTTCAATGATGTCATACAATTATGAGAATTGGCCTGAAACATTTCACAGAAGTTCATTGATTTCTTCTTTTATAAAGCAAATGGACTTAGGTTCTTGAATGATCCACCTTGTTTCCACTTCTATTGCAGAAATATACTCCTTTGGAGGTGAAAAAGAGTAGAATCAATAATTATGATTTTGACTTCTTCAATATGCTACTTGACATGTTAAATTGATGAATACCGTGTTAGACATGTCAAATTAGTCTAGGATAATCTGATAAACTTTAATTTTAGTTCTAATTTGGGATAAGATTTTTGGCATGTTCATATCATGCTATATTGTTTGTGTTTTATCCCTGCCTTCTTGTGTCGTACGTGTCCATGTATTGAATGTCATTTATTTAATTTATTGCTTTATCTTCATCTTCCTGGGAGATGCCGGGTGAGAAGCTACAATCTTTGTCTTCCTTTCTTGAACACGTCTTTGTTTACAATTTGTTTTCCTCTGTTCAAACATATGATTTTACTTATATGATAGTAAAAGAATGAAGTTGTTAGTATATTCATTGTCTATTTGCCAATTTATATCCACATTGTCAGGAACGTTCAGATAATTGGCGAGACAATGCCGTTCATGCCCAAAAAGTATTTGCTAAGGTAGCAATAGCAATCTCAAAGTTTGAACCTGTGACTGTCTGTGCAAGTGCTGCTCAGGTTGGTGGAAATAGCAAAGATGGAAATGTCTTTTGACACTTTTCTTAATGAGTTGAATAATTTTAATTCTCTGCATTCTTAGTGGGAAAATGCACGAAGTCTACTACCAGAAAAAATCAGGGTTATTATGATGAGCATGAATGATTCATGGTTTCGAGATACTGGGCCAACTGTGAGCTTTCCTCTTTCTAGTAACAATATTACTGAGTTTGCGATAGCAATTCTGATAAATCTGGCCTGGTTTCTCATTTTAAAAAATAAAAGATACATATATTTTTTTGGTTATTTGTTTTCTTTACATAGATTTTTTTGGTTATTTGTTTTCCTTACATAGATTGTTGTGAGAGATGCCCCAGTACCAAAGGTTGCTGGAATTGACTGGAATTTCAACAGTTGGGGAGGTAAGCTATTGTTTATTCAAACTTCGTAATTGTATTTTAACGTATCTCAAGCCCACACAAATACAATACTATTACATTGACGAACATATGCCATGTCAAAGGTTGGTATTTATACTAAAACTTTTTTTTTGGTAAATATTTATACTTTCATACTTTAGCTTTAGGCTAAACTTTTCTTTTGCCTCGTATCTTTTTGTCAAAATGTTTGAAGGCATTTTCCTGAGAATGATAAATTTATTCATGTGATTATACAGCTGAATATTTGTTCCTAGTGCAGTTTTGGTTTGTTCATTGTGATGCTTTATGCTAGACATTTGTGTCTTGCATCTCTGTCTTTGTTGAATTGACACCCAAACTTCTACGGTGATTGCATACATGAAGAAAACTTAGTGGAAGTGACAGTGGTTGTTTTTGTGGTCTTTGTTTGATATGCCAATTGTATTGCTCACTGGTGTGCTTTCTCTCAATCATTTTACTCTCGGATATTTCAGGAATTGATGATGGTTGCTACCAAGATTGGAGTCTTGACCTTCTTGTGGCACGGAAGGTTTCTGTATAAAACAGATTTTAGTTAGTTGGATGCTTCTCTTTTTTCCCAAGTACATCTGATCTATATTATTTCTTGTTATTTTATTCCTTTATATTATTTTTGTTAGATTTTGGCTATTGAGAGGCTTCCCAGGTTCCCCCAGTCTCTAATTCTTGAAGGTGGAAGTATCCATGTCGATGGAGAAGGTAACAGTTGCAATCCATTTGCTGTTTGGTTTGATCTTGGTAGATACTTTACCAAGAGAGTTTAATTGTTTGTTTGTGGCATATTATCAAACTTATCAGTATTCTTCACATCCAGAAATTCAAGACATAATGTTCTTCTGTTGCAGAGACTACAAACACCCTAAGAAAGTTGAATTCTTTTATATAAAGTTAACACAATCGCCGTACATTTGTTTATCAAGAATTTTGTGTTTACTTCTTCAGGTACCTGCCTAACCACAGAAGAATGCCTTCTGAATAAGAACAGGAACCCACATTTGAGCAAAGAACAAATAGAGGATGAACTCAAGGCTTATCTCGGTGTGAAGAAGATTATATGGTTACCTCGTGGATTATACGGTAAAATTCTTAATGTCTACTGATTTTGGTCATATGGCTTAATCATCAAATTATCTGCTCTTGGATTCATATAATATGGTTGTTTGCCCATAATAATCTCCTTTCAATCTTTATTAAAACTGAAAATGTATACTTCGCTGATTTAACAGGTGATGATGATACTAATGGACATATCGATAATATGTGTTGTTTTGTAAAACCTGGTGTCGTTCTGTTATCTTGGACTGACAATGACAAAGATCCTCAGTACGAGCGATCTGTGGAAGCCTTTTCCGTTCTTTCTAACACCATCGATGCAAAAGGTCGAAAATTCAAAATAATCAAGCTCCATGTACCTGGGCCACTCTATATGACAGATGAAGAAGCAGCTGGAGTTATTCAGGCAAGCATCTAGCATCTTCTATTTGTGTTTCAGGCCTTTGCATCTATCCCTCTTTTATATAAGCTTGAAGCTCACTTAATCTCCGAATTTTGGTGAATATTTCCAAAATTACCACTGCAAATAGAATTCGTAAATTTTGTGTGCGAAGACTGTAACCAGAATCTTGTACTGCATCAATTTCAGCTCTTTAACATGTTGGTTTCAGGATGGTGAGGCCAAGCCAAGGCTTCCTGGCACACGACTAGCTGCATCATATGTAAATTTCTACATTGCCAATGGAGGGATCATCACACCACAATTTGGGGACAAAAAATGGGACGATGAAGCTGTTCGCGTTTTGTCGCAGGTCTTCCCAAACCATGAAGTAAGCAAGTCATTCCGCCGAATATTTTATCATTTCTACAATCTTTGCGTATCGAGTCCTGCATAATCTGAATACCGACTGATGTTATATTTGTTGAATTCTGATATTGCCTTGTTATTGTTTTCTTTATGGATGACGTTATCAAATGTTTTCTTGGCTCAGGTTGTGGGAGTTGAAGGTGCAAGGGAGATAGTTCTGGGAGGGGGAAACATCCATTGCATTACCCAGCAACAACCAGCCATTCCTCCTCCTGTTCCATTGCCCTAAAAAAAAGGGTGCCCAAAAAAAGACTCATCCTACATTGAATTTGTCTAATAAATATCATTGAAATGGGTCAAGGTTGAATTTGACCCAAATTGAGAATATGTTTGTGTCTGATTTATGTTTGTCCCATGCGAATTGTAGATGTTCGGATTCGTATTCATATAATATGATATAATTCTTGTTTGATTTGGTTTGTTTTATTACTGCATAAATTAATATAAATATATTTGTTTTTATCTTGTTTGTCATTATTTAATAATTGAATTTGAAATCGGAAAAGGAAATTTTTTTTTCCTTTTTCAATATATTGATTGTAGAGTGACATTGTTTTATTTATTAAATAAAACTACAAAATGTCTTTTTTTCTTCGAATACGAATCGGATACGAATATGCAAACTAGTTTTCTAAAATATTTGTATTCGAGTTCATATTTATTTGTCAGAAAATTTATAACTCATATCCACATTCAGGTTCATTTGCTATCAATTTGAATAATATTTATTAAAATTATGTATAAATATAAATATGAATATGAATACGAATAATATTAAATTTGTAACTATCTTTAAAGCCAAGGGCAAAAGAAAGTCACATGATAATTTTAAGTGTATCATAATAAAATAAAAAATGGAAATAAAAGTGTCTCCTACCACATTGAAGATCCCCAGTAAATATAAATAAAATAAAATAATGGAAATAAAAGTTCCAACAGACTGGAAATACTAGTCAGAATTTTCTCCTGTAAATATAAATAAATTTTATCATACATAATATTACCTGCTAAATTTTTATCATTAAATAAGCATCATACAGCCACTAGCCACCTCTGTATCATATAATATAAACTATAATATAAATAAACATCATACATAAAATAAATTTCATCATTAAATCATCTTTAAAGTTTGTTTACAAAGTAAAATATTACCTGCTAAATTTTTGAAACTCAAATATTTACTTACTTATATAAATCAATAATTAAATTAAATAATTTACAGTTTAAATATTGAAAATTAAAAAAGTATTTTTGTAATTTAAAAAATAATTAAATGAATTTTATAAAAATAATTAAAATAATAAAAAATACATAGTAAAGATTTGTAAAAATATAAAAAATAAAATCAATAGTAGTGATCGTCTAAAATTAAATCAGATGATCGAAAAAAGTTATTAACCAACTATTTATGAATATTTTTTATCATTATTAATGACAGAGACAACCAATAAAAAATAATACAACCACTAGCCGTCTTTGCCAATTGGAGCGGGCATGAACGAGGTGGCTTTTTTCAGTTACTTTATTCAATTTTAGGTAGCCACTGCTAACTATGGTAACTGTTTTATTTTTTATTTTATTTGTATATATAATTTTTAAATTTTTTATTTTATAATTTATATATTTTAACATTATTTTATATTTTATTATAATTTTTTATTTTTTAATAAGAGTATTTTACTCATTTTATCAAAAAGTTTGTTACATGGACAATAAATGCTTGATTTATTAGTGTTTGAGTTTTAAAAAGTTGGTAACGTATTTTATTAAGGGTTGTAATTTTTAATGTGTTTTTCGTATTTTATTTTTGTGAATAGATATAATTTATTGTATATGTATGATTAATAAAAATATTATATTGAATGATAAAACAAAACTTAATTAAACTTGGTAACGTATTAAACAAACAAACTACAAAAGTGAAGGCCAACCTTTAAGTCGGATGACATGAGTGTCTAACACTTTTTCATCGTTGTATCTTATTCTTTTAACCCAATCCATTGAATATGTAAGGAAGGTTAGGTCTTCTGTGAGGAATTTATAAGCCATTCATCCTCACCAACGTATACTTTTCTGAGACAACTCTTGTGTGACAATTTCATAGATTCTATAACAGACCACAAGCTCTTTACTCACTTCTCTTAACTACACTTAAGGTAGTTAAACAAGAGTGACAAATTTTTCCTAACTTGATACGATAAAAACCGATGCCACAATAATATAAAAAAAATTAAATAGTCAAAAATGGTTTCAAGCATGTTGGTCTTTTTTGCTATCTTTAATGACAAAAATGGTTAGATTTGATTATTTATGCTAAATATTTGGTAACCTGATCTGATCATCTCTGTCATTAAGGTGATTAGATAGGATAGCTAATTCAATTAGATGACTATTTTCAACCACTTAATTAAATTTCTAACGGTGCCTATTTTTTAAATTTTTTATTAAAATTTTAAAATTTTATTACTATTATTATTTTAAAATTATATTAATATTATTTTTATTTATAAAGGTAAAAATATTGTTTTGCTAAATTTAAGCATTATATTTAATTTTTAAAGGCTAATTAGTGGAATTTGTATCTAGATAAGACGTTTGGTCTTTGTTTCGCCACCCATTTCCCGTTAAACTTCTTGGGATGAAGTGGGAAACAATCCTTTATGTTATTTATGTGCATAACTTACAGTAAATTTATCTATATTTTGCTAAGAACATTCTGTTTTTTGGTAGCCTAATAACATATTTCGATTCAAAGTTGTATTCAAAGGTGGATTTCTAATTCTTAATTTTTAAAGATCTTAATATTCACTTGTTGATCAAAGCTAATAGTTAAATTTAATAGTTAACAGTTAAATTTTGATAGTTAAAAAAATATATTAATCATTTTCTTAATAAAATGTATAAAATAAGAAAATAAGTTTTATAAAAATACAATATAGTATTTAATTATTAAAAAATTTTAAAAATTTTAAAAAATAAAAATAACCACTGTCGTCATGGTTATCGATAATGAAATTAGATGATCGAAAACGCTCATTTGATTCTAAGGGTGACCAGATTTGGCCGTCTAGTTTGGCTAGCCGCTTCTTATTTTGAAAGCGATGATCAAATCTAGCTTCCTCTACTAACAAAAATAATAAAAAATGGTAAAAAAAAATTTTTGATTTTGACTTCATAGATTGTTTTTTGTCATAGTTATTGACAGAAATGACTAGATCTGATCACTTTTACGAAAATAGTAAATGACTCATTTTGCCTTGTTATATTTCCACAATCTTTGCGTATCGAGCTGCCGTTATATTTATTGAATTCTTATCTTGCCTTGTTATTGTCTTCTTTATGGATGAAGTTATCAAACGTTTTCTTGGCTCAGGCTGTGGGCGTTGAAGGTGCAAGGGAGATAGTTCTGAGAGGGGGAAACATCCATTGCATTACCCAGCAACAACCAGCCATTCCCTAGAAAAAGAGTGCCCAAAAAAAGAGGGAACCTATATTAAATTTGTCCAATAAATATTATTGTGCGGTTGAATTCGACCTAAATTGGAAATATGTTTGTGTTTGGTTTATGTTCATCACATACGAATGGAAGATATTTGGATTCGTATTCATAAAATGTGGTCTTAAGCCACTTTAGAACTAGAATATATAACCTGCTGCACTGCAGATAGAAAACAGTTTAAACTTGAAGTAAGTAAATGATTCTGGTAAAACATAGTCAACCCATCATTGTTCTTCCAGCCCTCACTCAAGCTATTAAAGAAAAGATGACACAGTTGTAAAAATGAAATTAATATGTAGGACCATCTGCCCACATCAACCACAGTCAGAAAATATAGGACCTCACCATGCGAAACAGTTATCTATCACATTCGATTGTCATGTTGAGTCAGGTGCTAAGGCATATGGATACACATATATCGGCCAGTCATTCAACAAATGCGGAAAGACCGTCCTACCTAATACTTTTGCATTGAGTCAACCTTTCTTTTATTATTTTTACTTCTATTCTCCCCACAAAGTAGCTGAATCAGAAAGCTTTTAACAGCATATACATAATAATTACCAAAGCTTTCACAGAATACAAAAAGCAGAACTAGATGAGCAATGGATCAACAAGTAACATAGCTAAAAAATATAACAAAATAATGGTTCAAGGCAACGGGCTAAAGGTTAGCTTCAAGCAGAAAATTTAGATCGAATTCCTGCAAAGTCATCCGTTTTGAGCAAGTATGTTTTGTGCTTACATGAAAATATGATCCTGCACATTAAAAAATTCAGAATTGTAACAGATAACAATAACAGGACGAGTGAGTTATGCCTGTTAGTGAAAACCAGAGAAACCAAACAGGGTCTTGTTAGAATGGGCAGAGGTTTCTGGTATTTTTATGGGAGGTGCTGTGCTGGGATTGTAGTGAAGGTTCTGTAGCCAGAGAGGGCAAGGCGATGAGTGCATTGGATGGAACGAGAAGGGGTTGAAAAGAATAGACCAAATACTTTGGACAGACTGCAGAGGACAGAAGATTGATGGGGCCGCCATTGTGGAAGCACTTAATGTCTTGTCTTTGTCTTCGTTTCTAATCATTCATGGTGAACTGGTCCACCAGTGTCTGACAGCTCCCATAATCTTGGGGCATTTAGCTTCCTAGACGACCCTATAGAATTGGTCCAGCAAATTGGGAACATTGGTCAGAATTCTCAATCAAATAAATAATATTAATTATCATATAAATAATATCATAGATATCATTAAATCATATTTAGATTTTTATTAAAACATAAAATTCTACTAGCTAAATTTTAAAATTTAAATATTCATTTGTAGATCAAAATTTATTATTAAAAAAGTATTTTTATAATTTAAAAAATAATAAAATAAATTTTATAAAATAATTAAAATATTAAAATAATAATAAAATTAATAACAATTTTTAAAAAATATAAAAAATAAAGCCAACGACGATGGCCACCTAAAATTTAACTTGGTGGCTAAAAAAAACCATGTGATTCATTGGGTAGTCAAATCTGATCATCTTGCTTTTTATGAAGGCAGTTAGATCATGATGACATTAAAAAATGGTCGCTAGACATAGAGCCAACTATTTCCGATCGTTTTTTACCATTATTAATAATAAAGGCAACCAACCAAAAATGAGACAACCACTAGGCCCTCCCGTCAATTTAGGTGGGCATGAACTAGGTGGTTTTTTTTATCACGTGGTTGAAATTTAGACTATCATTGTCATTAGTGTCATTGCTGACTTTGATGGTTGTTTTATTTTTTATTTATACATATATTTTAAATTTTTTATTTTATTTTTTATATATTTTTATATTTAAGTGTTATTTTATATTTTTATTATAATTTTTTTATTTTTTAGTAAGAGTATTTTAATTATTTTATCTAAAATTTTGACAAAATTGAATGAAAAATATTTGATTGATAGGTATTTAGATTTTCAAAACTTGGTAGGTATAATTTTGTTCTATAAAAATACTACTAGGGGCATCAAGACTTTAAATAAATTAAATTAGACTTAAACAAGAATACTGAACTCAAATTTTAGTTTGAATCAAACTAATTCTAATCCTTCGTATTGAACTAATTCTCATTTATTTATTATAATTATAGAAATTAACTAAACCAATAGGATTTTAACCAATCTAACCAAATATCTCCAATAATATCAATATTATCGATAGAATTTGCTCTTACTTAATAAAATATATATGAGTTCAAATAATATTAGACACAAAAAGAATTAAATAATATTTTATTAACAAGTATATTTTTAATATTTTATATAATATAAAAAATTTTAAACAGTCAAAAACAGTTTAAAGTATAGTGATCAATTTTGTTATTTCTGATAATAGAGATGATTAGATCTAATCGTTTCTACCAAATATTTGACAGTCTAATCTAATCATTTTCGTCAACGAAACGATCAAATTTAAAAAATAATTTAATCAGATAATTATTTTCGATTACTTAACTAAATTTTTAGTAATGACTATTTTTAAAATTTTTATTATTATTATTATTTTGATATTATATTAATATTATCTTATAATTAATTATTTTAATTATTTTTAAAATTTTTATTTAAAAGGATAAAAATATTTGATTTTTAAAAAATTTAACAATTATTCTTAACCATTGTTATATTTGATTTTTTTTAAATTATTCGGTGGAATTTGTCATTTAGCCTGAACGTTAAGCCTTTGATTGGCCACCCATTTCCCCTTAACTTACTGGGCTGAAGTGATGGTCCTGGGGACGGACAGGGCAAGGTGTGGAGATGTATTGGATGGAACCAAAAGGGGTTCAAAAGAATGGACCAAATAGTTTGGACAGACTGCAGAGGACAGAAGACTGATGAGGCCGCCTGCATGGAGCTCCTAATGTCTTGTCTTTGTCTTCTTTCCTAAGAAGGTAAAAAAAAATTATGTGAACAGGAGATCAAGAGCACTGTTAGTTGGGACCAAAGAGATAGGGTTCCAAGTTTCCAACTAGCTAGGAAATGGTCCCCTCCCCCACCCCCCCGGTGACCTTACGGAAGAAAAGACCACTACTGGCTGGGACGTTGTGGACCCATTAATAATTGATCGTGTTTGACAGATTCCAGAATCGTGTGGGATTCAGCTTGGTAGAAAACCGTTCAGAATTGATTGGAGAGCCAGTTCCAACAGATTGGAAATATGAGTCAGAGTCCTCTATGATATAAATAATATTAATTATAATATAAATAAATATCATATATATAATAAATTTTTATTATTAAATCATTTTTGGAGTTTTTTTTAAAAATATTTTCTGATTAATTTTAAAACTCAATCATTTATTTATGGATAAAAATTAATGATTAAATTTAATTATTTATAATTTAAATATTGATAATCAAAAATATTTTTATAACTTAAAAATAATAAAATAAATTTTATAAAAATAATTTAAATATTAAAATAATACAAATATATAATAAATTTTTAAAAAAAATATATAAAAATAAAATCCATAATATTGACCTTCTAAAATTAAATCAGATAATTAGTCGGTGAATCAAGTGGTCTTTTTCAACTATTCATCCCCTTTTTTGTAGAGTCAGACCATGAATAGTGGTAAAAAATGATCGGTAGCATAGAGCCGGCCATTTTTGAACATTTTCCATTATTATTAATGACAGAGATAATAGCAAAAAATGATAAAACCACTAGCCGTTTCTATCAACTGGAGAGGCTATGAACCAAGTGGTCTTTTTTAATTACTTTGTTAAATTTTAGGTAATCATTGTTGTCGGTGCCACTGTCGATTATAGTGACTGTTTTATTTTTTTATTTTTATTTTATTATATATATTTTAAATTTTGTTTATTTTATATTTTAATATTATTTTGTAATATATTATAATTTTTTTATTTTTTAATAAAAGTATTATAGTCATTTTATCCAAAATTTTGACAATTGTAGCTAAAAAATGTTTGATATGTTAGTGTTTGGGTCTTTAAAAGTTGATGAGTATGATTTTGTTATTTAAATAAACTATGGGAGACATTAAAACCTTAAAAAAAATTAAATTAAACTTAAATAAAATTAATAAACTCAAACTTTAGTTTAAATCGAACTAATTCTAATCCTTTGTATTAAATAATATTTTATTATTTTGAATAATATCTTTAACAACAAAAACAGTCCTAATCCTTCCTATTATTTTTTTAGTTGAATTTTCAAATTAATTTTAATAATATTTTCTCATTTGTTCATTACGATTCTAAAAATTAATTAAATCAATAGGATTTTAACCAATCTAACCAAACATCTCCAATGATATCAACATTATCATAAAAATTTGCTCTTATTTATTAAGATAAATAAGAAAGGATTAAATAATATTTTATTAGCAAACGTCTTTTTAATATTTTACGTGATATAAAAAGATTTAAACGATTAAAAACTATTTCAAATATATTGATCGTTTTTTGCTATCTTTAATAGCGGTAACAATTAAACCTGATTGTTTCTGTCAAATATTTGGTAATCTAATTTGATCATTTTTACTATCAAAATGGTTAGATTCGATAATTAATCTAATTAGGTGACTATTTTTAATCACTTAATTAAATTTTTTAGTAGAAACTATTTTTATTATTATTTTAATATTACATAAATATTATTTTATAATTTAATTATTTAATAAATTTTTTATTTAAAAAGATAAAAATATTATTTTGTTAAATTGAACAGTTATACTTAACCATTTTTATATTTGATTTTTGAAAAATTAAATAGTGGAATTTGTCATTTAGCTGGGACATTCGGCCTTTGCTTGGCCACCCATTTCCCGTTTACTTTCTAGGTTGAAGTGGGGCAGGAAATTTTGACGAAAAGATTCTATTATTTCGGCGGCCAACCTACATATTCCCACCCAAAGTATTACTAAAACACAGATTCTGAAATCGTAACCTTTAAGAATTTAAATATTTATTTATTAATCAAAATTAAGTTTAAATTTAATAATTGAAAACGTATTTTGATTATTTTTTAATAAAATTATAAAATAATATTTAAATATTAAAAAATTTTTAAAAGTATGTTAAAATTTTTAAAAATTAAAAAAAAAATAGTTACTTCTACTAGTGCCAATAGTGGTGACCACTACTAATGAAATCAAGTGACCTAAAACAGTTAATTGATTCCAAGGGTCTGTTTGGTGGAGGTGGTCAAATTGGTTGCTTCTTATTTTAGAATAAACAGTCAGATCTAGTCTACTCTTCTAGCAAAACTAGTTGGAAATGACAAAAAATAGTTGATTTTGTTGCTAGATCTGGTTGCTTCTGCTTGGAACCATATGAATACTTTTTATCATCTGATTCAATTATCGACAACTATCATAGTCGGTGGTGGGGTTTCCTTTTTCATTTTTTAAAATTTAAATATTTTATTAAAATTTAATAATATTTTTAAATATTATAAATTTTTTTCAAAATTTTAATATAATTATATTTAAATATTATTTTATAATTTTATTATAAATTTTTATGTTTTAATAGGAGTATTTTAATTATTATATAAAAAGTTAGTAAAATTGAATGGGAAATAGTGAAAGGGGGGTGTTCAGGTTTTTAAAAGTTAAAGGGAGGAATGTGCGTTAGTAAAACCTTGGGTGGGAACCAGTCGTTTAGCCTTTTCCACGTAGAGTATTACTCTGTGAGACTGGGTGGCAGTAGTATGTCAGTGGCCTCAGTATTTATTTATGGTAACAAAGATGAAAGGGTCGCAGAGAGAGTAAAGCAGAGAATAAAGCAGTATCGGACAAGGTAATTGCCCGTGAATGATGCGTCCTTGTTGAAGACTGCTTAAACTACGTACGGGCACAGGCTTAAGTACCCATTTGTTTAATGGTTTTTACACAAATATTATATGTAATTTTATCCCGCTGTAATTTCCACTATCTACTTCTTTTGAGGTCCCTGTTTGTGTCTCTTAGGTGGCTTAAAGTCTCTGCCTTTAGGTGACAGAGAGAGAACGCTTTGAAACTACTGTCTGTGTGAAAGAGAAACAGAGAAGAAAGGTTGAGGATGGAAATGAAAGGGACTCCGGCTCTTCATGGATACCGCATGCCTGCAGAGTGGGAACCCCATTCACAGTGCTGGATGGGTTGGCCTGTAAGCTCTTTTTTTCTTTTTTCTCTTTTTACTGGTTGCTTATTTACTGATAAATCTGTTTGTCGATGGTTTTGATGTATGTTCTCTGGGAACGACGAATGATTAATGGTTTTTATTCTTTCTTGTTTCTGATTACTAGAAATAATCAATTGGAAACCAGGTAGATGATTGATTTAATCCATGCAAGACTTATTTGCGAGAACTCTTTTGACATCATCTGCACCAATTTTCAATGATGTCATACAATCATGCGAATTGGCCTGAAACATTTCACAGAAATTCATTGATTTCTTCTTTTATAAACCAAATGGACATAGGTTCTTGAGTGATCCACCTTGTTTCCACTACTATTCTAGAAATATACTTCCTTTTGAGGCGAAAAAGACTAGAATCGTTATTATCTTCTATTTTCCTGGTAAATTAAAGTGTTTAAGGTTTTTATTTTTATCTGCTCGTCTTGGTGAAATAAAGATTGATTTTTTTGATGTGGTAATTTATATACTTCGCTGTTTTAAACGTTTGGAGATTCGCTTTCGATTACAATTACCCAAACAGAAAGACTAGAATAAAAAATTATGATTTTGACTTCTTCAATATGCTGCTTGACATGTTAAATTGATGAATACTGTGTTAGACGTGTCAAATTAGTCTGGGATAAGCTGATAAACTTTAATTTTAGTTCTAATTTGCGATAAGATTTTTGACATATTCATATCATGCTATGTTGTTTGTGTTTTATCCCTGCCTTCTTGTGTCGTACGTGTCCATGTATTGAATGTTATTAATTTAATTTATTGCCTTATCTTCATCTTCCTGAGAGATTCCGGGTGAGAAGCTATGATCTTTGTCTTCCTCTCTTGAACAAGCCTTTGTTTACAATTTGTTTTCCTCTGTTCAAACATATGATTTTACTTATATGATAGTAAAAGAATGAAGTTGTTAGTATATTCATTGTCTATTTGACAATTTATGTCCACATTGTCAGGAACGTCCAGATAATTGGCGAGACAATGCCGTTCATGTGCAAAAAGTATTTGCTAAGGTAGCAACAGCAATCTCAAAGTTTGAGCCTGTGACTGTCTGTGCAAGTGCTGCTCAGGTTGGTGGAAATAGCAAAGATGGAAATGTCTTTGACACTTTTCTTAATAAGTTCAATAATTTTAATTCTCTGCATTCTTAGTGGGAAATTGCCCGAAATCTGCTACCAGAAAATATCAGGGTTATTATGATGAGCACGAATGATTCATGGTTTCGAGATACTGGGCCAACTGTGAGCTTTCCTCTTTCTAATAAGAATATTACTGAGTTTGCAATTGCAATTCTGATAAATCTGGCCTGGTTTCTTAGTTTAACAAATAAAAGATATATATATTTTTTTGGTTATTTGTTTTCCTTATATAGATGGTTGTGAGAGACGGCCCAGTACCAAAGGTTGCTGGAATTGACTGGAATTTCAACAGTTGGGGAGGTAAGCTATTTTTTATTCAAACTTCATAATTGTATTTTAACGTATCTCAAGCCCACACAAGTACAATGCTATATGTATCCGAACATTGATGAATCATATGCCATGTGAAAGGTTGATGTTTATACCAAAGCTTTAGGCTAAACTTTTCTTTTGCCTCGTATCTTTTTGTCAAAATGTTTGGAGACATTTTCCTGGGAATGATAATTTTATTCATGTGATTATACCGCTGAAAATTTGTTTCTAGTGCAGTTTTGGTTTGTTCATTGTGTTGCTTTATGCTAGAATTTTGTGTCTTGCATCTCTGTCTTTGTTGAATTGACATCCAAACATCCACTTTGATTGCATATATGGAGAAACTTTAGTGGAAGTGATAGTGGTTGCTTTTGTGGTCTTTGTTTGATATGCCAATTGTATTGCTTATTGGTGTGCTTTCTCTCATTCAATTTACTCTCGGATTTTTCAGGAATTGATGATGGTTGTTACCAAGATTGGAGTCTTGACCTTCTTGTGGCAGGAAAGGTTTGTGTATAAAACAGATTTTAGTATGTTGGATGCTTCTATTTTTTCCCAAGTACATCTGTTCTATGAAATTTCTTGTTACTATATTCCTTTTTATTATTTTTGTTAGATTTTGGCTATTGAGAGGCTTCCCAGGTTCCCCCAGTCTCTAATTCTTGAAGGTGGAAGTATCCACGTCGATGGAGAAGGTAACAGTCGCAATCCATATGCTGTTTGGTCTGATCTTGGTAGATACTTTACCAAGAGATTTTAATTGTTTGTTTGTGGCATATTATTAAACTTATCAGTATGCTTGACATCTAGAAATTCAAGACATAATGTTCTTCTGTTGCAGAGACTACAAACACCCTAAGAAAGTTGAATTCTTTTTTGTGCAAAGTTAACAAAATCGTCATACATTTGTTTATCGAGTATTTTGTGTTTGCTTCTTCAGGTACCTGCCTAACCACAGAAGAATGTCTTCTGAATAAGAACAGAAATCCACATTTGAGCAAAGAACAAATAGAGGATGAACTCAAGGCTTATCTGGGCGTGGAGAAGATTATATGGTTACCTCATGGATTATATGGTAAAATTCTTAATGTCTACTGATTTTGGACATATGGCTCAATCATCAAACTATCTTCTCTTGGATTCATAAAATATTGTTGTTTGCCCATAATACTCTCCTTTCAATCTTTATTGAAACTGAAAATGTATACTTCGCTAATTTAACAGGTGATGATGATACTAATGGGCATATCGACAATATGTGCTGTTTTGTAAAACCTGGTATCGTTCTGTTGTCTTGGACTGATGATGAAACAGATCCTCAACATGAGCGATCTGTGGAAGCTTTTTCTGTTCTCTCTAACACCACGGATGCAAAAGGCCGAAATTTTAAAATAATCAAGCTCCATGTACCCGGGCCACTCTATATGACAGATGAAGAAGCAGTTGGAGTTTTTCAGGCAAGCATCCAACATCTTATATTTGTGTTTGGCCTTTGCATCTATCCCTCTTTTATATAAGCTTGAAGCTCGCTGAATCTCTGAATTTTTGTGAATATTCCCAAAATTACCACTGCAAATAGAATTCGTAAATTTTGTATGCGAAGACTGAAACCAGAATCTTGTACTGCATCAATTCAGCTCTTAAACATGTTGGTTTCAGGATGGTGAGGCCAAGCCAAGGCTTCCTGGTACACGACTAGCTGCATCGTATGTAAATTTCTACATTGCCAATGGAGGGATCATCACACCACAATTTGGGGACAAGAAATGGGACGATGAAGCTGTTCGCATTTTGTCGCAGGTCTTCCCAAATCATAAAGTAAGTCTTTCCATCCAATATTTTATCATTTCTACAATCTTTGCGTATCGAGTCCTGCATAATCTGAATACAGACTGATGTTATATTTGTTGAATTTTGATATTGCCTTGTTATTGTTTTCTTTATGGATGAAGTTATCAAATGTTTTCTTGGCTCAGGTTGTGGGAGTTGAAGGTGCAAGGGAGATAGTTCTGGGAGGGGGAAACATCCATTGCATTACCCAGCAACAACCAGCCAGTCCTCCTGCTGTTCCATAGCCCTTAAAAAAAGAGTGCCCAAAAAAAGACTCTTCCTATATTGAATTTGTCTAATAAATACTATTGAAATGGGTCAAGGTTGAATTTGACCCAAATTGGAAATATGTTTGTGTTTGGTTTATATTTATCCCATGCGAATGGAAGATGTTTTGATTCGTATTCATAGAATTTTATATAATTCTTATTTGATGTAGTTTGAATTTGATGTTTTATCACAACATAAAGGATGGATAAACATCAGTTCAGATTCTACATTCAAATAAATCTCAAGCATTATGAGCATCATTCTTGACAATCCAAGGGTATCATACGAAGCCAATGAAAATAACAAAAGTCAAATCAGATGAGAATCATAACGAAAATGAGAGAAGAAATAAAAGCCTTGGTGTGCTCGATCATGTGCACAAGAAGCCTAGTTGTTTGCGCTTTACCTTGCAACATAAGCAAGTGCACCCTTGCGAGCGCTTCTACGCGCTATAGCACAGTGCCGCAATGCCTGGCCCTTTGTCCTATGCAGAAGCCTTCTCGCACGCCAGTGCATGTTCTCCCTTCGGTCTCCTATTGTAGCATGGCATCCCAACACTTGGATTTTGCCCTCCACTTGAGTTTTATGTAGTTTCAAGCTAGTTTCGCATGTTTTTGATCCCAGAACTGTTAAATGCTTTAACCCTGATATATTTAAATTTCTAATGACTTTCAATAAGAATTCAAATGTTAACGACCTTTCAAATCAAATTCAAATAATCAATCCAAATTAAACACTCAAATTGAAAATTCGAATAAAGGCCGATTCAATCAAGAAAAAGTTATATGAATATCTAGACATACAAATTATGATATTTTAAAATATGTTTATATTTAAATTACGCATTATAAGTAGATTCAGGGAATTTGTAATTTATCTTTTTGTGTTTTTTTTATATAATTTAAGTTATATTTAAGTCAACTAGAGTTAGCTAAATTTTAACTATGATTTGTATCATACTTATAAAAGACAACAATTTCATTTTAAAAAGGACTCTTGATGAATTAATGAAAATTTAAAACTTTTTTCTTTTCTTCCTTATGTTTGTAGAAATTGGTGTTTTTGGGAAATAAGTGTCAATCTTTTATCCAATTTCTATTGCAAAAAGAAAGTTGGTGGTGGAGATTCAAGTTGGTGATTCTTGTATCCAGTGGGCAGAGACTTTCTTTAAGCTTGTATGTAAAAATTCTTTATGTTTGGATCACCTTCAAGTTAGTGAAAGATTTTCTTTATGCTTGAGGTTTGTTTTTTTACAAATTTTTAGTTCATATTGTTGATATTAAATTGTTCATCATTTCTCTACATTTCTTGGTAATGTTTGATGGTGGAAATTGAAGTCTTGAAACTTGCTTGAAGTGGTGGTTGATTGGAGTTGAATACATGTTAGATTTAGGTAAAAAAAAATTGCATGAAATTGAATGATATTGGTTCTTGAATAATGCTAGATTTTCAGGGTGGAGTTGTAAGCCTTTAAAATCTATTTGGGGAGCATTATGATGTAAAATAGGGCGAGATAGAACTGCACCTAAAGGCTTGCAAGTCTTTAGTATTATTCACTTTACTCTTCTCATCTTCTGTGAAATGGATTACCAGCTGCTAGAGGGAAAGTGCAAAATATGTTTTTAGCTTGTTAATTGATGGCTAAGATCTGTTTTCTTATTGTTTTTCTATTTTAATTGAGTAATATGAATTGTAATAACAGTTGTATTTTCTAAATTTTTTTGTTTTCAAGTATAAAAGCCCTAATCTTGTATTTTTTGTTATCAAGTATGAATTGCAACAGTTGTAGTATCAAAGCCCTAATATTGTATTTTTTCTAAAGAGAATGAAATTTTCAAGAAAACAAATTGGTTGAATGACATATTACCATCCAAGGTTTTGTTTAATAACAGTTGTTACTCGTAAAAGTTTTAAAAACTAAATACTTACCATTTTATTGTAAAATGACTAAAATACATTTTATTTAGTTTAATAATATTAATATTAAATTAAAATTTAATATAAATAGTATTAAAAACAAATTTAAAATAAAATACTATTAAATAATGATAATAAATTTTAAAAATTAAAAAAATAAAATAAATATTAGCTGAATGACAAGTTGGGGTGGGAATTTGGTTTTTAAAACTTTTATAAATAATAAATCATTAAGCGAAACATTGGGTGGCAATATGTTATTCGGCTAAACAAATTTTGTGATCGTTCCTTCAATTTCCTTAGTTTGTCTTTTCACTGTGCGATTAATCAGCAGTGAGAATTTTTGGAGTTTGCAGGAATCAGAATGGGCGGAGGTTTCCGGGGTTCTTACGAGAGGTGCCGTGATGGGATCGCAGTGATGGTTCTGTAGACGGAGAGGGCAAGGCGTTGAGTGCATTGGATGGAACCAGAAGGGGCTGAAAAGAAGAATAGACCAAATAGTGTGGACAGACTGCAGAGGACAGAAGACTGATGAGGCCGCCTGTATGGAGCACTTAATGTCTTGTCTTGTCTTGTCTTTGTCTTCCTTCCTAATAAGGCAAAAAAATATGTGAACAGGAGAGATCAAGAGCACTAATAGTTGGGACCAAAGAGATAGGGTTCCAAGCTTCCAATTAGCTAGGAAATGGTCCCCCCAGCGCCCAGTTACAGGAGAAAAGATCCCATAAGCGTGTGGCATTTAGCCTGCGGCAAAACCTTAATAGGATTGATTGGATCGCCAGTTCCAGCAGACTGGAAACATTGGTCAGAAATTTCAATAAAATAAATTATAATATAGATAATATCATATATAAAATAAATTTTATCATTAAATCATCTTTAGAGTTTTTTTAAAAAATAAAATATTATCAGATAAATTTTTAAAACTCAAATATTTAATTCTTAATAAAAATCAATGATAAAATTTAAGTATTTATGGTTTAAATATTGATATCAAAAAAGTATTTTTATAAATTAAAATTAATAAAAATATAAAAATAAAATCGATAACGATGACCACCTAAAATTAAATCAAGTGGTCAAAAAATATTACCTAATTCACCAGATAGCTAAATCTAACTGTTCTCTTTTTTATAGAGCCAAACCATGAATGATGATTAGAAATTGTTGATAGACACAGAACCAACCATTTCTGAACGCTTTCGATTATAATTAATGATAGAGACAGCCAACAAAAAATGATGTAGCCACTAGCCGTCTTTGTCAACTAGAGTGACCATAAACCATGTGGCATTTTTCAGTTAACTTTTTAAATTTGAGGCAATCACTACTATCGGTGCTACTGTCGACTGTGGTGGTTGCTTTATTGTTTTATTTGTATTTTATTTAATATATATTTTAAATTTGTTTATTTTATATTTGTTATATTTTAATATTATTTTATATTTTATTATAATTTATTTTAATAAGAGTATTATATTCATTTTATAAAAAATTTTAACAAATGTGGATAAAAACTGTTTGATGTGTTGGTGTTTGGGTTTTTAAAAGTTAATGGTTTGATTTTGTTAGTTAAAAAAACTATGAGGGGCATTAAGACCTTAAAAAAAAATTTAAATTAGACTAAAATAAAATTAATGAATTCAAACTTTAGTTTGAATCAAACTAATTCTAATCCTTTGTATTGAATAATATCTTTAACAACTAAAATAATCCTAGTCCTCCTATTGAAGTGAATTATTTTAGTAGTTAGCTTTTTAATTAATTTTAATAATATTTTTTCATTTGTTTATTATAATTCTAGAAATTAATTAAAATGATTGGATTTTCACCAATCTGACCAAACATCTCCAATAATATCAACCCAAACCCACCATTTAAATAAAAGTCCACAAATCCAAATCAAAAACCCAAATCCAATAAAAAACCTAAAGCTTAACCCAAACCCATAAAACCCAAAAAGTAGCCCACAAAGTAAGGGGCCCAAGAGGAAAAAGAAGACCGCCCAAGGATAAAATATAAAGAAGAAGAAAAGAAAAAAAGAAGCAGCCCAGCCCGCCTGAAGGAAAGAAGCTTAGGGGAGATGTGGAAAGTCCGCGGCCCAAGCCTGCACTGTGGACTCAGTGAGAGCGTGCGGTTCCGGCGCCCAGGTGCGCGCGTGCTGAAGTTTTCTTCCGTTGTCTCATTTTTCGTCTTCCGCACGCATCCTTGTGCTTGTCAACCGCCTCCATGTGCCAGTAATTGCTTCTCTTTTCACGCAATCATCATGATAAGAGAAAAAGAGGGGAAGGGAGAGAAAAAGAGAGAGAGGGAGAGAGGGCAAAAAGACAGGGCGAGCCTTTCAGGGAAAACCTCGCGCCCATTTCCTTAAGTCGGGCATAGACACTGACACCTGATAGACTCCCCAAACACATTTCCCCATTCAAACATTTATCCCAACGCCCCTGCATACGATAACCCGCCAATCATCAGTTCGACGTCGACGAAGCTCCGAAACTGTTAAGAGGCACGTTTCCTTTTCCTAAAGGGAATGTTATTTGCTTTGTTTCTTTTATTTTGATGATATCCCATGTTGAACTTGATTTTCTGAATAAATTTCGACCACCCACACTGGTTTCTAAAATTGTTTCAAATTTTTATTTTGGTAATATCATGCTTTTTTTTTTATATTTTATATTGCATTTTTGCTCTTTACATATTAACAAGCCCATAATGAACATTCTGATTCTTTAGATGTCATCAAAATATGCATGTTTTCTTTTGTTTACTAGGCGTCACTTAGTTGAAAATATAGCAGTTCTTTAATCCAATTCGTGGAGTTGGATTGGTTGGCTCATAACGAGCATATCCACGGATGCGTGGAGGAGAAGGAGCAATTATTTTGTTTTTAAAATCATTTTAGTATCTTCATATTATATATTATTTGAATCACTAAATTAGTTTGTTTTGTAGGAATTTAAATTTATTAGGTTTGTTTAGGATATATCAAATGTATCGGGGTGAATGTGTTAAAGGTTATAATTTTTAATTTGTTTTTCCTATTTTATTGGATGAATGTAATTTATTCTATATGTATAATTGATAATAATATTTCATCGCATAATAAAATAGAATTTAATTAAATTTGATAATATGTTAAACGAATAAACTATAAAAATGGTGTTTAACTTTCAAGTGGGGGGTATGGGTCCCTAACACTTTTTTATAACTGTATCCGACTTTTTGAACCTAAGTCATTGGACAAATGAGGAAGGTTGAGTCATCTACAAGAGATTTACAAGTAATATTTCTTCACTAATGTATATTTTTTCGAAACAACCTTCGAGTAGTGACTCTATAGATTTTATAACGGATCACAAACCCGTTACGTACTTCTCTTGACCATGTCTAGGGTAATTAAATAAAAGTAGTAAGTCTATCTTGATTCGACGCAATAAAAATCCACATCACAACAATATAAAAAAATTCAAACAGTTAAAACAGTTTTAAATATGTTGGTTATTTTTTGCTATCTCTGATGGTGGAGATGGTTAAATCTGATCATTTGTGTTAAATTTTTGATAACCTAATGTGATCATCTCCGTCATCAAAATAGTCAGATTCAATAATAAATCTAATCAAGTAATCATTTTCGACCATTTAATAAATTTTTAATGGTGATTATATTTTAAATTATTATTATTATTATTATTTTAATATTATTTTATAATTTAGTTATTTTAAATTTTAAATTTTTTTATTTAAAAAGGTAAAATATTCCTTTGATAAATTTAACAATTATATTTGATCTTTTAAAAGTTAATTAATAAAATTTGCATTTAGGAGGGACGTTTGGCCTTTGTTTGGCCACCCATTTCCATTTGATTTTCGGGGTTGAAGGGGGCAGGAAACAATCCTTCATGTTATCGTTGTGCATATTTACAGGAAATTTATATTTTGCTGAAAAGATTCTGTTTTTTCGATGGCTGAAGGACATATTCCCATTCAAAATTTACTAAGAAATAGATTTTTATATCTTAATTTTTTAAAATTTAAACATTTATTTGGTTATTAAAATTAACAATTAAATTTTAATAGTTAAAAAAGTATTTTGATTATTTTTTTAATAAAATTTATAAAATAATAAATAACATTTATAAAAATATAAAATAATATTTAAATATTAAAATTTTTTAAAATATATTAAAAATATAAAAAATTTTAAAAAATTAAAAAAATTAAAAGTAACCACCGCTATCGTAACCGTCAATAATAGAACCAACTGATAAAAAATGACTACTTAGTTTCAAAGGTAATTAGTTTCAAAGGTGGATAGATATAACTATTCCATTTGGTTAAGACAACCAATTCGACTACCTCTCATTTTGGAGAAGATGGTCATATATAGTCTTTTCTGTTAGCAAAAACGATCGAAAATGGTTAAAAATGATCAATTTTGTCCTTATTGGTCGTTTATAACCATGGATGCCAACAAAGATAACCAGATGTAATTGTCTCTAACAAAATTAGAGGTGGTTAGATTTAGTTACCTTTGTCAATTAAGACAATCAATTTTGGCTACCTAGATCAATTATCGTCAACCACCTCCACTAACAACGTTATCGGAGATGGGGTTGTCTTTTTTATTTTTTAAAATTTAATTATTTTTTTATAATTTTTTTATATTTGTAAATATTATAAATTTTTTTAATATGTCTATATTTAAATATTATTTTATAATTTTATTATAAATTTTTAGGTTTTAATAAAATGTATTTTAATTATTTTATAAAAAAATTAGTAAAATGGGATGAAAAAAGTTTACAAGATAGGTGTTTAGGTTTTAAAAATTAAAAGGTGGGAATTGTACATGAGTAAAACCTTGGGTGGGAATAAGTGCTTTAGCTTTTTTCTTCTTAGACTAAAACTCTGTGACACTGGGCGGCGGCATGTCAGTGGCCTCAGTATTTGTTTTGTTGAAGACAGCCGAAAATTCGTAGGGGCATAGGCTTAAGTACCCGTTTGTTTAACGGTTTTTATACAAATATTACACGTAATTTCATCCCCACTTTAATATCCACTACCTAGTACTTTTGAGGTCCCTGTTTGTCTCTTAGGTGGCTTAAAGTCTCTGACTTTTGGTGAGAAAGAGAGAACGCTTTGAAACTACTGTCTGTGTGAAAGAGAAACGGAGAAGAAAGGTTGAGGATGGAAATGAAAGGGACTCCGGCTCTTCATGGATACCGCATGCCTGCAGAGTGGGAACCCCATTCACAGTGCTGGATGGGTTGGCCTGTAAGCTCTATTTTTCTTTTTTTTTTTTCTTTTTTCTCTTTTGTTGATTGCTTATTTACTGTAAATCTGTTTGTCGATGGTTTTGATGAATCTTCTCTGGGAATGATGAACGATTAATGGTTTTTATTCTTTCTTGTTTCTGATTTGCGTGTGAAAGTAGTATGATTGTTGGTTATCACATCTTTTACCAGTAACAGACCATTGTTGATGATTGAATCATTCAATACTGGAAATAATCAGTTAGAAACCAGGTAGATGACTGATTTAATCCATGCAAGACTTAATTGCGAGAACTCTTTTGACATCATCTGCACCAATTTTCAATGATTTCATAAAATCATGAGAATTGGCCTGAAACATTTCACAGAAGTTCATTGATTTCTTCTTTTATAAAGCAAATGGACTTAGGTTCTTGAATGATCCACCTTGTTTCCACTTCTATTGCAGAAATATACTCCCTTTCGAGGTGGAAATGCCTAGAATCAATAATTATGATTTTGACTTCTTCAATATGCTACTTGACATGTCAAATTGATGAATACTGTGTTAGACAGGTCAAATTAGTCTAGAATAATCTGATGAACTTTAATTTTAGTTCTAATATGGGATATGTAGGACCCGCCGCCCCGAGTACCCCTGCTGCTGAAGAAAACTGATCTTTTATTTAAGAATACTGGAGATTGGGTACCCGAGAATGGAATCCTACGAAAAAAGAGAGGAAACCAAATCTGCTGCTATACATTGCATGCGGAAGCTGAAACTAAACTGAAATATACAATGAGCCCAAACTGGCTTCTTACATATATATGTTTACTGTTTTGTACAACATTCTTCACATCTGAGAATGTACAAGATACATACAAGACCTTACAGGTCCAAAACTGAAATAAAGTACATGTACATGCTGAAAAGGGTGTGTGTGAGTCCTCTCTCGCGAGCCTCAGTCCACCCGCTCCTCGCCAGCAGCAAACTGACCTGAAAAGGAAGGAAGAAGAAAAGGGATGAGTGATAAAAATCACCCAGTAAGCATTTCCTACTTCCCTCGACCCAAGCAAGCACAAACAAGGGCATACATACCTGGTCGGCCCTATACATGCATCTATGGGCTTGCGGGTGCAAATTCTGATTACTGATTTCTGATTACTGGTTCTGATTATTAATTAGTCATGCCATAATATATGCATAATGTTATGCTGAGCTGGAAACTGAAACTGACTGATGATGCATGCATCTGTCTATCTGGATCTGAATGTACCTGAAGGTACCTGCTGTGTTGATCAGGCTGATGAACACAGGGATTCGGCATCCTGGTCAAGTGGGTTGAAAATTCTAGCTACTGGCTAGAAAACCGAAATATGATAAACTGCTGAGCTGACTGACTGGTGTCAGAAAGCTGGGTCCCACAGATGCCCCCTCGAGTTCACCCCAAAACTGAAACCCATACATTGGGTTCTGAATGCTGAAAACTACTGAATTCGGATCCCTGGATCCTCATTCAGGCTACATGCTGTGTCATCCTATGCATATGCTACATTTCTTATCTGAAATCTGGGTTATCTGATGTCAATTAGGCCTTGGATGGATTACCAAACCTTTAATAAGTCATTTCTACCTTTTCTGGGAAATTCAAGCTGACGCACGGGCGTGTGAACCAAGCACACGGGCGTGCAGGAGACACACACGGTCGTGCAGGGGAAAAGCACACGGGCGTGTGCCCAGACACACGGGACCGTGCCCCGGTCGTGTGCCTGGCCGTGCAAGTTTCTGGAATTTACTGTGCATTTCACGCAAAGGGAGGACACACGACCGTGTCTCTCAGGACACACGGTTGTGTACTCAGCTTTTCAGACCGTGTGCACGAAGTGCACACGGCCGTGCCTTCGCAGAGACAAGGGCACACGGGCGTGCTCTTGCGGGCACACGACCGTGCTCCTTGTTCTGCTCAGACATGACTCGTCTGAATCTGCTGGAAACCAACCAATTTATCATCCAAACTGCAATTAATCACAAACACACATCCAAGGCACTTCAATATATACATATACATCATCAATTTCATCTTCCATCCATTTCTATTGAATTCACCATGGAAACTCAAGCATTTCTCTCACATCGCACACACAAGCAAAGCAAACATGTTACTGGATGGAAAATAATCATCTCAAGCATCATCTATCATCATATACTCAATCAAACATGCTGGAAATGGAGACACACATTTCCAATATCATCAGACAATCATCAAACTAGCTGGGAAGGCACTGAAGAGGTAGGAAACACTTACCTCTTAACATGGCTGCTGGAGATTTCTAATCCAAGCTATTCTCTCTGATCTCTTGCTGGATTGGGAGCTGCTGGGAACTGGATTTCACGCCTAGGGCTGTGAGCTGCTGAACACAAAGAAGAGAAATCTGAAATGGGTGAGAAAATGCAATAACTCTCGTCTCTCTCTCTTTTCTACCCACCTGCACAGGCGTGCAGGGATGGTGCACGGGAGTGCACCAAGGGAAAATGAAGGAAATTCATTTCCCGCGCTTCGCATGATTCAAACCTCCCTAAAGGCATCATACGAAGGCCACACAGCTCTGGAAAACTACCATCTCACCCCTGAACTCTTCTAGACCCCCAATCTATCTCTGAATTCTATTTCTAACCCCAAAACTCTACCCCTAAGGGCTTTCTAAAACTTGAGATGCTACAGGATAAGATTTTTGACATGTTCATATCATGCTATATTGTTTGTGTTTTATCCCTGCGTTCTTGTGTTGAGTCCATGTATTGAATGTCATATATTTAATTCATTGCTTTATCATCATCTTCCTGAGAGATTCCAGGTGAGAAGCTACGATCTTTGTCTTACTCTCTTGAACAAGACTTTGTTTACAATTTGTTTCTCTTTGTTCTAACATATGATTTTACTTATAGGATAGTAAAAGAATGAAGTTGTCAATATATTCATTGTCTATTTGACAATTAATATCCACATTGTCAGGAACATCCAGATAATTGGCGAGACAATGCTGTTCATGCCCAAAAAGTATTTGCTAAGGTAGCAACAGCAATCTCAAAGTTTGACCCTGTGACTGTTTGTGCAAGTGCTGCTCAGGTTGGTGGAAGTAGCAAAGATGGAAATGTCTTTGACACTTTTCTTAATGAGTTCAATAATTGTAATTCTCTGCATTCTTAGTGGGAAAATGCACGAAATCAGCTACCAGAAAATATCAGGGTTATTGAGATGAGCATGAATGGTTCTTGGTTTCGAGATACTGGGCCAACTGTGAGCTTTCCTCTTTCTGATGCAATTGCAATTCTGATAAATCTGGCCCGGTTTCTTATTTTAACAAATAAAATATTTCTTTTTTTTGGTTATTTGTTTTCCTTATATAGATTGTTGTGAGAGATGCCCCAGTACCAAAGGTTGCTGGAATTGACTGGAATTTCAACAGTTGGGGAGGTAAGCTATTGTTTATTTGAACTTCATAATGTATTTTATCATATCTCAAGCCCACACAAATACAACACTATATATATCCATACATTGATGAACCATATGCCATGTCAAAGGTTGGCATTTATACTAAAACTCTTTTTTTGGTAAGTATTTATACTTCTATACTTTAGCTTTAGGCTAAACTTTTCTTTTGCCTTGTATCTTTTTGTCAAAATGTTTGGAGACATTTTCCACGGAATGATAATTTTAGTCATGTGATTATACAGCTGAAAATTTCTTTCTAGTGCAGTTTTGGTTTGTTCGTTGTTTTGCTTTATGCTAGACTTTTGTATCTTGCATCTCTGTCTTTGTTGAATTGACACCCAAACTTCCACTCTGATTGCATACATGAAGAAAATTTAGTGGAAGTGATAGTGGTTGCTTTTGTGTTCTTTGTTTGATATGCCAATTGTATTGCTCACTGGTGTGTTTTCTCTCATTCATTTTACTCTCGGATTTTTCAGGAATTGATGATGGTTGTTACCAAGATTGGAGTCTTGACCTTCTTGTGGCACGAAAGGTTTGTGTATAAAACAGATTTTAGTTAGTTGGATGCTTCTCTTTTTTCCCAAGTACATCTGTTCTATAAAATTTCTTGTTATTTTATTCCTTTTCATCATTTTTGTTAGATTTTGGCTATTGAGAGGCTTCCCAGGTTCCCCCAGTCTCTAATTCTTGAAGGTGGAAGTATCAATGTCGATGGAGAAGGTAACAGTTGCAATTTATTTGCTGTTTGGTTTGATCTTGGTAGATACTTTACCAAGAGATTTTAATTGTTTGTTTGTGGCATGTGATCAAACTTATATGCTTCACAT
The DNA here is from genome assembly GCA_026122585.1 of Anacardium occidentale. Lineage (NCBI taxonomy): Eukaryota > Viridiplantae > Streptophyta > Magnoliopsida > Sapindales > Anacardiaceae > Anacardium > Anacardium occidentale. The sequence continues at coordinate 444,356 of JAJEJH010000200.1, forward strand.
CCAGAAATTCAAGACATAACGTTCTTCTGTTGCAGAGACTACAAACACCCTAAAGAAAGTTGAATTCTTTTATATAAAGTTGACACAATCGCCGTCCATTTGTTTATCGAGTATTTTGTGTTTGCTTCTTCAGGTACCTGCCTAACCACAGAAGAATGCCTTCTGAATAAGAACAGGAACCCACATTTGAGCAAAGAACAAATAGAGGATGAACTCAAAGCTTATCTCGGCGTGGAGAAGATTATATGGTTACCTCATGGGTTGTACGGTAAAGTGCTTAATGTCTACTGATTTTGGTCATATGGCTTAATCATCAAATTATCTTCTCTTGGATTCATATAATATTGTTGTTTGCCTATAATACTCTCCTTTCAATCTTTATTAAAACTGAAAATGTATATTTCGCCGATTTAACAGGTGATGATGATACCAATGGGCATATCGATAATATGTGTTGTTTTGTCAAACCTGGTGTAGTTTTGTTGTCTTGGATTGACGATGAAACAGATCCTCAGTATGAGCGATCTGTGGAAGCTTTTTCTGTTCTCTCTAACACCACCGATGCAAAAGGTCGAAAATTCGAAATAATCAAGCTCCATGTTCCTGGGCCACTCTATAGGACAGATGAAGAAGCAGCTGGAGTTATTCAGGCAAGCATCTAGCATCTTAAATTTTTGTTTCAGGCCTTTGCATCTATCCCTCTTTTATATAACCTTGAAGCTCGCTTAATCCCTGAATTTTAGTGAATATTTCCAAATTACCACTGCAAATAGAATTCGTAAATTTTGTGTGTGAAGACTGAAACCAGAATCTTGTACTGCATCAATTTCAGCTCTTTAACATGTTGGTTTCAGGGTGGTGAGGCCAAGCCAAGGCTTCCTGGTACAAGACTAGCTGCATCATATGTAAATTTCTACATTGCGAATGGAGGGATCATCACACCACTGTTTGGGGACAAAAAATGGGATGACGAAGCTGTTGGTGTTCTGTCGCAGGTCTTCCCAAATCATGAAGTAAGCAAGTCTTTCCATTGAATATTTTATCATTCCACAATGTTTGGGTATCGAGTCCTACATAATCTGAATACAGATTGATTTTATATTTGTTGAATTTTGGTATTGCCTTGTTATTGTTTTCCTTATGGATGAAGTTATCAAATGTTTTCTTGGCTCAGGTTGTGGGAGTTGAAGGTGCAAGGGAGATAGTTCTGGGAGGGGGAAACATCCATTGCATTACCCAGCAACAACCAGCCATTCCTCCTGCTGTTCCATAGCCCTAAAAAAAGGAGAGCTCACCTATATTGAATTCGTCTAATATATATTACTGAAATGAATAAATTTGAATTCGAACTAAATTGGGAATATGTTTGTGTTTGGTTTATATTTGTTGCATTCGAATAGAAAATGTTTGTATTCATATTCATATAATGTGATGTAATTCTTCTTTTGTTAATGTGTAAATAAATATGACTATATTTGCTTTCATTAAATATAAACATGTTTGTTGCTGTGTAACAATTGAATTTGAAATCTAGAAAGGAAAAACGTTTTTTTTCTTTTATAATATATTAATTACATATTGACATCGTTTTATTTATTAAATAAAAAATGTTTTCTTTTTTTTAAAACACGAATCGAATAACAAAATGCTAACTATTTGTTTAAAATATTCGTATTTATTTTTCAAAAATTTAAAATTTATATTTACATTCAGATTTATTTATTCTTAGTCTGAATAATATTTATTAGAATTGAATATAAATATAAATAGGAGCATAGTTGAATTGTATTTGCCCTGGAAAGAGGGCAAAAGAAAGCCACGTGTTAATTTTTAATATAACATTAAAAAAATTTTAGAAAATGAAATAAAACAGTGTCTCCTAATTCATTGACATTAGATAAATTAATAAGTAATTTGAAAAAAAAAAAAAAAAAATTCCTTCCTTCCAGATCTCTGCATGAGAAGAGCCATTTCGTCTTCTTTGGAAGTGCCTAAGAGTGAGAGAGGGGGATGGGGTGTACGTTCTCAGGTCTAAACGCGCTGTATGACGCCGTTAATGGCGGGGGAGACGTCTGGATCAACGAAAACAGGTTCAGGATTTTGCGGCAGCTTGGTGAGGGTGGATTCGCCTACGTTTTTTTGGTCAAAGAAGTCATAAACAACTCCTCTTCTGTTACTTCCGGCGGTCTCGCCAACAAAGTCAAAGATCCATCTCATCTCTCTGGTTCGTCTGTACGAATTCTTTAATTGCTTGTTACTGTAATTGAATCTTGGATCTAAAACTGCTGTTGTTTTTATTTGTTTAGTCATTGGTGTGAACTTAATTGATTGACCATCGATTTGTTATTTATATATTTAATTAATGGAAAATCTTGGATTATGAAAGTGAAATCGAAGCTAATCTCGGTAGTTACAAGTTATGGTATTGATTTGAATTTGATTACGATGCAGATGATGGAACTTATGCAATGAAGAAAGTTCTGATTCAGAATAATGAGCAGCTGGAGTTGGTGAGAGAGGAGATTCGTGTTTCGTCCTTATTTAGTCACCCAAATCTGCTTCCTCTTCTTGATCACGCCATAATTGCTGTTAAGGTACCTTCTTAAAGTTTCCATTATGTAGCAATTGAAACTGCCAATTGTAGTCTAAATTAGGTGATTAAATGTTCACTCAGTTGGTATAATACATTGATTATGGAACCTATGCCTTATGTTGTGTGTAGGGTTGATCGAAATTCTAATTAAATAATTTAGGAACTTTCAAAAACAAGCTTGGAATGTTTAGATTCATCTTACATGGTGGACTTGCATCCTTTGCGATCTTGTACTCCAATGGACATTAATATTAATGATGTTGTATGGTTAATGGTTTACATTTTTAAGGACGTATGGTTTTTTGTGCCATTCTGGACTCAAGAGAGTGTTCTACTTACATTTTTTCCATGTGCCTCCGTTAACATCTTCATACGACTAAGTTGACTGAAAGATTTACTTTTGTTGGTTAGAATAACCAAGAAGGAGCGTGGAATCATGAAGCATACCTGTTATTTCCAGTTCATTTGGATGGAACCCTACTGGACAATACAAATGCCATGAAAGCTAAGAAGGAATTTTTTTCTATTTCAGATGTTCTCCAAATCTTCCGCCAGGTGAATAGAAATCTCATTTATATCATAGTAGTTTTCCTTCTGTGATGCAAGTTTGTAGTAGAAAGTTGTTTGTTGAATTTTTGCAATCCCACCAGATAAGAGAATCTGAAATTCCTCCCTTGATTTGATATGCTTTATCAGAGTTGTCTTTTATCCTCTTGTCCTGTGTATATACATGTATATATATTGCATTGCAACCCTTGGAATTTATATGTTGCTTTTAAGTTGGAGAATTGCGTCAGTAATTTTTTTTTTTTCAGTAAGAACTTCAGTAGTTTTCTCTTAAAGTAGATGTGTTGTTTGGAGTATGGTTGTGTTGTGATCGGTCATTCAGTGCAAATCACTTGAGGAGCATTGAATCTTCATTGCTCTCCCTGAATTTAGTCAGGTAGTAGTTTAGATCTATGGTGCCAAGTATTGATCTGCATTGCTACAATCTATTTTGGTAAAGCAACATTGTTGTCACAGCTTTGTGCAGGACTCAAACACATGCACGGTTTTGAACCTCCATATGCTCATAATGATGTCAAACCTGGTAATGTTCTTATCACTCATAGAATAGGCCAACCGCCTCTTGCGATATTGATGGATTTTGGGAGTGCTCGGCCTGCAAGGAGGCAAATTCAGTCGCGTTCAGAAGCTTTGCGGTTGCAGGTGCTAATTGTTGTTTTATTTCCAGTATTCTGTTCCTTTCTCTGAACCTTGGTTACAGTGCTAATAACTCTTTCTTCATAAGTTTTTTCTGTCTTTATTGACTGGTGAAAATAAGCACAATGTTCTATCATCTTGTACCAGGCTAATGGTTGGATTTTGGGTGGTTATTGTATAGGAATGGGCAGCTGAACATTGTTCTGCACCTTACCGGGCGCCTGAGCTGTGGGATTGCCCAAGTCATGCCAATATTGATGAGAGAAGTGATATTTGGTCACTAGGATGCACTTTGTATGCAATTATGTGAGGACTGATCCTTGTCATTACGTGTGTTTTGATAAAGAGAAACTGTTTTGTTGGTTTTTTTGTCATGCTGGTTGAAGAAATTGATTGTTTTGCCATTTTTTGTTTGGTTAAAGATACTTACTACTTTTATTTGTTTTTCAAACTTCTGTGATTAAAGCTTATATAGCAAATAGCAAATAGATGAGTTCAAATATACTGTCAAGACTTGTTATGTTTTTACCTTTTTATGTTAGGAATTTTATGTTGTGGTAGTGTCTAAAGACAAAATGATTTTTTATGCAAGGTTTTGGTGTTACATACGTAATCAATTTATTTAAGCAATTTGGAAGATATTAATGCATAATCTCAGCTGGCATTTAACTCAATATTACTTTTTAACATTATAAAAAATAATTACTTGTGCTGACTCCTCGTTAGGATTAGATTTTGCATTTATGATATGCCTGAAGTAAAGAGGATATAAGTTTTTTTTTTTTTTTTTTTTGGTATCCTGCTGGTATTGGTGATATTCAGAAAACGGATTGTCTTATTGAAGTTAATCAATTTGATTTCTGTAAACATGCCCTTCAATTTTCCATTTCCTGTTGCTTATGGCTGATTTTTCAGGTATGGAGTATCTCCATTTGAGTATGCACTAGGGGAATCTGGAGGAAGCCTACAATTGGCTGTTGTAAATGCACAAATCAAATGGCCAGCTGGACCAAATCCTCCATATCCGGACGCACTCCACAAGTTTGTTACATGGATGCTTCAGCCTCAGGCTGCAGTTCGCCCCTGCATTGACGATATTATAATTCATGTTGACAAGTTGATTGCAAAATTTTCTCAGTGAGATGATGTGGTAGAAGACAGTGGATAAGTAAAACAAAGGTTGACCAAGTAATCTTAAGCAGATTGGGCGATAATGCAGGTCATCCAGCGCATATATCGTAGTTAGAAGGGGAAACAGAAGTGAAAGCAATACCAACTCAAAGTTATATGTTGCATTTTCATGTAATTTTGGCAATTGTGAATTGAATCAATATTATTAGTGTATTGTTTTTGTTGCAAACATTTGATTCATCATCTGTAATCTATTGAAGTTCAGATGTCCTGTTGCATACCCAGATTCATTTTGTGTAATATATATGTAACACGCATTTCCAGTTGATCTCCATGGAAGTACAGGTACTTATAGGTGAAAGATTCCATTATCACTTTGGTGAAAGAAAATGAATGCTCGTAATTGGGTATTTAGTGGTACTATTTCAATGGAGATGAAGATACTTGAAAACTTGACCATAAGCTTTGGCACAGGAGGGCTTGTCTAACAAGGTGACCCAAAAGCCTCTGTAAGATTTTTAGTCCTTTGATTCAAAGCTTCCCAAATTCTTTGGGAGTAAAAAGCATTTGAGATGGGCTGGTGTTATGAATGTGACATATGAACTTCCCCTTTATGATATCCTTTAGAAGCCAAATGTACATTTCTTATATGCCACATTTCCCTTCACAGAAATCCTGCCATAGTTGTTGACAGGGAATATAAAGTTTATCTTAATTCTATACCCGGTTCAGGTACAGACGCATCTTTAATAACATAAATGTGTATTATGGATTAAGATAAGAGTTCAGCCTGATTTATACTTCCAGAAAACTTGCATGGCAGTTTAAAAGAAGTTGGTGTCAATAAAGAGTCCAACTGCAGGGAACAAGAGAGCAAAGAAGAGAAGGACCAGAAAGTCTTTGGCAGGTGGGTCTGACTCATGTTCCCAGTTGACCGGACCAGAACTACTCAACGTGCCCATTTGGACCAGTTGATAAGTTCAGAAAGAGGAGAGTAAGTATGGTTGGTAAATTATGATCTTATTTTAACACTTGGGATATGCCAAGTTTTGTCCTTCTATGAGTTTGGCCTTCAAACCAATGTCCTTGTGTGTTTGAAAGATTACATAACATCATCACTGATGTAAAATTCCTGAAACTTAGAATATTAAAGGCTACGATATATAAAATTAGGGTCAGTTATAAGAATACAAATGAGATAGTCAACAACCAGAAGTTCAAATTCATACTTAAAACAAATAACTGAACAAAATGCTTTGACTGCTTTTTCCATCTTGAATAGTTATCTTCCTATAAGTAGAGGCTGACAAAGATGATAAAATTCAGAAACAGTCTCATACCTGCTATCCCATTTGCTTTAACTTCAAAATAAATTGATTGAAAGAGAGAGATGTTGCCAAGAGTCAGTGACTCAGATGACAGCAGCCTGAAGATGAAATGGAACTACTCCACTGAATGCATGATTGGGGGCCTCATTCTTCTGTTTTTTCTTTTTGCTTTAATAATCACAAGGCTTTTACTATATCAGCCTAGACCTCCTGCACCAACCCCATCAAGTGAATCCAGAGAAAACCCTCAGCAGCCTAATCTGCAGATAGACAATGATGTGCCTGAAATAGTTGTCATAATGGCTGGAGAGCAAAACCCTTCTCATATAGCGAAACCGGCGCCTTCAACTCCAAATTCAGAACAAGTATGACAACTCTTAAAGTTGAGATCATGAGGTTAGAGACTTTACTGATTATTCATTCGATTGTAGCCAACAATTCATGTACATATGTTGCAAATTCTTGGTCCAACTCAATGCAGGACATATACTTCACCTATTCCTCATATTAAGTATCTGATTCAATGAATTTCCAAAGTGTTGGAGTTGGTGGGGTTGATTATGCTAGCAGAGTTATGTAGGCAACTTTGTTAATAGTCAGTCAACCAAATCCCTTTTGAGAATTTTCTATGATTCTTAGATCTTTGTAAATGTGAAAAAGGTTTTAAAAATATTTGAAAAAGGCAACATTCCTACAATTTAAAGCTTAAAACACTAAAATCTATGTCTAAGACCAAAAAAAAAAAAAAAAAAGAGAAACTCTTAACTTTATTATAAAATAAAATTTTTATCAATCAAAATTCTAATAACGTGAACTATTAAGTTGTTTTCCTTTCAACAAAACAGTAAATATATCTTGACAATACGAAATGATTTTCATTTAGATAAGATTTAAATTTATTAAATTATAGTTTATATTATATTTTTTATAGAAACATATAAAAGAATAGTAATTATTTAAATGTGTCTTTTTTATAATTATTAAATTTATATGTAATAAATAAACCTGATTGTAATCTCTCTGTACTGTTCATCAAAATAACTATTATATCACAAATATTTTTGAGTCTGGACTCCGGAAAGTTGAAGTCCCGGCAGCAGAAATGGATTCTAAAAAACACGTTAGGTGGGAATAGAAACACTTAGTGGGAAGAGAATAAGCTAAAAGGAATATTAATGACCCATTAAGCAAAATTGGATAAAGGAATGAAAGGAATCAGTGCCCTTTGTATTCACATTATTGTAGTTGTGAGGAAATTAACCTTCCTACGCTTAAGGAAAATTATACATGTTCTGTAGCAGAGAATATGAATCATGATACATATTACACCAAGCTCCTTTTTTCTGATTAGGTAAGCAGAATGTTACTTTTGTGTCTCATTGCTGTACAATCCACCATCTGGGTTCTGATTTATGAATAAATTGATTGATGAATTCATGTATAATTCAGGAAATTAAGAAGCTTTGAGAAGAAGAAGAAGAAGAAGAAGAGAGAGATCGATATTATGATGAGGCATGGAGGCATTTCCACAGCGAGCGACGGGCTGTTTCAATGGAACTCTCCATTGCCATACCTATTTGGAGCTTTGCTGACTGTGTTTGGGCTCATTACAGTTGCTTTAATCTTTCTCGCTTGTTGTCCCAACAACTCCCCAGCGGATTCGCCAGGCGACAAAGAAGACAAGTGTATGGAAACTGTGGAGAATCCGGCTTCTATGGAGGTGAACATTGTTGTGATTTTGGCTGGAGATGACCACCCCACATATTTGGCAAAGCCTTCTGCTCCAACGTGCTAGCTGTGCTCAACAATTTTGACATCTGTCCATCCATTTTTGGTAGGGAAGAATCAGAATAGTTTGATGTGGAAGCCATTAGAGTCCTTTTTACATAGTTGTAAATTCTTTTCAAATTTCTGGTTCCATGGATTGAAGCCTGTAGAGTTTGTTAAAACTCATTTAGTTGTAAATTTCAGATGAAGAGTATATCAAACTTGAGATCCCAAATTTCTATTCTGAAGATGTTATCCTTGGCTTAAACTTTGTTCCCAAGTCTACATCTTGTCTCTTGGAACAGAAAACTCAGTTGCAGTAAGAAAATTACTCTGCCTTGACGGGGTTTCCCATGTACAAAACTAATGAACTGATTATCTCCAAAAATTTAAGTTGAGATTTTGCTGAGATCTAGACACTGAAATGGATCATATTAGATTGAATCTAACATAGGTCATTATGTCAGAATATAACCTATAAAAACAAAAAAAAAAAATATATATATTTTTCTCTGACTTACCCATAAAAAAAAGACCAAAGAACTATTTTCCAGTTTGAGGCGTGGACAAAGTCCTACCCTTAAAGTTTCAAAAGTTTAGTCTTTTACTCATGAAAATATTTTTTTTATAATTTTTATATTTAAATGATTAAAATACCTTTTTAAAAAATAAATATTTATAATAAAATTATAAAATAATTTTTAAATATAAATAATTTTAAAAAATATTTAAAAAATTAAAAAAATATTAAAAAATTTGAAACAGCCACCGCTGCTAGTGCCACGGCGATGGCCGCCGCTGAAGGGGCCAGGTGGCTGTTTCCGACCATTTGGTTTCAGGCCTTCTCGTTCGGTGGAGGCGGCCAGATCTGGCAGCCTCAGTTTTGGAGGAGGCGACCAGATTTGGCCACCTCCGCCAAAGGCTGGAAACGATCGCTGGGACTAAGACCGACCCTTTCCGACCGTTTTCGACAGTTTTTTCTGGCGGAGGTGACCAAATATGATCGCTTCTGCCAAAATTGAGGTGGCCAGATTTGGCCGCCTCCACCGAACGGGGAGGCCAGATCTGACCTCCCCTAAAACCAAGTGGCCGGTAACGGCCACCTGGCTCCGTCAGCGGTGGCCACCACCGCGGCACTGACGACGATTGCTTCAAATTTTTAAAAATTTTTTAATATATATTTTAATTTTTTTAAAATTTTAAATTTTTTATAAAATTTATTTTATTTTTTATAAAATTTTAATCATAAAATAACAATATTACCCTTAAAATGTTACTGTTTTCTATTTTATTTAATATTAAATTATTTTCAGGGTTGGAAGACTGGACTTTTGAAACTTGGAGGGTGGAACTTTGTCCCCGCCTCAAAACTATGGGTGGGAAATAGTCCTTTGGCCTAAAAAAAAACTCACATACGCAGAACACCTATGTCGGGTCGTATCCCAAGCCTCAGAAATTTGTGGGTTGATACCAGATTTTTGTAAATCTTGACACCACATGATTCATGACATGATGACTGCAACAATCATTACACAATCCGTTGTCAGTTTTTATGACAAGACAAATATCACAAGTATTGAGCTTATAATTCTTTTTTTAGATAAGACACAAATTGAGTAGGGAAGTGAGTGATTTGTTTCCTAATAAACAAAACTCAAATCACAAGTAATATACCAAAATAAAATTATGCTCTATTTTAATTAGTGTTATGGTTATAACTTAGGTCCTTGCGTCTAAGGGTTTGTCGGTTTAAGCAAAGCAAGGGTTGAAATCTCTCAATTAAAAAAATAAAAAAAATTCGTAAAAACTTGATATAACTTATGAGTACGATAGAAGATACAAATTATGATTTAAAATAACTCGTGAATATAATAAGTTGTATCGAATATAACTTGTGTCTATCTTAGATTATAAGTGTAATTCTCTTATCATATCTTCTCCATGTGAGGAAGCCAACATTTTCAATGTTTCTAATTAATGTTGCATAGGAAGTAGCTAGCAAAAACATCCTTCAAAAGTAAGGGTGTGTGTAATTCAACTCAAACTATAAAATTAGATTGAATCATTTGAAAATTATAATTTAGTTTGGTTTATAAAAAAATTCGGTATGAATTAATAAAATACTAAAAAAAAAAAAAAAAGTTTACAGTTTATATTGTTGTTCAAACAGTTTTTAAATGAAATCAAATCATAAATCGTTATACATACGATATACATGCTTGTGTATATATATACATATACACACACATTTATTATATATTTAAGTTATATTTCATTTTACATGTTAATATTACATTTTAAATCATTATAATTTAGATTTTTAATTATATATTTTGTGTGTGTATATATACATATACACACACATTTAATATAAGTTATATTCATTTAGATTTTTAAAACATTATACATGTTAATATTACATGATTTTTAATAAATTTAAATTATAATTTAGAAACCTAAAATAGTTTAATTAGTTTTAAAAATTCCCTGAACCTCTTTTCCTTGGTTTAATTTAAAGAGTTCTTCAACTGATTGCACAAATATTATACCCATGTTCAAAGTACACCCATATTAAAGCAAATTAATTGCCCGTTGACTACTTGTACCACACCAAAATTGACTTGGATCAAAAGAATTCATTGAATCCTTGTTCGTATCATAAAATCTTTTGCTTGTCAGTTTCTCTCTTGGTAAATATATACAAAAACTGTCATTGATAGGTTAAAATTACAGTAGTTTTTCAGAGGAATTAGGAAGCCAAATAGGATGAGAACTCCAGCTATAAAATGCTGTGCGATGGGAGACCTAAGCCATATCTTGCAATGGTCGAGAAGTGCCCTGGAGAAGGCTAGGTGGTGTCATGGGAATGTGAATGTTATCTAGCTAGAAGACAAACAGCAAAAACTACTGCAATAGGGCCAACATGTCTGATGTACTTTATAATAAGCCATGGGAGAGAAATTATAAAGCGGGAAGCATGGAGACAACTTCTAGCGTTAAATATCTTGTCAAAAATAGGATACCCTATTCTTTCACATGATAAATGATGAGGCAAGTGTCTGCGGATATGCACAAGTTTTATACATGGTGAAATCCACGATGAAAAATATCCTAGGTGATTCTGCATAGTTATCTCTTTGTCAAAGGAGCACAGTTTGTAGACTGTTGAAATGCCAAGCGCATACTGTCGGCCTAACTTGGATTTTCAGCATGGGATAAATGTCGAAGTTGTGATGGAATAAGCCAAAGCAACCACAAAAGTCAGATTGGAGTTCAAATCAATTAAAAATAAGGTCATATCATATGTGACAAAAGGGTCATTTCAAAAGTAAATTCTGGGAGGTATCTGTCTGATCACTGTTATTTCACTCTCTTTCAGTAAAATAGTCTTTCAAGTAAAACCAAAAGCACTATCACTAATACTTCTAGATTTTACATATACATATATAAAGCAAAATTTTGATCGTGGGATACAAAATTTATATAAATGAAACCTGAAGTCGCAGCTGGTTTGTTTATATGATTTAGCAGGTAAAGAGAAGTGAATCTGGAAAATAAATAATGAAGGCTAGCGAAGGAGCCAGCCAGGCTATGTTAACTGTATAAATGTCTTTACATTTAATAATTGAACAACCCCATGTCCTTTCACATTGAAGGAACTCTGGTACTTATACCTTTGTTTTTTTGAAGATGAATTTCACTTTCTTTAACAGCTTGCAGCTGTCTTCTGCTAATCAAAGTCAGAGAATTAATGGTCTTTAGATTTATTTTCAGGTGATCCGATGAGAGTTATCCCTTCCCCATTTAATATTAGAGAATTATGCTGTTTGGTTGAAGATGAGAACAAATTTGTATGCAAAATTCAGGAACTTAAAAAGGAAGGGCATAAAATCCTTTATGGGTGGTGCCAGAAAATGTTCAAAATAAACTTAATTATAAATAATTAATAATTAAATTAAAAAGAGATATATAAATGTCTACATATATGTGTTTAATATTATATACCTAACGAAAATATGAAATACTCTGGTGATATGAAATGGCTTAAAAAAATATAAAGTGTCATTATGAATTGTATTAATAATTTTTTATTTAAAAGTAATGTATTAAATGTGAATTTATCATTCATATAAAATGAATCCTATAAATAAGTATTCTAAATCTTTGTTTCACGAGAGTTAAGTGAATATCAATAATAAATTTATAAGGTATGTTGATTACATTATTTTATGTGTGGTTATTTTATCTATAATATGTGTTTTAAAAGTTATAATTCTCTCTTGTTTGGGGATTCCTTTGAGATCATGATATTTAATAATAAAAAAGATATTAAAACTTATTTCATTAGTATTTGTGGTAGTCAAGATTTAGTTGTAGTCATATATACCACTATAATCAAAGTCAATTCAATAATATTTGTGATTTTATGTAATAATAATGTTAATTACCTTCTAATAATATAAATATATTAAATTAATTTGATATGAAATTTCATTTTTTGAGATTTTATATTCATTTTTTGAAACCTTAAACATAAGTTTTAATGGTTTAAGAACTAACCCTGACTGTAATATTAATCCAAGTTGTGACTCTTCCAATATGTGTCGATTGTTAAGATTATTTAGCCCGCTTGAATTCAAATAACTTTCCCATTTTAACATAATTCTTCGTTCTTTTTCTGTAAGAAATACGACTAAGAATAATGTAATTTGTATTCGGAATGAAAATAAGGGTATTAAAGCGCGGCTCATAGAGAGAGAGAGAGCCGCAAATTTGAGAGGATTGAAAGAAACACTTAGTTTTTTTTTTTTTTTATTCTCAATAGGGAAAAATTGTAATCACTATAAATTTTGTGTCTATTCTTAGCCCGTTGTTCAATTTCCTTTCTCTTTCATGAGCATTTAGGATTTGCAAGTGGTTTTGTCAGGGTTGTAATTACATTTATATCATTAATTTCCTATTCAACCTCTTCTTCTTCTTCTTCTGCTTCTTCTGGGCTGTTACACTAATGGATTCTTCCAACGTGTTTGGAGGGTCAGATGAAGAACGTCATAGCTGTGAATCTGGTTGGACCATGTATATTTGCTCTGATCATGATGATGAAGAACAAAGAGATGATATTGAAGATTATGTTGATGATAATAAGGACAATGGTAGTGATGATGACGGTGATGATGAAACAGATGATGATGATGATGATGATGAAACAGATGATGATGACAGTGATGATTCCATGGCTTCTGATGCATGTTCTGGCCCAAGTTATCCATGCCATGTTGAAAAAATGGAGGATGATGACCCAGGCAAGAAAGGTAAAAGACAAATGGAAATGCAAAAAGGCTCAACTCGGAAAAAATTATGAAGAGAAAGAAGACTCTAATATGCTTTTTTCTAAAAGAGCTTCTTCTGCTCAAACAAATTCCAAGGTAAAGACAAATCCAGCATAAGTTTTCTCTTCCTTTTGTTTCTAGTGTATTGCCTCGCAGCTTCCTCGAATGGCTGCAACTGCATGTAGTGCTTCACCAAAAACTCATAATTAACAATTCCCTATTCATTTTCTCCTCCTCCTTCTTTTTCTCCTTCTTTTGCTGCTGCTTCTTCTGTATTCAGGGTTCTTCTAGTGCACTAAAACCACGGCAAAGCAGGCCCAGCCTTGCCTGAAAATTTTGCTGATCATTTTCAGTGCCAGCTGCAGCAGCTAGACTGCTGAACCTTGAGGCAGCTGAGAAACAAAATATCAGAACTGATGATGGAGGCTGATATTATAAGTATGGAAACATAATTTATATTTATATATATGCATCAATTATTTTCAAGGGTTCCATATACCATACTTCTTCACTATTGGGGAAGATATTGCAGGCTCTTTCTTTCCACCTCCATGGCTCACAATGTCTGGCTTTGCCCTTTCTGAATTATCCCTCTGCCTTTCCTCTCCCTCTCATCATCTCGCTCCTTACAATCAAAACACTTCGACTTTCAACATCATCAATAATTCCAACCTTGTCACACTTGTTTGATTTTCAACAGTCTTTAACAGTAATATGAAGCGTCGATCATTTATGAGGTAGGGCATGGGTTCATAAATACAACTTCGCAAAATCAAGGCCGAAAAACTATTTCTCACTCCATGATGGTTGAAATAACAAAATTTCACCCATTAATTAATGTAAAGTACTATACAATTATATTTGCATTTGTATGTGTATTCAGATAGAGCAAATTTTATTCAAATTAATAATCAACAAATCCAAACGTAAATACAAACTTTGAATTTTTTAACAAACAAATATAAATACAAATATTTTATATTAAATATTTATATATTCGTATTCAGTTTGTATTCCAAGAAAAAATGTTGCTTTCATTTTACAATCAATATATTAAAAAGGGGAAATTTTTTTTCCCTTTGTACAAAAATGAATATTTCATGTTTGATGAAAACGAATATATTTACGTTATTTTGTATAATAATGAATATAAACCAAACTAAACATAAATTATATGATTTTTTTGCGAACACAAATTTGAACATCTCTCACTCGCTCTCAGTGAACACAAACTGAAAACGAATATTATATGTTAACATTTGATTCAACTCAAATTTAACCCTAATCGAATTTTTACTTATCTATTAAAAGTCAATTGTAAATTTTAATAGTTAAAGGATATTTATATTATTTTATCTAAATATTGTTATAGAAATGTATATGGGTATAAACACATTTCTCTAAACTTAATTAGGATAAATATATAATTTGATTTTTTGTTTTAAAAATTATCATATTCACTATTTTAAAAATATTTTATAGTCTCAATAATTTGTAGTATGTATTTATATTTCAAATTTTTTCAAACTTTAAAAATCTTCTTAAAATTTTAGAAAATAACCAAATTTTTTTTAATTTTAGAAAACCCTTAGAATTTAAAAAAGTAGATAATATTATAAACATAAATCATTTTGTCCAGATATTATGATAGAGATATATTTGATGTATAAATATTATTTTTTTAACTTGTATGGGCAAATAGATAATTTTTATATCTTATTTTAAAAATTATTTTATTCACTCATATATTTTAAAAATATATTTTAACATCAATAGTTTATAATAAGATATTTATACCTCTAACTTGTTGTATTTTATGTCTAGTTGTCATTTTTTAAACTATTGAAGAGTATATTAAAATTTTAAAAATTTTAAAACACTCTATTTTTTCAAATTTCAAAAACACCCCAAAAATTTTACAAATTAAAAACCCAATTTTTTAAAAATTTTAAAAACACCCTAAAAAATTTTCAAATTCAACAACACCCTAATATAAATTAAAGTAAAAATATTTAATAAAAATTTAAGAAAATTTAAGGATATTTTTGTCTTTTTAATTATATCATACAAAATTTAATAAAAAATAAGAATTAAAAATTTCAAACTTAACCGATAAAATTTTATCATTTCAACAAATATTAGATGAAAATAAATCATTTTGCCGAAAGAGACTGTCTTTTTAATTATTTCATAAAAAAATTAATAAAAAATAAAAATTAAACTTTTCAAACTTAACTGATAAAATTTTATCATTTCAACAAATATTAGATGAAAATAAATCATTTTGCCGAAAGAGACTGTCTTTTTAATTATTTCATAAAAAATTTAATAAAAAATAAGAATTAAACTTTTCAAATTTAACCGATAAAATTTTATCATTTCAACAAATATTAGATGAAAATAAATCATTTTGACAAAAGAGACCATCCAACTAATCAATCAAGTAAAGATAATACAATTTATTTATTTAAAAATCCTAACCAACTTTTAAGTCAATAAAGATAAAATCAACGATAAAGTAATCAACTTTTTATCGATTTTCAAAAATAAAACCGATTTAAATTTGAAAGTTTGAATCTCTTAGTAATGATTATAATGCTTCTAAAATGGGTAACGTCAAAATTTTTAAAATAATTGTTTTATTCTTTTACGACGTTTAAAATATTTGTTTTTTGTTTGAAATGACTCTAATATATAATTTTATCGATAATGAAATACCCGTGTTTGAATTTTAAGTTATAAGTGAACCATTTTTTAAATATAATTCCTATGTGAACACGTGAAAGAGTTAAAATGAAATAAGGTAACCCTAAAATTTGAAGGTTGACCCCATGAAAAAGTTGGATCTCATATATTAGCCACCTACCCAATTCAATTTATTTATTAATATGCCTTTTCGAGATTGGACTCTTTATGCTCCACTAATTTGAACACGTGTAGAAAATATACAAAACGTTTTACACGTGATTTTTTAAGAATTACGTTAGCGTATATTGTTGACATTCTTAGATCTTTATTCAAAACACTAATTCATGGAATAATGATGCCTGCTAATTCAATCTAGCAAATCTGATCTCCATTTTTTAATCTGAAAATTTAGTTTCAAATCCGATACAATTTGGGTAACGATAAAAAAATTTATTTATTAAATTTATTAATCGAAATTTGAATAAAGATTATTTAAATATGAGAGTTGATAATTTATTATAAATAAAGATTTATTTGTTAAATTTTTAATGGGTTTTTACAGGTTTTAAAAATTGTAAAACAATACTTAAAATAGGTTTGAAATAAGCTTGAAATCCAAAAAATTTTAATTCAGTGTGAATAAAGAATCTTGGGCCTGAAGCTTAAATTTAAAATTTATTCGCTGACCTAAGCTTGAACAAACCACGTATGGTTGAACATACCTAATTGACAATCCTAATATGGCCTCTCCGTTCGATGGGGGCGACTAGATTTGGCCGCCTCTATCAAAAATAAAAGCCGAAAACGGTCGTTGGGACCAAGACCAACCCTTTTCGACCGTTTCAGATAGTTTCTTTTGGCGGAGGTGGCCAGATATGACCGTCTACGCCAAAACTAAGACGGTCAGATTTGGTTGCCTCCCTTGAAACCAAGTAGTCGAAAACGGTCACTTGGCTCCGTCAGCGACGGCCACCGTCGCCAGTGGCGGCGGTGGCTACTTCAAATTTTTTAAAATTTTTAAATATATTTTTTAATTTTTTTAAAATTTTATATTTTTTATAAAATTTATTTTATTTTTAATAAAATTTTAATCATAAAATGATAATATTACCCCTAAAGTGTTACTGTTTTCTGTTTTATTTAATATTAAATTTTTTCCATGGGTGGGAGACTAGGCTTTTAAAATTTAGAGGGTGGGACTTTGTCCCCGCCTCAAACTATGGGTGGGAAATAGTCCTTTGGCCTTAAAAAAACTATTAATGTAGTAGAATTTGTTAGAGTCAGATTAAAGAAATGTTGAAAGACATGTACAATATCAGTTGAAATCATCTCATATTGCACATGATTGTATCATCGTATTGTTGTAATTATGTCGTTTTTTTTTTTATGTATTTAAAAGTTCTATTTTATTTTTCAATAGTGAGAACAAGATTTGGTTACTAAGATTATTGATATTTTTTAAAAGTTTAAGTATGTAACTTTTTAGATTATTTATAAACAAAACAAAATGATATATTGTGTGTTTTGTTAATAATTGATCGTGTAATTTGATAAAAAAAATTTAAAACACTAAAAACACTTAGGAGAATGAAAATAATAAATAATTTTGAGTTGATTAAAGTTTTTAAAGTCAATTCGAAAATAGTTTAGGTTGGTTTAGGATTGAAGTTTGTCAAAATTTATTTTAAATCGAATTAGAGTTAAAGATTTTTTATCTGAAATCTAAACTAAAATGATGTAAACATGATTCGACCACACGAATTACTAGGTATAGGTTCAATTTTTGATGTTCTATAAATAATTTCTCAATTAGCACTACACTTAATTTTTTTTAGATTAAAATATGTATATTTTTGTTATTGTAATATAATATTGTTGGTCACACATAATTTTTGTATTCATTTTGTGTATTCAGATGATATATCATCATATAATTAAATAATTTTGAACTAAAGATAAATTAAGAATAAATAATACTTAATCACACTAATCACCTTATAACACATTATCTAGATATATAAAATATGTACAAAAGTTGTGTGCACTTAACATTATTTTTCCCAATATGTGAGGATTGAAATGTTTACTTCTATGTTGTATTGAAGTGTATTTTCAAATAAAAGCTTCATGGAAATTCTTATTTCCTAAAACAAATTTCATGTTTATTGCCCTATTAAACACAACGGTGGGTTGTGTTAACTTGGTATTGGCATGACCTACCATGGCTTCATATTAGGTCATGCTTGTTAGGGTTAGCGCTATAGAATCAATCCCCCTTATTATACTAGTTTATTGATAATGTTCAATACATATACCTTTTAGTAACATTATTTATTCATAAGTATAGTAATGTCAAGATAAATATCCTAGTGGAACCGAGTCAGGAAATCAGATGGTCTAATTATATATGTTCTATATACTTATTAAGATGGTTATTTTAGAAATTGTCTATAGACTCAACATTACTCTAACCCAAGACACATGTAATAGAGATGAGACTATCATAATATAAACGATTTCATCGAAAAGTGGTGATAGTTTGCATGTGTCAAAACTATTAGTTACATTTTGATACAACACATGGATGTTTATTGAGTACTAGATGTATTTACTGGACATGACCCGCAAAGATGATTTCCTATATTTTTTTCATGTACATAGTGAAGTAGTCATTCTAGAAATTGTCTGTAGACTCAATATTATCTAACCCAGAGCACAAGTAATGGAAATAAGACTATCATAGTATTGAATGATTTCATCGAAAAGTAATGATAGTTTGCATGTGTCAAAGCTGTGAGCTATAGTTTGATTCAACACATGGATATATATTGAGTACTAGACATATTCACTAAACATGACCTACAAAGATGATTTAATATAGATGGTTATCTAGTGTCTATAGAACATATTCTTTTTAGTACGGAGGGATATAAAGTTGGATGTATTAACATAACATAAGACCATATACTTTCGAGTCGTTGGAGAGCTTTTCGGTCACACACATAAAGAAGTTAATTGATCTGAAAAACGATTAGATGCATCGAGATGAATCAAGTCATTGTTTTGGATAGTTGATTTTGTGTCTCGAGCAATTTTCAGACTCAACATGATTTGAAGGCTAAATTAAGCTAAATCTTGAGTAAATAGAGTAGGAAAAACTATTGAGGACTTATCGAATTTGTTCAAATGAGATTGAAAGTGAAATGAATATTTGATTTTAGTTACAATTGTGTATTGGTTCAAATTGATGGTTGTCCATATTGTGTATTGAATCTGATTCAATCCAAGTTAGATCAAGTTAAAATATGAGTTGTATAGGTCACACAAAATCTTGTATTTTATAAGATTAATATATATAAAATGTGTATTTTATATGTTTGTAATATTAAATATATATTAAACTACCATATTATACGTTGCATTTTTTAAATTTCTTCTTTAATAAAGAATTAGTAAAAAGACTTATTCCCGCCAAAGATTTCCTCAAATGACAAAGTCTCATTAAAAAACTTTTAAAAAGCTAAATACCTACTTGTTGATTAATTTTCTTTTAAATTTATTAATATTTTTAATAAAATAACCAAAATACCTTTCATCAAAAAATAAATAATAATAAAATTTAATATAAAATAATATTAACATAATAACAAATTAATAAAAATAAAAAAGAGGCTACCAATGTTGACGACGGTGACTACTGAAAACTTAATCAAGTGGTTGAAAATGACCATCTAGTTGGATTGATGGCTAGATCTGACGATAGAGACAGATGGTTGAAACTGATCAATTTCAAGCATTTTGATTGTTTTCAATCATCTCTAATGATGATGGTGACCATATTTGGTTGCCTTCACCAAATGACCATTGATCTAACCGGATAACTATTTTCGACTATCTAAATAGGTTTTCAACAGCCATTACCATCGGTCACTTTTTAAATTTTTTTAATAATCTAAAATTTTTTTATAATTATTTAAATATTATTTTATATTTTAATTATTTTTATAAAATTAATTTTAGTATGTTTTATTTTTTAAATTCTTTTTATTCAAAAAGATAAAAGTACATTTTTAACCAGTTAAATTTAATAGTTAACTATTAAATTTAATCGTTAACTTTAATCAACAAATGAATATTTAACTTTTTAAAAGTTTTAAAAATTAAGAAGTGAAATTTTGTTAGTTAAGAAAACTTTAGGTGGGAATAAGTTGTTTGGCCTAAAGAATAATATGACATTATTTTTCAAAATACAAAACAATATTGTTTTATATAAAATATATATATATTTTTTCTAAAATTGAAAATCTCTTACAATCCTGTATTTTTTTCTTTTTAATTTTTATTTCTCACCATTAACACATTATTTTATTTTTTAATTTATAAACGTTTGAAAAATATAATTTACATCAGTAACCTAATCAAAGTTACTTTG
This sequence comes from Anacardium occidentale, assembly GCA_026122585.1. Classification (NCBI taxonomy): domain Eukaryota; kingdom Viridiplantae; phylum Streptophyta; class Magnoliopsida; order Sapindales; family Anacardiaceae; genus Anacardium; species Anacardium occidentale. The sequence goes on from JAJEJH010000200.1 coordinate 464,828, forward strand.
TCTGATTTACACCATAATAATCTTGCATTGATAAATTTTGGCCTTTATTTTTTTATTGAATTTGATTGATCATGTTTTATAACACAGCCATTACGTCGTAAAATTCCTTTTATTTAAAAACAATGATGTACAATAATATTGAAATTTCAGAGATATAATGTAATTATTTTTATTTGAGGTTTAAGGTTTTGTAATAATATTAATATAACTTGAATTTGACCCGACTATAAAAAATAAAAATAAGATGTATCATGAATTATTAATTAATTATGATATGTGTTTAAGAAATTATAATACTGATAATGTATTATATTTGAGAGTTTTCGATATACTATAATTTAAAAATTTATTATATATTGTGTTATAGTAGATTTAATAGTCAATAATTTTAATTAAGTGTTCGATGAAAAGTGTTAAATTATATATACAGAAAAAGGATGAAAATGGTGTATGCTTGTCTTAATTACTTCTGAAAGCAACAACAAGGAGTGTTTAGTCAGAGAAGATTGCAGATAAAAATGCAGAAGGAAAAGGCAGTGGCTGCTGAGAAGATGCCAATTTCCTCCAACACTTGGGCGTGGTACGTTTCACGGATGAACCTTGCTATAAAGAGGGGAGCAAAAGCAAACACGATTGCTTGAGAAAGCAAACGGAATGTTATGTTACATTTGGTGGAGGGTGAATTTGGCCAGGCAACAGAGCTAGAGCTGCTGTAAAGCAAAATCCCATCATCAACTTTGGCTAGTTGAAATTTCGCTTCTCATCAGCGAGAACTGGAGCAAACCCGGGCTACAGTGAAGAACTGGGGCTTTAAGAGAAAGCAGGAAGGCCTTACAACGATCAGCAAAAGAAAGAAAGAACGTCTTAATATTGCGAACTGCAGTTTCCATTTTTCTCTCTTGCATGCATTTCTGCGTCCGTTACATCCTCATTTATAGCAACCAAGAAACTACGAGGAAAGTCCTATGCATAAAAGTTAAACAAATTGACAGCCTAAAAGTTATGGTTTGTGACCTTTCTCACTGAATCAATGACGATTTCACTTAAGATATGGTGGATATATATATATTCATACATGAGCCATGTATAAATGCGAACCTTCCTTGGTTTACTTGCAAATAATAGCATATATTTTATTATTGATGTGATTTTCATTCATTAATATAAGTAATTTTCAATTTTGTATAAGGTAGATTGTTATAACAAGGTTGACTAATAATATGTAACAAATAGATATAGCAATTCTTTCCGTGAAACCTGATCTTTAGTTGGTTCCTCTTCGAATGGGCAGAGAATCCGTCGATAGAAAAAAAGACAAGAATGGATAAAATGTTTGTAATCAGGAATGACGATAAATATATCTTCTAATCTCTTAAAAATGATCATAAAGATGAAAAAGTTAAAGAAATTTTCCCTATAGGGATGAGGAGGGGAAGGGTCCCGTATCAGAGAATAAAGATAGGTTTTTCATGCGGAGACGGAGACAGACACCAGAATTTAAGGGCTCCATCCCTACTTAACCTATTATCATCTCTGGTAACAGTGGTTAGAATAAAAAATAGTAAAAAAACACGAAATTTTTAATCTGATTTGATAATGATAGAAATATTTATGTTCATGATACTGTACTTGATATAGATATCATACGAGAAAATAGTAGTTTAGCTAAGTCTATATATGTTTTTTCTTCTCTCTCCCTTCGCCCTTTTGTCTACATGAGAGCTCTTTGGAGGAATCAGTAAGGACATAGATTGGGTTGGACAATTATTTAGTTAAGGTATAATTTGTTATTATCATGTTACTTTTTTGTGGCGAAGATGCCTTAAATCATGATGCAAACGTTTTAGTAATCTGAGACATTTTAAGCTTTTTTTTTTTTTTGAAGTAACATGGCATCCAGGTTATTTCAAAGGAAGGTTACGATAAGAGAAAAAAGTTATCAAATGTACACATGTTCATCTGTCATTCTTTTGCGATTCCTGTGGAGATTTTGAAGTTTCAGATTATCTTCAATTTTAAATTAATCTCAATTCTCAATACACATATACCCTGTAAATGTTTGTGTTCATCAAGCGGTGTGGTTTCAGCAAATATAACCGCAAACAGCACACAAACTCGCTTGAGCACCGGAGCCATCATGGGAAAAGTTGTGCTCATGGAGTTGCTGAGGAGGACAGAAATGAAGGAGGATATGATTGGAAGAGAAAGAAAATGGAAGACAGGTGGAAGGTTAGTCTGCAAAAGATTGAAGAGCTAGTTCAATGGCTGATGGTAATTGCAAAAGCCTATCATTATATCATCGCCCTGTCAATGTTATCTTGATCGCCAACCAGCTGAGCTGCATCCTATGGAGGGTGGTTCTCCGCCATTACTTCATGATGGACAACAGTGGGAGGAGGTGTTATAAATTCAATCAGATTTGAAATTTAAACACGAATAGAATATTAAAAATTGAATCAATAATTAAATAAATATATAATTGAATTAAAGTAATATAAAAAAAATTGATTGAGCTATTTTTCTTGCATTTTTAAAACTCTCTGAATTTACCTACAGAATTATTAAATATAATGATTAAATTTTTTATTTTTAAAATCTCTTTAACGATAGTTTCTAATAAAAAAATAATTTATAATAAATTATTAAATTTTTTTATTTAAATCATAAATTATGTAGTAAATAAATTGGACTTTATTGGTCATTTTTTAACTTATTTATAACCTTTCATCAGACTACTATTTCACAGTGAAGATACAACAAATCTTTTGTTTTGAGGGCTCTGGAACGGATGCTTCGTGACACACAGAAGGAGACAAAGTGCGGTTGCCGTATGATAAGGAAATTTTACTCCAGAATAAAAAGGTGATGCAACTGATGCTTATATATGGTGTATGCAGGTGGGGAAATGAAGGCCTTCATATTGTTGACTTTAGGCTTAACTATGGCATATAAATCTAATACAATATAGCTTTGTTATTATTTACTGTAATTTAATTTGTTGAATTTAATACATTTTGAGGATCTTCTTCACTTGGATTATGCTGAAGATGTGTTTTACGATCGTGTCTGCGGACAATCAGGCTCGGCGGCTTCTGTTTATGCATTTGGATTTCAAGTTTGACTCTTTTTTGTTTTCTCTGTTGACTGTGATGGAGTTAACTGCACTAGATAAAAGAGAATCCCATCCATGTCTCTCAACAACACCGCCTGAAGATGTCTCTGGTGAGCTCACTTCCATTCCTTCTTCACCACCACGGCTATCACAAACACTTTCCAATTTCACAGAGATACTTCTCAAAATCAAATAATGCACATTCTATTTGCTCAGCCTTCGACGCAAAATCCAAAACCCTCCAAACACAAGCACGAAGTCCTTCTTTAACCAACAAAGCCTCAACCCATGAACTCGTCTTTCTCCAAGATATAACCAATCTCTGTCAATCCAAAAACCTCGCTGAAGCTTTTTGTCTTTTGCAAGAAAACCCACACAATGCTCACGCCAAAGAAGGTTTAGGTTTATTGTTACAAGCCTGTGGACAACAAAAAGACATCGAAACTGGTAGAAGAGTCCATGAAATGGTTTTGGGTTCGACCCAGTTTAGTAATGACTTGGTTCTCAGCACTCGTCTCATTACTATGTATTCCATGTGTGGGTCTCCAGTGGATTCTCGAAGCGTTTTCGATGATTTAAAGACGAAAAATCTGTTCCAATGGAATGCACTAGTTAGTGGGTATACTAGAAATGAGCTTTATGATGATGCATTGAACATGTTTGTTGAATTGCTTTCGGCTGCGGAGCTTAAACCCGATAATTTTACTTTGCCTTGTGTTATTAAGGCATGTGGGGGAATCGGCGACGTGGGTTTTGGTTATGTTATTCATGGGATGGCTGTGAAGATGGGTTTGATTGAAGATGTGTTTGTGGGTAATGCTTTGGTTGCAATGTATGGGAAATGTAGGTTTGTTGATGAAATGCTGAAAGTGTACGAGTTTATGCCTGAAAGAAACTTGGTTTCTTGGAATTCTATAATTTGTGGGCTTTCTGATAATGGTTTTTTTAGTCAAAGTTTTGAGTTTTTTATGAAAATGGTGGGATCTGAGGAAGGTTTGATACCGGATGTTGCAACTTTAGTGACTGTGTTGCCGGTGTGCGCGGAGGAAGGAGATGTGAAAATGGGAAGATCGGTTCATGCTTTAGCAGTAAAATTGGGGCTGAATCAAGAATTGATGGTGAACAATGCCTTGGTTGATATGTATTCAAAATGCGGCTACCTAGCTGAAGCCCAAATCTTATTTGATAAAAACAATAACAAAAATGTTGTTTCTTGGAATACCATCATCGGGGCTTTTTCTATGACAGGAGACGTATGTGGAACGATTGATTTTCTGCGTAGAATGCAGATGGAAAAGGAGGAAATTAAGGTAAATGAGGTCACAATTTTGAATGTATTAACAGTTTTTACGGAGAAGTCTGAGCTTCTGAGCTTGAAGGAACTTCATAGTTATTCATTAAGACATGGACTTCAAAATGATGAACTGGTAGCCAATGCTTTTGTTGCTGCCTATGCAAAGTGTGGTTTATTTACTTCTGCTGAACATGTCTTTTATGATATGGAGTCTAGGACGGTCAGCTCCTGGAATGCACTTATAGGTGGTCATGCGCAAAATGGTAATCCTTCACAGGCTCTAGAATTTTTCATTCAAATGACGAACTCGGGTTTAGAACCTGATTGGTTTAGCATTGGTAGCCTTCTACTAGCTTGCACTCATCTGAAATCCATACTCCATGGCAAAGAGATCCATGGATTTGTGCTACGTAATGGGTTAGAAACAGATTCCTTTATTGGCATCTCGTTAGTGTCACTTTACATGCATTGTGAGAAATTGTCTTCCGCAAGAGTTCTCTTTGATGTAATGAACAATAAAAGTTTGGTATCTTGGAATGCAATGATAGCAGGTTACTCACAGAACAAACTTCCAGATGAATCCCTAATTCTCTTCCGTCAGATGTTATCTAATGGAATTCAACCCTGTGAGATTTCCATAATGAGTGTTTTCAGTTCTTGTTCCCAGCTATCTGCCTTGCGGCTGGGGAAAGAAACTCATTGTTATGCTGTAAAAGCTAGCCTCGTAGATGATATATTTGTTGGCTGTTCAATTATAGATATGTATGCCAAATGTGGCTGTATAGAACAATCTCGATTCATTTTTGACAGGTTAAAAGATAAAGATGTGGCATTATGGAATGCTATAATTATGGGTCACGGAATACATGGATATGGAAAAGAGGTACTAGAGCTGTTTGAAAATATGCAGGCACTCGGTAAGAAGCCTGATGGCTTCACATTTGTTGGTATATTGATGGGCTGTAGCCATGCTGGTTTGGTTGAAGATGGGCTGAAATACTTCAACCAGATGCAGAATTTCCATGGGGTAAAGCCAAAACTAGAGCATTATGCATGTGTTGTGGATATGCTGGGCCGTGCGGGAAGACTAAATGATGCTCTAAAACTCATAGATGAGATGCCTGAAGAACCGGATGCCAGAATCTGCAGCTCGTTGCTAAGTTCCTGCCGCACTTATGGTGCTTTGGATACTGGAGAAAAAGTTGCCAAAAAATTGTTACAATTAGAGCCAAACAAAGCAGAAAATTATGTGTTGCTCTCAAATTTATATGCTGGATCAGCAAAGTGGGATGATGTGAGAAAAGTCCGGCAAACGATGAGGGGGATTGGCCTTCAGAAGGATGCTGGCCGCAGTTGGATTGAACTTGGGGGGATTGTTTATAGCTTCACTGCTGGTGATACCACAGTACCAGAATCAGAAGAGATCCGAGGAATGTGGAGAATATTAGAGCAAAAAATTAGTGAAATTGGATATAAACCTTACACAGATTGTGTGCTTCATCAAGTAGAAGAAGATGATAAGATAAACATACTGCGCAACCATAGTGAGAAGCTTGCAATTTCTTGTGGGTTGTTAAAGACAAGACAAGGTACCAAACTGAGGGTTAACAAGAACCTGCGAATTTGTATAGATTGTCACAATGCAGCTAAGTTAATTTCAAAGGTTGTTCAAAGGGAGATAGTTGTCAGAGACAACAAACGGTTTCACCATTTTAGAGATGGTTTTTGCTCTTGTGGTGATTATTGGTAGCAGAAAGAAACCCAGAATCATAACACAAATTTTCTCACTACAATGGAATTGCTTGAGCTTGTTGCCCCTGTTGGAGATTATCCCTTTGTTCTTACAGTCATGTACAATAGTATGTAAATGAGAAGACACATTCATCATTACAGCCTGACTTCTGGCAATAGAGTGAAGATGAATCACCATTGGAACCCCCAATATGCCAAAAGAAAATTATTTTTCTCTAATTCTTCAGAGCACAAATTTTTTGTAACTACAAAAGATACCCGTTAGTCTACAAGTGAAAAATTTTATAACGAACGCTTATATAGAAGCCAAAAGGGGTACAAATATTGGGTTACAGTCTGTGGACACCGTAGGTAACGCCGTTAATTGAAGGCTGAACGATTAATTTCCTCCCAAGGTTTTCTCAACCGACACTCACCTGTAAAATTTTAAAAAGTTAAATATCCATCTTTGTTCTTTGAAAAAACTAAAATATTTTTTATAAAAATAAATAATATATAAAATAAATTTTAAAATAATTAAAATAAATTTTATTATAATATAATAATAAAAATAAAAATTTTAAATAAAAATTTTAAAAAATAACTACCAAAATAAACAGTACTATCAACAGTGATGATCATAACTAGTATAATCAGATAATCAAAAATAATCATTTGATTATATTAATAATCGAATTTGACTGTCTTGATAATGAAGACAACTAGATATTACCTCAAAAATTTGATCGAAATGATTAGATTTTGCCACTTCCACCATCAGATAAAACAAAAAATAGCTGAAATATTTAAAACAAATTGTTTTCAGTCAATTTAAATGACAAAAACTATTAAATCTGGTCTTTTTCACTAGATTATTGACTATTATATATAATTATTAATAGAATTAGATTGTCATTTTCAACTACTTGATTATTTTAAAGTTTTATTTTTAAAATTATTATTATTATTTTATATTATAATTATTTAAATAAAAAGTTTTAATTTTTATTCAAAAAAACAAAATAGCCTCTTTGACTTTAATCAAAGAGTAGGTAATTGTTTTTTCAAAACTTCGTAAGCAGGACGGCATTTAAGGAAACCTTGGGTGGCCATGGAGGATTTGGCCTTAATTAAATTTCCCAATTTTTCTTTGAGCTCCCTCTGTTGGAAATGAAGTAGCACGACTCCCAACTACTGAAAATTACAGTATATGCCATTGACCGAAGCAGGCACAGACCGGAAAGTGAATTATTTAAATTGGGTTTAATCTATATACCATCTGAAGTGTTGGGAAGAAAATATATTGAAAGAATTTTGTGCTGAGCTGCTTCTAAAACAGAAAATGGCGGCTATCCCATCATCCTCGCCGTCCTCCAAGTCTCGACATTCAGCCACTCACCTTATCCAGCCCAAGGGCGAGGTCCTCTATCTAAATAATTTATGTATGTTACTTTTGTGTGTTTAGTGTTGTGAATTGTGATTATTTTGAGGGATTTATCCTTTGCTTGTAAGGTTGATGATGTTCTAACCAGTAATGGTGTCTTTGATGTATTCGAGAAAAAGCCTGAGTTAACTCCTGGACATTTTCAGTAAGTTTTTTCTTATAAGTAAATTGTGTCTGAATTATATATTTTTTTTCCTTTCTTCTACATATGCATGCTTTTACATGAGATCGTAATATCTTAATCCATTTTCTGTGCAAATAATCATGTGAGATGCTTCTGTGATTCTTTCCGGAAATTTATTGGAAAAAGATTGCGCTTCTGAGGTTGGACCCTTGGTTGCTTGTTGTATATCTGTGGACTGCAAGTTATTTAAAGATTTTTCGGGATATGATAGAAGCCTGCTTGAGATTAATTCTCGTGTCTGAGAAATAGATCTATCACAGTTGCTGCTGGGAAAGGCTGTTCCAAGTTGGTTTCCAGAAGCTGTAGAATGAAACTACTGACATTGTCACCTTTCAACACAAATTTCTAGCTTTTGCAATTGAACACACTGAACTGTTACACTTATGTCATTGCTGAAAATGGAATGGCATGGATGCAAATATCAACAGGAAGAACAACAAAACTAGTAACCAACTCTGGGATCCTTTAAATTCCAAGTATGCCAAGGGTTAAGTGAATAACAAGATCTTTTATCATCGTTGTGTGATTACTTGACAGAAAAGAATTTAGTCTTTACTTTTTCCTTGTTTTGTCTTCCAAAATACCAAGAAATAAGGCATTTGATCATTACTTCAAGGAATGGATGTATGATTTTTTTAGATCTGTTATGTGTTTTCTTCTATTATCCATTAGCTGATATTGTATCAACTAATGTTCATTTGAAATGGCATGATATAGATTTATAATTCATGTACTAATTTACAGAAGGAGTTTATATATTTGGAATTTTTTTGTTAAGTTTCCACTTTCTTTAGGGCTTCTTGTTTTCTCTTGTTTTGCATCTCTGTGTTAGGCCTCCAATTGTAGCAACATATCGCAGAAGACTGCGGAAGAATAAAGCAATGAAGGTCTACAAAAGGAGGACAAAAGATAAGAAGTAGCAGATGAGGAGGAAAGCAGATAAGGCAAGAAGAGAAGAGTTAGATAAGGCGGGAGTGGTTTTCAAATTAGTAGTTTAGGACTGAATAATAAACAAGATTACCAATTTAAAGAAGAGGGAAGAGATTTACCTATTTAAGCAAGTCATTGTTGGTAGAGGAAAACATGAATTATTTTCAGAACATTGTTGACAGAATATCTCCGTTCCGATCTAGGCATAGGATCTAGTTAATTTTTATTTTATATCATTCTACCTTTTGACTGTATTTCTTATTATTCAATAAAAAATCTTGCTATTATTTGCTTATCACAACTCAGGCTCCTATCAATGTGCTACATATTCATGCTAGAGTTAAGCACTTCTTATGGCTTGCTTTGCCTTCTATCAAATTGCAGGTGTCACTTAAATATAGTCTCTCACTCTTATTTATGTTAAATACATCAATTTTTTTTTAACCAATATGAGATTGCCTGTGCATGTTTGATTTTTATCCTCTTATTTTTTTCTTCTTTTTACCACATTAAGTAGTTCTGATCTTCTATGATTATTCTTTGTTTAAATAGATGTATAGTGGGGAAGAAATTAGTGCCCTATTTCCTTGTTTCAAACTTTGTTCTTGTTTTCAGTCTTATGTACTCTCTTGCACATGTCTCTGCTTCTATGACAGACATTGTTTCTTGATATATCATCTTGCTGGAACTTTCACAAGTCTTTGCCTTGATGGTAGACATTCATTACATGATGTGCTGGTGTGCATTGTTATATGTATACAGCTCAGTCAAATATGCCTATGCTCTCAACCTGGAATAACTGAACCCTGTTATTTTACATCCTAAATTGTTTTGATAGCCTACCGAGATTAACTCCTGCTTATGTGACGTTCTTACCCATGATATATGAGTCTTTAAATGGACAAGAGTAAGTAAAGGTTGGATAATTTTGATATAATTAGTGGCTAATCCTGATTTCTTGATGCCTTGTTCTTAGTTCTAATCTCAAAATTTCATGACATTTATGATTTGATATACATATGGTGGATTACCTGATTTACATTAAAAGCTAAGTTTCTAGGTTTAGTTGAGTCCATTGTGAGCCAAAGCTAATCAGTTTCTGGATTTGCTTTTGCTAGGGTTCTTAATAGCATAGACTATATTGAAAAGTACAAAAAATATGAAGCTGACTACCGTTGTTGGCTGCTGGCAAAGTACTTCTCGAAGACGAACCTTTACGGGGGTAAAGACTCCTGCTCTTTGTTCTTTCTTGCCCTGTAGATTCTAGTACACCTTACTTTCTGATGTCTGTTGAATCAATCAACTAAACTTCTGTCCTGGATTTCTTTGTTCTTCCAGGCAACATATTCGAGGAAACTATGACAATAAACGGCGAGACAATAAAGTCAAGCAGGTATTACATGATTTAGGCAGCCATTTAGAAAGCCTGAAATCTGCCTTGCTGTAGCATGAGTTAAACTGTGTTTTGTCGATTTTTTGTAGGTGGCCTTGCACTCGTTCATTTGCAGACCCAGTGCAGGGGTTTGAAGATCAGAGTAGCTATGCTTCATCTTCTACAGCGGAAACTATGGATAATGTCCCAAATGGAAGTCCTACACCTAAGAAGAATGGCTGAAAATCAATATGTTGGTTTCTTTCAAGGTATTGTACATAAACTCACCTGGATGCTGCAGACCAACATGTTTTGAGGAGAAACTAAACCGAACTTCTTTTAACCACTTGACTGTCATTTTCTCAATTTCTCATTGGTTGGGGCAAAGCAGCTGCCAGCCCTAATTTTCCATCACTTTTGTGCAAAGGAGCTTTCAGAAAATTGGTCGATTGTAAGTGATATTTGAAGCAAACAGTTTTATTTTGAAGATCCTCTCTTTTACTTTAAAGAATGCACTTCATAGTTTGCCAGAAAAGAGGATTAAGAATTTATCATACTCAATATGATCATGCATTTGGAAAGAGTAGAGTTTATTTCAGATATGGCTGCAGATAAGTGCCCTTACTGTGATCTTGATGAATATTTACATGAACACAATAGACAACAGAGTTCATATTCACTCCATGGTATACTGATGAATGGATTAACATGAAGTCTCAGCTCTGAGGCTATTCATATTTGCAGTGGGGGCAGTTGCTTCTTCAAGTCCTCAGAAAGGGGTCACAAGATTACAGAGAAGTGTTTGAAGGGAAGAATGAGCTGTGAATTCTCTTGGAGGATCAGGTTGTTGTTTTCTAACAAGAGAATGATCTTTTCTGATAGTTGATGATTGCTAGTTTGAACCTGGACAACCTGAAACTCAAGCTCTTCGATTAGTATCTTCTTGTGCATTCGAGATCTTTGAGCAGATTCTGTTAGATTTCGCTCTCTTTTGCCTCCTTTCATGGATGATACTCACTCTGTTCCCTCTTGCTTCATCATCTAGAGTTGAGCCAATGCGGACAGAAGATATATTTGTAGAGAATACATGGAAAGGAACATGAAACTGATCGTCAGAACTGGGTAAGACCCTAGTGGAGAAACTTGTGCTCCACGCTGAGTGGCTCGAAGAGAGATTAAGAAGATTTTGATCTGGGTTTCCTCCATATTGTTGCTTGAATTCTTGAGGCACCATGGCTTCAATATTAAGATGACTTTGAGTTTGAAAGGCAGGGAGCATGATACAGAGAAATGTAACGAGTGTTACATTGGACACTTTATAGGGAGCAAAATTGAAATCAAATCAAGATTAATGATAGTAATTTCTATTTAAAACAAATTAGCCAAATTAAAACCAATTAATACATGAAAATTAACTTGAAGAGTCATCAAGAATGCTTTTTGCTGACAAAATTAATGCAATCAATTTAACTTGAAAAATCTTTCTCTAATCCAGATTTGGCAGAATCAAAGAGATAAAGTAATCAAGATTACTAAAACAGTCTCTTAATGATAAGTTATGGTCCACTTGAACTCATAACAAAACCAATTTAAGCAATATGTAATGTTTCTTTTTATTGTAGAACGAAATTAAATTTCAACAATTTTATAAACAATTATGGTATGACTTAATTAGTCATGCACCTATGTATCTTAATATTTTGTATATCTAATTTTTATATATATTTTGTATATTAAAATAATATGTCATTATGTAATAGAATGTTAATTTATTTTTGGTCAAAGGATATGTTCCCATTCATAGTTTGGTCCTAAGACAAATTCCCACTCGTCAAGTTTATAAAATTCGAAATCTCACCCGTTGACCGTTAAATCAAACAGTCAACGGTAAAATTTTACTAGTCAATGGACAATTTTGTTATTTTAGAGTTAAAATTTATAAAATTATAAAATAATATTTAAATATATATATATATAAATATATTAAAAATTAAAAAATATTTAAAGAATGTAAATTAAAAAATTAAACCCAACCACTGCCGTTGTGCCAACGGCGGTGGCCAGATCTGACTGCCTCTTGTTTTGGCAAAGACGACTAGATCTGGCCACCGTTGCAAGGGAAAAGGGTTAGAAACAATCGAAACTGGTTAGTTTTGGCCTTAATAACTGTTTTCGACCATGGTTTCAAGCGGAGGCAGTCAGATATGACCGCTTCCATCTAATTGGGAGACCAGATCTAGCCTCCTTTGAAATGACCACCTGGTGCTATTTGCGGCAACAACCACTTCCAGCACGGTGGCAATAGCTGGCTTTTTATTTTTTTTTTCAAAATTTTATAAAAATTTTTTATAATATATTTAAAATTATTTTATAATTTTATTATATATATTTTTTAATAAGGGTATTTTTACCATTTTACAAAATGGATTAATGAAATTGGAAGAAAATTGAGTGAAGGTTGGGCGTTTGGGTTTTTAAATGTTAGAGAGTGAGAATTTATCTTGGGACCAATCTATGGGTGGGAACAAGTCCTTTGGCCCTTTATTTTTAATTTAAAATATTTAAATCATATGATAATTCATCAACTTGCTACACAAATGAATACAGAAAATTTATAAGCAATTTTATGTGCACACAATGACAACATGTGATCATATGATAACTCACCATCAAGATATATAAAATAAATACAGAAATTGTGTCCATTGCCTTGCCGTAATGGCTATGTTAATTTCTCATAACATTTCTTTTTTTTATTATATTGTTACCTAACATTTTTAATTGATGAAACTAGAAGCGACCACCTATTATAGAAGAATATCTACCAATAGCATTGGAATTTTTTAGCAATATTAGTAGTGGGGTTTATGGAGACTTTTAGCAATGATTTTTTATTTTAGGTTTTTGAGTTACTTTAGAGGATTACTCTGATTGATGGGGACATTTTAATTTAGTAAATCTAAAATTCAATTTGCCATCTAAAATTGTGACTTAAAACCCCACTATCTGAAAAACTGATGTTGTTTAGAAAGTGTCAAAACTCGAACCAAATTAACAAAGCAGGAATACAAGTCGATCTTTAAACTTTCCCATCAAACCGAGCTCAAGCTTTTCTTGAATACAACTCGACAAACTCAAATCAAAGTCAAGCTATCAGTTTACCCATTCAATCCAAACTCAAATTATTTCACGTCAGCACATTCAGGCCTAGCCAAGTATTTATAGACTGAAACCGAGAAATCTGTACTTGCAATATGTCCCTTGTTTAATAAAGCAAGAGAACCCAATTCCCTTCTAGCCAAGAAACATGCTCCCTAAAAAAAATAAAAATAAAAAAAATCATGGAAAGACTTCAGCATGAACACCTTATTGGCACTTATCCACACAGAGCAATCTCCAAATTCTATCACAAACTAATCAAATAAAGGCTTATTCAAAAGGTTAATTTCAAGGTAGGCACAAGGTAACTAAGATGACTCACAGAGGCTGTCTTAGCCTCAAACTATCTTTGCCAAATATATAAACACCAACGAATTCACAAGGACAAAAAGCCCTTTAATGAACCCCTAAATGAAATCATCCTATCCACAGCCTCTGCAATAATATAAGTGTTAAAGACAAGCAAAGCAAATAACAAACAAGAAAAGACAAATGAGTAAAAAAGAATTATGGTTTGAATACAGCATATATTACATTTTACACTTGTTCCAAAAGCATTTCAGTGCCCAAGGGGGGAAAAAAAAAAAAGGCAAAAACACAAACAATATATACATTGAAAAGTACTTAAAAATTATGATTAAAATGCAGTCACTGAACATTCTTATACTCCCACTAAAACACATTTAAATACCAAAAAATTTCTCACATTCTCCATGTAAATAGTTTAATTTTTTTCCCAACAGCAATATCTTTAAACAACCTAGTGCTCATTAAGAAATTTCAAAATCATATATGACCTTAAGTTACCATCACTAGCCATGAGAATCTCTCTGAGTTCTCCTCCTCTCATACCCAGGATCATCTGTGGGTAACTCATAGCGACAAACAGGACATGTATTCCTAATCCCGAGCCATGGTATGATGCAATCTCCATGATATCGATGGGTGCAGGGCAATTGCTTTGCTTTTTCTCCAACACTAATATCTTCCTTACATACAGCACAAACAGCATTATTACTCTCCATGTCCTCTTCAGTCAGAATCACCAGAGGAAGATTCTGAATAACAGCTTTTGATGCCGGAGGTCTACCCATCCATGCATTCTCATTCTCTGCAAATTGCCCAAGAAACATCTCATACTCTGTAGTATGAATAAAATAATCATGATCACCAAAATAAGGTTCGTTAGGATTATCTATTTCAGGATTTGTCTCCAAGTCATTGGCATTCAACAAAACTTCCCACTCCAAATTTCCAGTTCCTCCTAATCTTTCCACACTAACAACATCCTCAGGAGCAATTATAGGTGAAACCGGACGTGACCACTCCAAATTTCCAGTTCCTCCTACTCTTTCCACACTAACAACATCCTCAGGAGCAATTATAGGTGAAACCGGAAGTGAAATTGAATTCTCATCATCATTTTCATCAATGAATGTACTAAAAATATCCCTCTCATCAACACGACCATCAACTTCTTCCCATTCAAAATCCTCATTGGTTTCTCTGTTTTGATCCCAACAGAGGCGAATGCTTGTATCATCATCAAGATGATCTTCACTCGCATACTCATCCTCCGAATGCCAAACCAAATCCCCTAATGCAGTTTCACACTGATTCCCATCGTCAGATTCCGAATCTGAACTAAACCCAATAACCCGAACATCAGAGGACCCCGCCTCACCTGAAACCCTCCCTTCAACGGAGAAATCATCTTCGTTGCAATCAAAAACATTAATATTCAAGACCCCAAAATCACGAGAATTATCCTCATTACTGTCACGAATATTCAAGACCCCAAACCCTAACCCTAGACTAAAATCAACATCCAAATGATCAATACCTACTTCAATATCTTCTCCAATAACACCAAACCCCGACCCGTTTAAAGGATCCGAGACTAACCCCCTACCACTGTCATCATCACCCCTACGAATTACCTGAGATTGCTCCACGCGTTGCTGAAACAGATCCATGACGAAATTAACCTGATTCTCACGGTGATCAAAGAGATCTGAGGTTTTTGCAATCAAGGATTCGGATTCGGAGAAGTCATCATGAAAACGAAGGGCCGATTGATGGCGCGAAAAGGAGGGCGCGGATAATTCGGTATCGGAAGTGTAGATATCAAAGTCGGGGTGAGACCAGTAGGGAAGAGAATCTAGGGTTAGGCTTTCGTCATCTAATTCGTGCTGTAGGTGAAGGTAAGACGCAGAGTCCTGAGCCATGAGATTTCAAAATCATATAAAACAAAAACAGATCCTGGATTTGGGCATTGGATATTTAAGAGCCTTTTCTTTGGGAAGATTGTTATGAGGACAAATTACGTAACTGTCCTTCCATTGGAAAAGGACAGACATCGTAGTGTTTTGTCTTTTCCGCACATATCATTGCTGCTGTTATTATAGTAATTACAGAAGTCAACAACCGCATTTCTTGCCGCGTGGGTGTAAACTTCTTATTCACTTTGCTCGGAACTGCGAAGATGAATTAAGATTAGAGTTGAATTCGAATCGAGATTAATTTGAGTTTAATTTAATTTTACAAAAATTAAATTTGATTTGTTTGAATTTAATTTAATTAGATTTATTATATATTTTAAATATTTAAAATTATATTATTTTAATATATATTGATCAATACGATATCAATTTTATTAAAATAATATTATTTTAGTTAATTTAAATAATTTTCATTAATTTATGAGTTTCGTAAGCTGATATCATTATAAGCTCAAGCTCATGAATTCTAAAGTTGAGTTTGGTTCAAACTCACGGAATACAAACTCATTTAAATCGAATTTAAGTTTGATTTTGACTTTATTCGATTTAAATATAATCCTAATTAAAAATATAATAACTACCTTAAAATTTAAAAAATTGCTTACCCCTTCCCATTCCTATCACTTGAATGATGACTTGAAACAAGGATTAGATGGGCGGGGAGGTTAAGCCAGATTCACTTCTCCAGCTTTCTGCATCTTCTCCACTTTGGAAGTTTGGTTTTGATGTGGTAATTCATGAGGTTTTTTCTTTTCTTCCTTTGTAAATGCAGGGCCAGACGATGTCCCAGATAATGGTTTTTGAGTTCATGTGGGGTGTATTTGTTCTCTCCTTAGCTTCATTAAGCAACCTTTACTGTTATTGAGAGGGATGTGAGCAACCACTCTGTAAGAACTTGAAAGTAAAGAGCTGCAAAAATCAGTTTGTTTATTATTAACAGCTTACCTCCAGTATGCTTGTGAACCTTTGTGCTAATTTGGGAGTTTCAGCTTGGCAAGAAGCTGTATTGCACCCTGCATGGATTTTTCTGGTACCAAAGCCAGCTTCTGCCATTTCTTCCGTTCTTTTCTGAATCTGTAAAGATTGTACAAATAAGAAATTTATGCAGCAGCATAAGAGATAAAATTCAATATAACTTCCTGCATGGATTAGAAGAAGATAACCAATTATCTACAATGATATGCACTTTCTCTAAACCACAACACATTGGCTAACATATAAAATTGGCAAGATCAAAAACTGATAAGCTACAGGGCCTACATGCTGATAAATTAGGTGCAAGAAATTAACCAGTGAGAGATGAATGTTACTCAGCATAAACTCATTTTCAAAGGAATCTGCTCCCAGGTCAGAGGATGCAAGAGGAGGTGAAAGATCTGGGGGGTGAATTGAAGCATAAAATTTTTCTTCTAATTCAAAATTTCTCACCCAAAACCAAAACTTATATATAAATAAAATAACAAATCAACCTAACAAATAATCAAACAATCAAAGCAAATATAAAAGTAAAAGTGAAGGAATAAAAAATGTTCAACCGATTTATAGTAGTTTGAAGCTTTTCCACGAGTTTCCTACATTCATTATTCTAAACAATCACATTTGAAAATTTTCCTCTACTATCTTCAATCATCCAAAATATATAATAGAGTTAATAAAAAAATTTCACAATATTATGCCTTTTATAATAGTTTTATAGGATTTTGCTTAATTATTAGATTCAAAAAATTGCACCCTTTGGTTGTTAAAAAACAAATAGAAGAAAAAAATTGTCTCTATAAAACCAATACAAAGATTTAGCTTATAAGGTTCTCTTAAGGAATACAAAATTAAATCTAGAGAGAGAAAGTGGAGAACAATAGAGAATGAAAAAAACAAAGTTTTTTAACCTAATTCTCTAACCCTTTTATCTTCGAATCAATTGTTTTTTATAAAGTTTGGAGTGAAATAGTCATTGCAATTGATTTGAGAATCATTGGAATGAATCTGGATAGACGCACAGTAGTGTGCTTCTAATGTGCCAATTCAGCATAGACATATGCTCCATACACACGATTGTGTAGGTTCATATCTTCACTTCCTCAAATTTATAGAAGATCACACGGTTTTACGCATGATACCTCTCATGAGAGGCATATGAACAAGATTTAATCTTCGTACAGTCGTGTAAACTTTTTCGTACGAGTGTGCCTCTAATAATGACTATTTGACACCTATACTACTAGACATGCATAGGAATCTTGGTAATACGTCTTCACTTTTTTTATCACACAACCATGCGTTTAAAATTTGCATGATTATGCATCCTTATACTTTACACTACGAACTAACTCATGTGTCACTTTAGATAAAACACATACGATCGTATTGCTAAAACACACATAATAGTGTATTTGACCAAAACATTTTATCTTTCTTGATACAAATCAATTCATACAAAAACAAGTTATATATTTTAACATAGTTTCAATCACATCAAAAACACAAACCTGATAAATTAAAAAGGCACGCAATCCTGCCTGGGGAAAAAAGTTAGGATTTTTACGGACGACACGACACAACTTACTTACATTTAAGCCAACAATCCAATAGTGTTCATCTGACTTCTCTTTACTAGCACTGAAAGATGGAACTTAATCATAGAAGAACCTATCTATACAAAATATATTAATAAATACATACCAAGACAATCTCAGTTACGAAAAAATTTCCATTGTCTTAGACAGTAAACTCTTGAACCAGAAGAGTGGAAGCCAGCTGCCACCAAACAAGCTTGTATAAACCCTCAATATGCCCTGCATATTTTGCTCATCAACTCATATACAGTGCCAATAATCACTATCCAGGCTGTAGAGATTAAAGCAGAGAATACCTTAGAATCATATGAACATAATTGGCCTTATTCGTTGAACCCAAACCATGCTAGACTTGAACCAGGAGTAACTGGAAGCCTTCCTTCCAAGGGCTGACTCCCCTTAACTATATTGAATACTCTAAACTCTAGCATCTGCCTTTTTTTTTTTTTTTCCCGAATGAAGAGAAATAAATTAGCGTATTACTTTCCAGCAAACAGCAAATATTATCAAGAGAAGAAATCAAGCCAATGGACTGGACTGCTGTATCTTGGCGACAATTTTTCACGAAGCAAGGCAACTAAAGAACATGTCCATCATCTTTCTGTATTTAAAATTAAAAAAAAAATCTAAAAAAACAATCAAATTTGAATTAATCAAAATATAAATTAAATCAGAAGCAACTAAATCAAAAGCACTAAATGGTACCTGGAAACTTGTAGAGTTTGATGGAGTGATAATAGATCCAGAAGAGAGACAGGTGGAATTGGGGCTTAGAGCCAAGGCAGCGACGCCGTCACGATCGTGGCGCAGAATCTTAGCTAGATTTGAAGGGAGGAGAGAGTCGTGGATGGAGATTTGTGGTTTCTGAAGATGAGGCCGTGACCAAGTGTTGCGCTCGTAGGTCCCGCAAGATCGAGCAGAATGAGCCATTGCCACCGACCGGTGCTTGACTTGTTCGCTTCTCGCAGCTTTACAGATCGAACTTTCATGGCTTTTGTCTACGTGTTTGCCTAGAAATGAATTCGTCAGGAATTTCGTGGCAGTTTTTCGTTTGCTTCATTCAGCTTGTGTCTTCGGATCTGGTCTTGGTTTTGGCGGGAAGTTTCCGGCGGTCTTTTTAGATTTCGCGCAAAGGAAGCACTGTGTCATGCAGACCAAAAAATGACAATATAAAGTATTGGGCTAAGCAACTGGCCCGTTATTATCAAATGGGTCAGCCCAAGATCCACATTATTAGCTTATTTTATATTAACTTGCGAATAATTAGGATTAGATTCAAACTAAGTTTGTCCAGCTCAAGCTCACAATTTTTATATTATTGAGCTTGAGAGCAAGCTCTAGCTCTAGAATGGTTAAGCTCGTAAGCTTAAAAAAATTGATTTAAATCAATTAAAACAATATTGTTTGAATTAATACATATTTAAATGATATCATTTTCATAATTTATTTAAAAAAAGTCATTAAAAAAAATCGTTAAGGGGTTCAATAAGAAACGTGTTAATAGCTCAATAAGTCAAAAGCTCATTACGAAACTTAATATAAAGCTTATTAATGGCTTAATAAGTTAAAAATTTGTTAAAAAACTTGCAAAAAAGCTCAAACCTTGAGCTTGAGCTCATATCTGCCAAACTCGTCAAACTCGAGCTCAAACTTGGATTTGACTCATTATTAATTTATTTGAAATCGAGTTTGGTTCAGTTTGAATTTGATTCAATTTGAATCCAATCCTTTGAGGAATATTATATAACCTATAATGTCAACAAATCAATAAGAGAGTAAATGCAATACACTCATATCGATATGGAAAGATTGATTGCAATGTATTACAAGGAAAACACTCATCATGGAGCTAATAGTGTAAGTACGCGTAAGCAATGGAAAAAAGTAAAGACGTTTTAAAGTGGTTCGGTTCACTTTTTAAAGTTTACGTCTACTATTATGTTATTGCATAATCTATTTAGATTTTGATAGAATTACTGTAAATGTTCTCGGATTGTCCATTCTACCTTAGTACAATATTTTTCATTTATAGAACGAGAAGAATGGTTAATTGAATAAATTACATAAAAAATATGCTTAAATTTTAGTGCATTAAATCTACTCATCTTAAGTGTAAGTTATAGACAGAGTTGAATTTGAACTGAGTTGAGCTCAAACTAAGGTGAGTTGGAGTTTAACTTGGCTAATAAAGAGAAGAGCTCGAGTTTAGCTTGATAAGCAAAGTCGAGCCTCTTAACAAGCTTAAACTTGAACTCAAGCTACGTTCTTCCCGAATTCTTCACATAGATCTAACGTGACAATATGTGATTAACTGATCTTAAAGTGAGAAAAAAATAAATAATTATATCATCCGATTATATATTATCATTTTAATTTATATAAATAAATTTATAAGATTTATTTATATACACAGTTTTATTTTAGAAAATATATTACCAAACTCGATTAACGATAAAAACGCGTGTAATTTCGTGAGAATGCTACCCATACAAACAATGTAGTTCATCTTGATGAGAATAAAATATGTTTAACAACAATGTCTTCCATGTGACAATGTTCTTTAAAGCTAAACCAAATGGCCCTGCTTTAAACCTAATTTTTATCCAAACTCGAATACCAAAGCCCTAATTTTCAAGTTGTTAAAATTTTACAGTTCAGATACTAGAATCCACATAAATTTAGAATCCCTGAAAGCAGCTTTTCCGTACACTTCAGGGTACAAACTTTCTTAAACCGGTGCTTCCACGGCATTGCCAACATCAAAAACATCCCACTGTTCTTCGAATATTTGTAGATCTATCTGTACTTGGAAAACATAATAAGTAAGCTTTTTCTTCATCGTCAATGGCTGACATCACTTTCAAGGCGAACCCAGTGAGAAGAAGTTGGAGGGCACATCCTCGTGTTCTAAAGTTGTTAATCTGGTATTAATTTATTAATTTTGTTAATCATGCTGGCTTAGTGATTCGATGCAAGATCACTTGTACATGTTCGTCAACTGTTTAACTTTGATTCTGCAGCGTCTTGGAATCCACAGTTCCCAATCACCAAGTCCCTTTTTCTCGTTTAAAAATTGATTAGCTAAAACAGATTTACTTAAGATTCGTTATTAACCCCTAATTGTTTTGCAGGCCTGCATCTCTTTGGGTAAAAATTAGCCTACTATTAAGCTTCAAAGGATAAGAGTTCGTAATCCCAGCTTCTACTTAGGGTTTAGGCTTAAATTTGAATCTGCTTCCCCAACCTGACTCGATCACAAGAGTAGTGAATCTCTTTTATTGATTTACATCTTTAAAACTGTGCCATGGTCCAACTTTAGCAGCAGTGAATCTCTTTTATTGGTTTACATCTTTTACATAATACCATGTGATCTATTAACACAAAAATTCACCTTTGGAAAGTCTAATTTATATTTTTTTATGGGGTGTCCAGTTGCAGATGGATATAAAACTGAAATGGGTTAAAGATTTGTGTAGCCAAAGCTTGATGATGATCGAGACAAAACTCTCTTTGTTTTATGCATGGCGTGGCGGCAGACAGGCTCTAACACCCGTATCTTCCATTTCACGCGATCGTAGACCTTTTCCCTGACATCTTTTTTAGCCAACCCAGAAAACAATTTCAACTTTTCAACTCAAAATTTTGAACACTCCTTTGGTTTTTTGAGTTTCCCTATACAGCTATGAAATATGAATTTATATTTTGTCAAGAAACTGTGAATAAAAATAAGCGTTGGAACTGCAGCTTTGACTTGGGTTGGAATCTATAAAGACCCTGTTCTCTTCAACTTGATATTTCTATTTGTTGCCGTTGAATTAGCGATTAATGGCACCATTAAGGTTTATTTGTTTTGTGTTTGTGTTGGTTTTGGTTCATTTAAGAGACGCCACAGCGCAAACCCACCAAGGTATTTATGCTTCTTCTCGAGTCAGGATATGAGATTAATTTCATGCATAGAGCTTAAACAATATTTGTTGAATTTGCAGATATGAAGAAAAGTGTGCTTCAAACTGCGAGAAGTAGCTCAACACATGTTGAAAAGGGTGCTGGCTTGGCTGTGCATGGAGGACGGAGAAGGATTTTGAAGAAGGGCTTAAAGAAAGAGGAAGTTCTGAATCGGCAGGAAACTCGCTCTGTGGGAAGCCGTAATGGTAAAAGAAAAGGAATCTTGAATGTAGAAGGCAAACTCGAAAGTAGAAGTTCTCAACTTCTTGACCATGGGAAGTTCAACATGGGTGGTTCTACAGCTTTTAGTGCTGATTACCATGTCCCACAATCTCATCCACCTAGAAATAACTGATGAAACGCAGTGAAGCTAACACAGATATAACAGCAAGAGTCATTGTGCCAACACGCCCAATTTTGTTTCCAGTGGTTTGTTCTTTCTTTTTGATAGATTTGGTAGTGTTCTTGTATGTGCGGAAGAATGTCATACTTGTATGTAAACAAAAAGAAATATTTCAATGTGGAAACGCAGTATCTTCTAAAATGCGTCATTAATTTGTTTCTGTAGTGTGTTACAGCAACCTGAGCATTAATGGATAACAAATAATGGTATATTTGAGTTGAATAGAGCTTGCATTTAGATCAATTTAAGTTTGGTTTGATTTAAAAAGGTTAAATTTGAGTCTAAGCTCAAATTGCTGAACTCAATCAAAATGATTATTAGAATTTTTTAGTCACTAAAAGAGTGTCTATACAACAAAATTGAAAAAAACTTATCACAAACTGAGAAATACTGGAATAAAATTGACATTCTTTTAATACGTACAGGAATAATATTACAATAACAACTTAGGGTGTTTTCAATTTCATACATACATTGGTTGGCTCCTTTGTCTTTTCATGGCTAAAAGTGTCACTATTCCAACCCTCAAAATGAAATCACAATGATATCCATATGGGGCAATGATCCTAGAGACAACCTTAAACAAGAACGATGCTAATAGTTCTAGTATACAGGTATGTACTGTTTGAGAGCATGAGTGTATGGTTTTTGATTTGGTGAGATGGCAAAACGTGTTTAAGTTAAGAATTTATCACCTATTTATAAATAATGTAACACATAATCATGCATACGAAATTCACACGATTGTGCTCTGTCATATTAACCACACATGATCATGTACACGGCACACACAATTGTGTGTCTAATATTTATTTGAATCCATCATGAAGTTAATTACCCTAATCTACGAGGTTTCAAATCAATCATGATTTCAATTGTCTACCAACCATAAAGCATGCATGTGTATCCAACATGCATGTCTATGTGTTGGCAAGTTTTTCACATTTAAATTGAATTTGGTTTTACCCAAATCCATTTGATAAACATAACAAAATTTTGTTACATGTTAAGACACACACGATCATATGCACAATAACACACAATCATGTATAAGGTTAGAATTTTAATTTTGACTTTTAACTTTATCCATTCAAATAAGTCAATGACAACAACTCACATATAACTCTCTATTAAGATCAGTTGATTCTACATTTATAAGATGTAGTCAACCCCTATTGTATGTGACCCACAAGCGTTGTATTAGACTAATAATGTCTAAATTCAAATCAAATCCAAACACAAACCATAAGAAACCTTTAATAAAATATCATGATCATTCAAACAGTAAAGTATATCAATAAACAACTTTGTGTTTGTACAACTCAATAATTAATATACAATTTTATTTCTTCATTACGTTAAGTCTCTTGAAGCTGAGACATAAATATGTATCCATGTCAATTTCTTCTTATTTGAACTGATGTATATTCATATTGAATATGATTGATTGAGCTACAACTTGATTCCACTATAACTATAGATCTATTCGTCGTAAACAAATATTAATATGCTTATTAGAGACACCACTCTCATAGTCGAAAGTAATAAATCCTTTGTTGATCAACCATAACATTCATACTAATCTCAATATAGTCAATTGCTCACCTTTATAATAACTCTTGTTACGGAACACGTTTGATGACATCAAACTATATCTATCCTAGTATAAGACAATCTAACAATCTCAAGTTAAAGAACCACATGTAGCCACTAAGTTAAAAAAATATTTTTATAGATATAAGAGTCACCATCAACTACAAAAGGAAAAAAATTTACAAGCGTTTTTTAAGAAACGTTTATAAGTATTAATTTGCTTTGTACTAACATTTATACTGACATTTATTAAAATTGTCGTTATAAAAATATTTTTTGACGGCATTTCTAAAACACCAATAAAAACCTTTTATAAATGTCACTCTAAGTACTATTTTTTTTTTTGGCGTTTATACTGTAATTTATTGAAATTATTGCTATAATAATACTTTTTAGTGATATCTTTTAAAACGTTTGTAAAAGTCATTTAAAAACATTGCTAAAAGTGTCATCATTTTTTACTAAAAAAGTAGCTCATTCTCACGTCCGTATTTTGTTCTATTGCCATAAGAGAAGCCAATCGGTTGCAATCTATCGCTTGAATATGCAAGTCAGCTCACCAATCACCTCGTCACCATCTACAATTATTTTTAAGAAAAAGGTTAATCTCTGATTTAAGATTTAAGTTAAGTTTTAGTAATGTTTTGTAAATTGAAAACATTCAACCGATTGGAAAGTTGGTTTATGTGTTATTTTGAAGCGTGCTCAACTCATATTCATTCAGTACTTCTCATTGGTGTTAATCCCATTGTAGTCATATTTGATTGTTTTTTCATGTGAATTATGGACTACTATTCTTGTTGTGAATATATGAGCTGCGTATTATTTGATTGGTATTCATGTTTTAAATTGGTACTTGATTGTTCAAACATAATTATAGTGCAATTGGCTACAGAATGTATATTCATTGTTTGCATCAGTGGATCTGAATTTGTGAACATAATTGGGTCAAACGAATATGACACAAAACCTGTAGACCAAGATCTGTGTAGACACGAAACTATATATACATAGTAAGATAAGACACTGCCACGAAGAAACTTTGTATGTTATTTTACACTTCAGCCATAAATTAGAACTAGCGAAAAGAAAGTAAAACTCTTCAGTTAACACAAAACGTTAGTCATGGGTTATAAAACAATCTGACATGACCTATGGAAAATAATGAAAAAAATTAGATTTCCAAAAACAACAATATATAAGAAGCTACACGGCCATTAGCAACCAAGAAGCTAAGTTGCTTTTTAAGCTTCTTATTTTTATTCCTCTTACATCATTTAATTTTCACTAGAAGTACACATGCTGTAAATTCTCTCGAACTTGAATGATCTCAAATCAGGAGAAGATGTAAATTCATCAGGGTAAGTGTGAAAAACTTAACAAGCTATAAATTTTTCACTGTAAAAGATGGTTTTTTTTTTTTTTTACCTGAAAGCAAACACCAGCTATGGTGAATTTGTCCTATGTATGTTTGCAAAATAGAGAGGTAATTCAATCGTTTAGTTAGGATTAGGATTCTTTAAACATCAAATAAAATAGTTTCTAGTTGACAAACAATATAGAACTAAAGGAGAATTAAGCATTATCAAGTTATGTACCATTTGTTGGCCTCATTTTCAAAAACAATGATAGAAGAAAAACAATTATATCCAATGTAAAACTGTATCTACTGTCAAAAAATAACAAATAGCAAAATCTTCATTGCAAATGCATTATATTAAAGGAGCACATACATGAAATTAGCAAGAAAAAGTACTTGAACAAGTTTGTATAGATTCTCCTCGTCATCTTTACAAAATGAAGTTCTTTCAATACTCTTATGAGAATCTACCGTTTTAAGAGATTTCCTACCAGTAGAGCTTGCCCCAAGATAACCTCCAGAGACAAACCCACATTTAAAGCCCCACCAATCTGGTGGTAATTCTTCAAATTTGTTTCCTGTTAGAATTAGCTGAGGATATTCAAGAAAACAGAAATTGATAAAGCTTATGCTCAGATGCTCCGAATAATGGACAAAAAGAATACAAGAAGGTCTATCTCATCCTTTTTGAGTATCAAATTTTTTGTATAGAGTGATAACTTAATCAATCAACAAAAGAATAACCAGATGATAACTGCCAACGAATTAAAACAAAAAGCTTTCACAAAGCATATGGAGTTGACAAATTTAACGGCACCTTCTTTAATATAGTGCATTTACAATGGGAAAATGCAAGAGTGCACTTGCAAAGACGAGAAAACTGCATTTTGTAATTGCATTACTGAGAAAAAATTATAGACCAGACACGTTTGTAAACATTCAATGGCAAGAAACTCCCATTTCACTTTCCTTGAATAACAACATTAATACAAATATCCAACAAGCTTCTGAAGTTTCCAACCAATCTGATATAGTGTAAAATACTACTTGCCATATGAATCTGATATATGTTACATGTTTACAATAACAACTGATATAGCGAACATGCAACTTTCTTGAAAAACCTAATATTATATCTATTTTAAAAACACACATTAAAAATCTGATATTATATATTTTACAATGTGTCCTATAATCTTTGTTCCAAGAGTTTCGTGCATTATTATTTGCCGTTAGATTGCTCATAATTATAACAATGCCGCTAAAAGTCTTATCCTCTTTGCCTAAAACGCATTGAGCAAGGTTAGTCTTCTCCTACTAACACATTCATAGATAACAGATGAATTTGGGTAGTTTCATTGTGCATATAGTTTTGGTTTAGGGTTAACTAAAATTTATTGATGAAATTCTTGAGATTATTAGGAAATTGTTATGGTATTGGATAAATTGTTGAAATCTAGTCGATCAGAGGATTAATTTATGCATAATGACTATTAGTCAATCGTTTCATAGAGTTGATCAATCAAATCTTGTTGAGGAGGGTTAGTCAAACATAATTGGTATAATATTATTTAAGATTAAGTTCTATTCAATTTGATTATAATTTTGTATTATTATTATTATTTTTTGTTCGTATTAATTTAAATCTTATAGGCTATTCACAACAAGAAAGAAGAGGTTGGGGATTTACTTTATGAATGTTTAGAATATGTTGGAACAAGAAAAAGTGATTGTACAATTGAATGATCACAATTGAGTTGGAAAAGAAGCATGTGTGCTTGCTTCTTTTCTGGGAACGATAGCACAAAACTCAAACCACTTTCTATTCATATTTCAAATTGGAGGAAGATTCCGCAAACAAAGAAAGATAAATTGTTTGCTATTGTTAATGTAAGAATAAATTTATGAATACCATAACTATCATATTATGTATATGGGTCTCTAAATCTGAAACTAATAGTCTTACAATATCTAGAAAATGAATAAAAAAAACTATAAGTTGAAATCAGAGTACTTTGAAAAGTACCCTAATATGAATGATCTTTTAAACAATAGACCAGAGCAAATTCCCAAAGTATCAATGGATTGAACTTATAATATATTGACATTCAAAACAAAGAAATGTATGATAAGGTGTTTGGCCTATTAGAATTATGATGACGTTACTTAGTTAATGACTAATATTCATTTTTCTTGAACAACTTTTATGTCTTAGAGATATAGTGACACAAATAGAACGACTCATGCAACTCAAAAAATGCCACAAACTAAAAGTACAAAGAGCATTGCATGGTTGATAGATGAAATGGAGAATTTATGTGAAATTACTAAATGATGATTTATGTATTATATGCAAGATGGACAAACAACCAAAAGAGAAGAGCCTTCACAAGCTAAAATATTTATAGTTACCCATAAAAGTCGTAAAGATGGAAGACCAACTAATTAGAAGTTTGCGCAAGCAATTATTAAGTTCATTTATTCTTTTACATAATATTAAGTAATGTTACACTTCTTTCCTTCTCAAAAAAAGAAATTAATTAACTGCATCTCTTATTTTAAGACAAACAAAGTTCACTTAAGAAAATATTGTGCTTTATATTAATCATGAGAATTGATTTAATAAAAGATTAATGAGCTTCAAAATTCTGCAGAATCTTATGCTAGTGTGGCTGATATAAAGGATTGTGTATATACACAAGTGATAGGACTAGAAAGACATGGTCGAATGCATAGGTTAGGATTAGAACTCATTCCTACTAGATTTAAGGCATCATCATTATCTTCTCATTATTTGGGAGGCCCTTCAAGGGTGGATAGTTGCTCCACTCAAAGAGTACAAATAGAAGATCAACTGATAAAATAGAGAAACGTTATAATAAGAATATGATTTTGAAAAATATTTAAATTTAAAAAAATAAAACCAGCCACCACCATCGCAAATAGAATGAGGTTGTCGTTCTGGCCACCTGGTTCCAAAGGAGGTTAGATCTTGCCTCTCGATTCGACAAAGGTGGTTAGATCTGGTCACCTTCTATTTTGGCGGAGGTGGCCAGATCTATCCACCTTTGTTAGGAACCATGGCCAGAAACGATTGCTGGGGTCAAAACCGACCAGTTTCGACTGTTTCAGACCTCTTTTTGTAACAGAGGTGGTTAGATCTAACCGTCTTAACCAAAACAGGAGGTGGTTAGATCTGGTCCCCTTTGTCAAATCGAGAGGCCAGATCTGGCCTTCTGAAGAACCAGGTGGTCGAAACGACCACCTGATTCTACTAGTAGTTGCCACCATTGTTGACACAACGGTGGTTGCTGGTTTTATTTTTAAAATTTAAAAATTTTAAAAATTTTTTTAAATTTTTAAATAATTTTTAATATATATATTTAAATATTATTTTATAATTTTATAAAGTTTAACTTTAAAATAACAAAATTAACTCTTGACTGTTTGTTAGCCGTTAGATTTAACAATCAAAAGTGAGATTGCAAGTTTTTAAATATTAGAAGGTGAGAATTTATCTTGAGACCAATCTATGGGTGGGAACAAGTCCTTTGGCCTAGATAAAATGTGTTGTTTAATGTGTCTCTACTTTCACTATGAATTGATATAATTCATTAAATATATTATTAAAAAAGCCAAAGGACTTATTCCCACCCATAGTTTGAGGCAAGGACAAAGTATCACCCTCAAGTTTTCAAAAACTCAGTCTCTCACCTTTGGACAAAATTTAATATTAAATATAATAATGAACAGTAATTATTGAAGAGTAATTTTGTAATTTTAAGATTAAAATTTTATGAAATAATAAAATAAATTTTATATAAATATAAAATTTATAAAAAAACAACCAGCACCGCCGCTGGTGCCGACGGTGGTGGCAATCACTAACAAAGTCAGGTGGTCGTTCCCGACCACTTGGTTGCCTCCCAGTTCAGTGGAGGCGGCCAGATCTGGCCGTCTTCGACAAAAGGAAAGGCCAGAAAGGATCGACCTTGGTCCCACCGACCATTTCAGCTTTTATTTCTAGCGGAGATAGTCAAATCTGGTTGCCTCCTCCAAAACTGAATCTGACCGCCTCTACTAAACGGGGAGGCCAGATCTGGCCTCCCCTAGAACCAGATGATTGGAAACAATCACTTGGATTTGTTAGTGACAACTGCCGTCGGCGGCGGTGTCTGACTACTTTTTTTAAAATATTTAAAATTTTTTAATTTTTTATATTTAAAAATTATTTTTTAATTTTGTTATAAATTTTTAATTTTTAAAAAGGTATTTTAGTCAACTTACTATAAAAATTATTCAAAATATTTTCAAGGATAAAACACTGAATTTTTGAAAACTTAAGGGTAGACACTTTGTCCTCACCTCTAAACTATGAGTGGGAACAAGTCATTTGGCCTATTAAAAAATTATAGAACAAGAGAAAAAGACACATCAATCATTATAATAAATTTAATACATTATATATATATATATATATATATATATATAATTATTAAAAAAGTAAATATGCATCTTTGAGATTAATTATAAAATAATAAATATATATTTTTAATTTTATTATAATTTTATTTCTATATAATAAATTTAATTTAAACATTAAAAAAATATTTAATTATCGTATTATAATATTAAAAACTGAAACTAATTATTATACATAAAATATACAATTAAAACACGTGGCAAATGAGGTAAGTCATGACGTGGGAGTCGTGGATAAATTGAAATCTGACCAAACTACAGTACACCTGTGTCGAAAGGGTAATATTGGGTCGCGTCACTGGCCCTATAAAGGGGCAATTCCTTTCCATGACAAGCTCAAAACAACACCACTCAGAACAAAAAGAGTCTAGAATTTCGAAAATGCCACGCGCTGCAGCGCATATTCTCGTCTATCCATTCCCAACCTCCGGCCACATCATCCCTCTCCTTGATCTCACCCACCGCTTACTCAGCCGCGGCCTAAAGGTCACCGTCGTAGTCACCCCCAACAATTCCTCTTTACTCGACCCCTTAGTATCCTCCCACCCGTCCTACTCACTGCAAACCTTGACCCTCCCCGCAGCCTCATGGTCGGTTTCTTCGTCGAACAGGCTTGTCGGTGTGATGCGTAGATTGCGTGAGCTTCATTATCCTGCGCTTCTTACTTGGTTCAAATCTCACCCTTCACCTCCTGTTGCTATTCTGTCTGATTTTTTCCTCGGTTGGACTCAACAGTTGGCTTTCGAGGTCGGCGTGCCACGCGTTGTGTTCTCGCCGTCCGGCGCCCTTGCACTGGCGGTTGCATATGCTTTGTGGACTGATTTACCGAAGAACGAAGATCCAAACAACCTCGATTTTCAGGTATCGTTTCCGAAGATTCCCAATTGTCCTACTTACCCTTGGTTTCAGATCTCTCGTATTTATCGGGATGGTACAGAAGGAGACCCGGACTGGGAACTGTACAGAAGCTGTATTTGTGAAGACAAAGCGAGTTGGGGAGTGGTGTTCAACTCAGCGGCGGAGTTAGAACGAGATTATATCGATCACATAAAAAAAGATGCCGGTCACAATCGTGTTTGGGCGGTGGGACCTGTTTTGCCGCCGGATGATGATTCCTCAGAGTCCACATCACGTGGTGGGTCAACCGTCGTGCCAAGTGAGGAGGTCCTCAAGTGGCTAGACTCTCGTCAAGACGATTCAGTGGTTTATGTATGTTTCGGTAGTCGTCAGGTCTTAAATTCGAAACAGACGGACGTGCTAGCCACCGCTTTAGAGAAAAGCGGCGTCAATTTCATATGGTGTGTGACGGAACGCAATGAAAGAAACGCCGGGTTCGAATGCGGTGACCTCCCTGACGGATTCGAAGATCGTGTGGCCGGAAAGGGTTACGTCATCAAAGGATGGGCTCCACAGGTTGCAATACTAAGACATCGAGCCACCGGCGCGTTCTTGACGCATTGCGGTTGGAACTCAACCTTGGAAGGAATTTCCGCGGGTGTGGTGATGCTAACGTGGCCGATGAGCGCTGACCAGTTTACAAACGCGCACCTCCTGGTTGATGAACTGGGAGTGGGGATCCGGGTCGGCGAGAATACAGAGAATATTCCCGAATCAACGAAGCTGGCTCAATTGTTTGCCGAGTCTGTGGGCGGAATCGGACCTCAAAGAAAGAAAGCGAAAGAATTGAAAGAGGCTGTAATGAATGCGGTAAGCAAAGGAGGAAGCTCAGATCGAGATTTGGATGAGTTTGTTAAGACTATCAATGAGCTTGGAATTTGAAGCCGAGTGGAGACCGTGCCTGGTTTTTTGAAGGCATCCTGTTTGTTGAAATGCCATTGATAGAACTATAGCCTATTCTCCTATAAATCCAAATTTTTCTTTCATAAATTCGAATCGGATTCGAGTTTAGAAATCAAACTTGAATGTATGACAAGATTGAGCTTGAATTTATAACAAGTTTGATATGAAAATCATCCAAATTAACTAAAAATAATTATATCGTTTTAAATATTTTAGATATCTAATAAATAAAATCGATTTTAAATTCGGCTCACAAGTTAAGTTTGACTCTTGTAAAATTAAGTTAAATTCAAACTAATTTGAATTTAATCATGTAAGAGGGTTTTTGAATTACAAATTAATACTAAATTAAAATTTTAATTATATTCGTTTTTGTTCCAAATTTTTAAGACGTAACGACACAATAGGTTTTTTAAATAAAAAAAATTTTATCTACTAATTTTTTAAAAATTAATATAAATATCAAAAAATTAAAATTGATTTTTCAGATAATCAGATTGGATTGACTCTTAACAATGAATGTCAAACCAAATGAGTTTTTTGGTCACTTCATTAATTTTTTTACAGTTTTTTTAATTTTTTATATTTTATAAAATTTAATTTATTAATTTAAATTTTTATTTAAAAAATAAAAATACATTAAATGATTATTATGTTTGAAAAAATTTTGTAAGATTAGATTTGAATTGAATCAAATACAAATATATTTATGTTTATATTTAAATTCAATTGTTATAATTCAATTTGTATTCAGATTAATATTCGTCGAATTTTTTTATAGTGAAATTCAAATTTGTATTTGTTTCATATGATTTGATTTATGTTTAACTCGTATTCATATTCAATTCATATAATTCGTACTTAATTTTTTTAAAAAATTTTAATTTAAGTTTGAATTTATATTTATATTTAGTTTGTACAATTCATATTCAAATTCATATTCATCGATTTCTATAATTTAGATTTATATTCATATTTAGAATCGAATAATTTATTTTATATTTATTCAAATTAAATTTAAAAACAATTTTGAATATATTCACTTGGAATTCAATTTTAAAAATTTGGGTGGGAATTTCTCGGCCGCGCGAGAGAAACCACACCGGAAAGAGTGAAAGCCAGGAAGGAAAATTGTGGTGGGTAAAAAAGGAAGCTCGAATAAAGAGAAGGAATAAATTAATAGAATATGATACCAAAGGAGTCGCCTCTGTCTGTGGAAGCTCCGTACTTTTATTCCTTCACATTTCCATGCCTTCCAATCCACCAACATGCTTCACCAACCCATCTAAATCCCTAACCGAACTCCCGCCTTTAATGGCCTCAAACGCTGCCTTTCTCAGCTCCATGGCTCGCTCCCTCATGACTCGGTTCTCACCCACTGCTTCCGCCACCGCTTTTGCTAACTCCGTCGAGTCGGGAACTGTTTCTGCACCCTCGCACACTCTTATTCCAACCTTCAATTCATCGACCAATAACCTAGCATTCACAAATTGGTCAGCTCCCATTGGCCATGCCAGCATCACCACGCCGCCGACGAGGCCTTCAAGCACCGAATTCCAACCACAGTGAGTCAAAAACGCACCCACGGCACGGTGACTCAGTATGGATACTTGCGGAGCCCATCCTTTTATGATAAGTCCCCTCCCCGCCACACGATCTTCAAAGCCGGGTGGGATCATGCCGTATTTTCCCTCCGCGTGGCCTTGTGGGGTCTCCTTCACGGACCATATAAATTCAACCATACTTTTCTCTAACCCTAGTGCCAGCTCCTCCATCTGACGATTGGTCAACACAGCTTGACTCCCAAAGCAGACGTACACCACCTTCCCATCCTGACACTTATCAAGCCAAGATGACACGTCATCCACCGAAACAGAACTGGACCCACCTCTTTCGGTGGGGCCAGATAAACCATTACCCGGGGGAAGTAATGGACCCACGGCCCACACCCGGTCATTGCCCATTTCCCTGGCTAGATGATCCAAATAAACGATTTCCAACTCACTGAATGTGTTGATCACGAGTCCCCAACTCGCGATATTTCCAAGAAACCCAGCTTTGATGAATTCCGAAACCGGGTCTCCTTCCACGTAGCTCCGATACATCGGAGAGATTTGCCACCAAGGGAATTTCGGGGCGTTTGGAATTTTCTGCAACGTAAAAACTTTCTCAGGATCTTCAACATTCTGTAACTTCGGCATCTCCTTCCATAAATAATAAATGACAGACAAAGCCTCGGCCCCGGATGGCGAAAACACAAGGCGACGGATATTAAGTTCACTGGCTAGTTTATTCGTCCACCCCAAGAACATATCGGAGATAATAGCCACCGGGGGTGAAGGATGGTTTTTAAACCAGTTTAAAAGAGGAGAGTAAAGCTCCCCGAGAGCATGCATCATAGAAACAAAATAATTTGCAGGTAAGTCCTTGGAGTTTTCTACGCCATTAGGAATACAAGGGTGAGCGGGAAAAGAAAGGACGAGCGTTTTGATTGAAGGGTGGAGGGACAGAAGAGGGTTCAAAAGATGAAGATTTTTTGGGGTGACCAAGATGGTTACAGCGAGGCCACGAGTGACGAGGTGGTAGGTCAAATCCAGGAGCGGTATCATGTGGCCTTGAGCCGGGTAAGGGAAGACGAGGACATGCGTAGCGGCGGCCGCGGAGAATGTCATGGTGGTTTTATATCACTCAACTTTTCAAAACAACAATTTTTCTGGAAATATAATGAGAGGATTGTGAAGGAGGAAGACAGAAACAGAGAACCGGTTCCCTTCATGGTGATGCTTATTAAAAGTATCATCCATATCTACAGAAAACATTGAGAATGGAATTTGATTCGGTTGGTCACAAATGGTGAAGAAGTTAATGCGGTGGAGAAGAAAAGGAATGGTGGTAAAAGCATATCGGCTATGTATGGTAATTTGAATAACGAGCAAATTCATTTCACATCGTATGAAATTGTATAAATCCAATAAAATGATTAATTTAATTTAATTAATTAATTACCCTTCATATAATAAAACGATAAACTATACAACATAATAAAAGAAAACAAAGTTTTGTGTGTTAAAAATTATTATAAAATGAAATTAAGTTTTGAGTTCATGGTTGTATCAACAGATACATTATTGATAGCAAACAAGAGGCATCTATCAAGCAACAAAGCTGGATGACTCAGAAGGCAAGCGATTGTTGTTCTCCTTTGCAATGCCCTCTGATTGTGGGACTTATGGTGGACTAATCACTCCTTTCTAAAGTAGTTTAGTCTTTGTCATTTTGACAAGAAAAAACCCTTTAAAAAATAATTCAATATAAAAAATTTTACACTTATAATTTTACAACATTATTTCTCATACTTTCAATTACTTTTATTAAATGTGAAAAAAAAACTTGGACATATGTGTAATAATGACGGTGCCCTTTGACATTAGGGCATCAATATTGATAATCTACTATTATTTTATGATCTCTGAGATCTTTCTAATCAAATTGCGCTTTCTTGGATATTACTAATATTGATGATCAAAACACTTTTATCTTTGATATCATTTGTGATGATGCCGATGAAATGAAGATTTTGAGGCATGTCGGGTGCCCTCTTTAGCACTTGTCGCTAAGTTCAACCACATTTTTTGACCTCACAAGGTTGTCAACTATAGAGCGCTTGGGACGGTTTGTCTCAAGGCATTGTACATAATTATCATGGAAGCTAACATGATATTGATGAAGCATGGGGAAATATTTGGGTCTATCTGAAAAACAATTGTTTTTTTCTTTTCTTTTTTTTTTTTTTTCAGATTGAATAGATGATAAAAAATTGGCCAAAGCACATTTTCCCACCCATAGTTTGAGGCGGGGACAAAGTCCCACCCGCTGAGTTTTAAAAGCCCAGAGTCCCACCCTTCATCCAATTTCCATCTAATTTCATTAACCCATTTTATGAAATGACAAAACTACCTTTATTAATAAAAATTTATAATAAAAATAATATTTAAATATATTAAAAATTTAAAAATTTTATAAAATTATAAAAATAATTTAAATTTAAAAATTAATAGCGATCCGTGCATACCAGCGCGATAGCGCATCAAATGGCACAAGTAGGCGTTTCGCCACACAGTTCAAAGGAGGCAGGCCCCGCGAACGTCGCGGCGAGGAGGCGGAGCCCACAGGAAACCTTGGCGCGAGCGGTGCGTTGGGGCCAAAGCCGGCATCTCCAACCGTTTCTAACCTTTTCTTGTTCGAGGAGGCGATTTGGCCTCCCTTGGAACCAGGTGGCCGGAACGGCCACCTGGTGCTATTTGATGCGGCCACCGCCGCTAGCGCGGCGGCGGTGGCTGGCTTTTAATTTTTTAAATTTAAATATTTTTTATAATTTTATAAAATTTTTAAAATTTTTTTATAATTTTTAATATATTTTTATATATATTTAAATATTATTTTATATTTTTATAAATTTTAACTCTAAAATGACAAATTTGCCCCTTAACTTACTGTTGACTGTTAGATTTAACAGTCAATGGGTGGCATTTCGGGTTTTCTAAACTCAGCGGGTGGGACTTTGTCCCCGCCTCAAACTATGGGTGGGAAAATGTTCTTTGGCCTAAAAAATTTCCTTATGCTGTTAAAATTTTTAACAATATTTTTATTTTGGATGAAAAATTATTATTTATGTCAAGTAGGGATTAAATTTGTTTTTTAAGCCATACCTTACGTGGTCAAATGTTATTTACTCGGAAACAAATAGATCATTGAATTCGTGCATCAAATGATGTGACATGATTTGATTATTTATTACCGAATTCATGCATCAACAACTAATCAAATTGAATTACATCATTTGATATACAAATTCATTATATTATTTTTAGTAAAATTATTATTTTCCAAAGGAATTAATTTCCGGTCACTCTAATTCAAAAAAAAAAAAGAAAAGTGATATTGGATGCCTAGAATGGTAAATTTCTTTTCATGGCATTCAAAAGATTATATGGTATTTAGGCTTTAAGCAACACTCTAATAAAATGATAAACTATATAATATAATAAAAGAAAACAAAGTTTTATGTGTTAAAAAATATTACGAAACGAAATTAGGTTTTGAGTTCATGGTGGTTGCTTTTCATCTGATACCAAACATATTTAAGAATGTAAGCTAGTTTTGGTTGGTTTTACACCATCACTATAGAAATTCGACGGTTTTAGGTGTCACAAAGTCAAGTTTTAACTCATTTAATTTGATATCGAATAATATTTATTTTGAACTTTTTTAAACAAATTAGTCTTAATTCAATTCATTTAGGGTGAGATTCCAATCGAATATGTTCAGGTTTGTTTTTTAGTTCGGTTTGAATAAATTCGAAAAAAGTTTTACGAATCCAAACACAAACCCAAATTATAATTTTAAAAATCAATGAATACGAGTTCGAACCTGAACTATACGAACCGAACACGAAAAAGAACCCGAACTTAAATTAAAAATTTTTTAATTATATTTTATTAATTATTTGTATTAATTATAATTTTTAATAAACATAAATATGAATTATAGGAACCAAATATGAATACGAATGCGAACACGAATACGAACCGAATACGAACTGAGTTATATGAATTGAATACGAATACGAATATGAACTAGACTATAAAAATATTCGACGAATACGAATCCGAATCCAAACCTGAACAGTACGAAACGAACTTAAACACGAACATGTGTCTGTTCGTATTTAATTCGGCTTGAATCCAGCCCCAAATTCTTTAATATATATTGAAAGGTTATTCAAAAATTAGGAATAAATAATTGAAAATATAATATCATATGATTTATGAAGCAATATAAATTACATAACAAATAAGTAGCACGTTGGCATATATAAGTATACATGAGACACACATATAAAAAGAATCGAACACGATGGAAATACGGAACTCAACTCACCAAATACATCATTGATAACAAACAAGGGGCATTTGTCAAGTAGCAAAGCTTGATAACTCCAAGGCAAGTGATTGTTGTCCTCTTTTGCCATGCCTTATGATTATAGGACTTATGGAGGACTAGTCACTTTCTTCTAAAGTAGTTTAAAAGCCTTTTGTCACTTTAACAGGAGGAAACGTCAAATTTATTTAAGTCATCACTCCTTTTAAAAAATGATTCAATATAAAAAAATTCTTATGGTTATGACTTTATAACATTATTTCTCATACTCTAAATTACTTTTATTAAATATGAAAAAATACTTTGGGATATGTGTAGTTACGATAGTGCCCCTTAACACCACGGCATCAATGTTGACAGTCTATTACTACTTTATGACCTTTGCGATTTTGCTAGTCATATTGTGTTGACCTGGATACTATTAATGCTGATGAACAAAACATTTCTATCTTTGATATCATTTGTCAAGATGTCGATGAAATGAGGTTTTGGAGGCATGTTTGGTGCCCTCCTCAACACTTACAGCTAAGTTCAACCACAGTGCTCGACCTCCCAAGGTTGTCAACTATAGAGAGCTTAGGATGGTTTGTCTTAGGGCATTGTGCATAATTATCACAAAAGCTTGCATGATACTAATGAAGCATGGGGAAACATTTTAATTTTCAAAATTAATAGATGATAAAAATTTTGGTTATGCCATTAAATTTTTTAACAATATTTGTAGTTCCTATGAAAAATTATTATTTATGTGAAGTAAGGATAACAATTGCTTTTAAGTCAAACCTCAGGTAGTAAAATGTTATTTACTCTAAAAGAAATAGTCATTGAATTCGTAGATCGATTGATTTGACCTGATTTGATTGGCTATTACCGAATTTACACGATAAAAACTAAACAACTGAAATATATTATTTGATATATGAATTCGATGTATTATTTTCAGTAAATATATTATTTTTCAAAGGAATTAATATTCGGTCACTCTTAAAAAAAAAAACAGAAATTATATTGGATGCCTATAATGATATTTATTTCATAATACTGGAAATTACTGAAATACCATTATTTTCATGGCATTCAAAAGATCATATGGTATTTAGGCTTTTAGCAACAATCTAATATTCCTTTTTCGATAATTAAAAATTGCTTTTAGGGCCAATAAGCTGATATTGGCCCATTATTAAGAGCGAGTCAAGCCCATTATACTCTTAACAAATTCATCCAATTCTTTATAGGAACATCCTCCTTCGGCCACCGCCTTCAATACCGCCGCTCTCACCTCCTTTGCTTTGGTCCTGTGTGCGCTAGCTCCATTCACTGACTCCGACAACAATCGAGCCAACTCGGTCGACTTGGGGATGTTCTGAGTCCCTTCACCAACTCGGATTCCCACCCCTAATTCTTCTACCAATATTCGCGCATTTATGAACTGCTCCGCCCCTATCGGCCACGTCAGCATCACGACACCCGCCGCGGTTCCTTCCAATGTGGAGTTCCATCCGCAATGAGTCAAGAACACGGCCACGGCTCGATGTTCTAATATCGCTACCTGTGGAGCCCATCCCTTGATGATGAAACCCCTCCCAGCCACACGATCTTCGAACCCGTCAGGGATGTCGCCGTAATCACCTGCCACGTGTCTCGCGTCTGGTTTCTTCACGCACCAGATGAAATGGACTCCACTTTCCTCCAACGCGGCAGCCAGCGTATCAATTTGCTTACGTGTCAGAACGCCACGACTCCCGAAGCACACGTATACAACAGAGCCATCTTCACGTGCGTCAAGAAACGCCATCAAATCGTGACTTGGCACCGAGCTGGACCCACCACGGTTGGCCACGTCATCAGCTTGAGGCAGAACGGGTCCAACTGCCCAAACACGATCGTGACCCACTTGTTTCTTCATGTTTTCAATGTAAACTCGTTCCAACTCAGTGGAGGTGTTTAAAAGGATTCCCCAACTCGCCATATTACCCAACCAAACGTCCCTGCGAAATTCCCAAATTGGCTCTCCTTCTTTGTTTCTTGTATAAAGAGGAGGGAGTTGATACCAAGGGAAAACTGGACAATTTGGTAAATTTGGAAATTTTACCAACGAGTTTTCCTCGTCAGGGTCTTCTACTTTGGGTAAGTCCCGCCATAATGTAAAGAACACGGACAACCCAAAGGCGCCGGACGGCGAGAAGACGACACCGGGCACGCCGGCCTCGGAAGCTAAACGGTGAGTCCACCCAAGAAAGAAATCGAAAATCATGACGGCAGGAGGGGATTGTTGTGATCGGAACCATTGAAGGAGAAGAGGATAGTGAAGGTCGCGGAGGGAAGTGTGAAGGTTAAACCATCCGTTTGTTGTGGGAGTTTCTGGATAAGGGTAGATTAGAGGGTGAAGAGACTCATAACAGGAGAGAAGTGGGTCGAGTAACGGTAGGTTGTTATGGGTGATCAATACGGTGATGGACAGGCCGTGGCTGAGTAAGCGGCGAGTGAGGTCCAGGAGTGGGATTACGTGGCTTGCAGTTGGAAATGGGTAGACGAGAATGTGGGGTTTGGTGGTGGGCATGGCTGTGGCTTGGATTTCAAGCGTGGGTTCTTTGGTTTTTATAGACTTCGTGCAGGACTGGGGCAAGCTGAGCAGAGATTGAATCAACTTCTCCTCGCTTTCAGTCACACTACGTCACGCCTGACGCCAGCCGCCTTAATTGTTTTATTGGATTTGTTAACCCATATTTATCACACTGCTCCTGGAGTGAAATCATAAAAAGACAAAATTGTAATATAAATAATAAAACACGAAGGAAGATATTGACATCCGAAGTTTTGTTTAATGATAAATT
This sequence comes from Anacardium occidentale, assembly GCA_026122585.1. NCBI lineage: Eukaryota > Viridiplantae > Streptophyta > Magnoliopsida > Sapindales > Anacardiaceae > Anacardium > Anacardium occidentale. The sequence continues at coordinate 505,266 of JAJEJH010000200.1, forward strand.
ATTATACGTAAAAGTTTTAAAAATTAAGTATTTTATTTTAAAATTAAAATATTTTTATAAAATTTAAAAATTAATATTAAAATAAAATTTAATATAAATAATATTAAAAATTTTTAATAAATAAAATTAAAAAATAGTCATCACCTCCGGCAATATTATCAGCGATAGTGACGGATATAAACCTCATCAAATAGTAAAAAATGATTATTTGATTCTATTGGTAACAGGATCTGATCATCTCTATCAAATTTTTTGTGGTTAAATATAGTCGTCTCTATCATCGTGACAGTCAGATCCGATCACCTATAAAACTATGTGACCGTTACTGACCATCTAATGAAGTTTATGTTCGCCACTGCTAACGGCGATGCTGTCAGCGACGATGGCGATCGTTTTTTAATTTTTAATTTTAATGTTTACATTTGTATTAATTTATTAAATTTATATTATTATTTTAATATTATTTTATTTTAAATTTATATTTTAATATTTTTATAAAATTTATTTTAATTTTAATTTAAAAAAATAAAAATACTTCTACCTTTAATCAACAGTAAGTATTTAGTTTTCAAAACTTTTACGGGTGACAATTTGTTATTAAGTGAAACCCTAAGTAATAATATATCATTCGGCCATAATAAAATAAATATTATTTTAATAATTTTTAATATTATATATTATATTATATTGTTATTATTTATAAATTAATATCAACAATAAAAAATAAATTACTGATTAATCTTTTAATATTTTTAATCAAACTCCATCCAAAAGTCCAATGTCATTATCATTTCCTAAAAATTAAAATCTATTATCTCTTGTCTCTTCCAAGGTCTACAAACGTGAACTCTTTATCTTTATCGAGTTTCAACCTTCATCTAATTTTAAAATATATGTTTTTGTTTTGTTTAGTTGATTAATTTTATTTTTTAGTCAAATACGACAATAGTTAATAATCTATCTTCAATCGAGGCCGGATGAAACTTTCCAATCTTGATCATTCTCTTTCAACATATCGGATAATATAGTCTTAAATTGAGACTCGTAATTTAACAAATATTTATTTGTTTGAGTTAATATCTAAAAAAATTCAAGGAATAATTGCAAAATAAATTATAATTTAGAATTTAAAAACTATGTAACCGAAAAGTCAGTTAGATTATTTGATAAATTAGGTTAAGTTATACACTAATTTTTTCATGAAATTTGTTTGATTTTGGTTTGATATTTTCTCTAAACCGAAAATTTAGTTTGGTTCACAAAATCGATTAACCAATTTTAAACAACCCTAGACATGACAAGTATGGTTGGATTTGAATTAAACTGAATTCAAACTCAATTCGATTCAACTTATCAAATAAGTCAAATGATCAAAACGATATTATTTTAATACGTATTAATTAAAAAGATGTTATTTTAATTAATTTGAGTCAAATTTTATTGGGTCGTATTACAAGTTTGAACCCAAACTCAACAATCTCTAAATATTATACTCAAACTCGATCTTAAGTCAATTCAAATCGAATCTAACCCTAATGACAAGTATATCTCTAACTCTTCAAAATGCAGAGTATAATGCTAGAAATTGTTGTAGTGTTAATAGTTGCATTGTCAAGTTGTGGTAATTTTTTATGCTACAAGAATGAAAATAGATGTAATTTTCTTTGGTTGTCGAAAGAAAATGAATATAACAATCATCAACATCGACGTTGAAAGAAGATGATTTTCTAATTCCAAAATTTTGGGAATCTATTATTAATTTAAGTTAAAAAACTAAAATTTAAATATTATAAGTTCTTGATAATTTGAATAGTATTATTATAAATATATTAATCAAGTTAATTAATATAACTTGAGAGAAATTTTATCGTGTCGAAGGGTGGAAATTGCAAAAAAATATAGTTTTTTTGCACTCCCCCGTTCCCCAATGGTTACTAGTTTAGAAAAAAAAATTTATGTGCGTATTTATTCTCGTATGATTGAATGATTTTAAACTAAATGTAAACACTAAGTTTAAGATTAAAAAGAAATAACGTTTGAATCGAAAAAGATTAAACTTTTAGATTGCTATTGAAATCTAAGTGAATAAAAGGAACATGAACTAAGTTTTGGTTTGCTTCACTAACCTGATTAGTGAACCTCTGACCCCGAGATTTCGATATTCTGTTACAGTTGACAACCATTGATTCTTCTTCCAGGAAATGATTCTCAAAAGAGCAAATCCTTGATTCAGGCAAACTAGTACTGCATTTTATTCTTCACTCTTTGGCTTTTTTACTTCACAGAAAAGCTTAACTACTCAGAACTTGCATGAAGTTCCAAGCCTCTGTCTGTGTCTCCAACCAACGGTTGTGCACCTTCTTTTGGTGAGAGCAGGGCGAAGCAGCTCCTTGAACTTTTCAAGAAACACACTCCATTCTCCTTCCTTGATATCAACAAGCTTAACAAAAGTTTGGGTATTGGATAGTTGTTCATTTGCGCTTCGTATGCTCTCAGAAAAGGAACCCACCAGTTGATTTCCTTTTGGTTTTGCATCAAGGTGAGGCTGGCTTCTCTCATGGATGTTGATTGTTTTAACAGGCTGGGATAACTTGGGAGCTGTTTGAATCCAGTTCCATTGTGTGATTCCTTTTGCATCAACCCGCGTTTCATCCCCATTAACTTCATCATCTTCAAGACTCTCTAGTTTAGATGGAGAGTCCTTATTCGCAAACTCTGCATCTTCACAATCTAGATCAAAAAGACACTGCTCCTCTCTTCCATCATCATCAGAGAAAGATAATTCCCTCTCAGCCATGATTCTCCGAGCCTCAAGGCATAAAACTTCAAGCTCACTGGGTTCTTCCTCTTCAGAACTAAACTCTCTACTCATCATCTCACCTATCTCAGAAAGGCAGAGTCCAAAAGCAGCTGCTTCCTTAAGGAATATTGTGCAGAGTACCAAAACTCGGAGACATCCCTCTCGAATCATGGGCAGCTCTGCCCTTAGCATCTCAGAATCACGAACAGGATCTAAATTTTTTATGTACTCGAGCTCATCCTCAGAGAAAGGAATTGAAGCCTGAGGCCAATGAATCCACTCGAAGTATGGGTCTTCCAAGCACTCCGGCAAGCAAAGGCCATGATCAATTGGAATGAGCTCCACTTGACCAAATCTCCCAACACCATCAAGCTTCCTCACTAAAAGGTTTCCAGCATGCCTATCGGTGTTAAAGATCCTGATATCCAATATCCCTATTCTATGTATAGCAGCGACTGGAAAGCTTGAGGTTCCATAGTCACCAGCATCGAAGTCATGAGGGATGAACTGCTGCAGAGATGCAATCTTGCTAACTTTCTCCCTCTTCTGGAGCTTATTTCCCATAACAGCATCATTGAGATTAAAGATAGAGTGTGTAACTTTCACAAGAACAGTTGGAGGCACATTTGCAAAGTTATTGTAGTCCAAGAGGTAGGCAGCTACTTCTCGAACTCCTGTTTCACCAACTCTCACTGCTCGTTTCAGGCCTGGCAGCCCAAGAGCTTTCCCTACAAAGCCTTTTGGATTATTTGGTGCAAAAGGTTCCTCATCAGTTGGCTTAACAATTGCAATATTCTCACCTTTGCAGTTTTTGAAGAAGTAAGCACCACCAAGCCCACTATGGATAGGGATGGGATCAACACCGTCCTTGACAGCCTTAAATATATCCTTAATAAGTTCCTTTGTTCTAGGAGAGGAACTCGAGCTCCCTAATATCTCAACTGGACCACTCTGATCCCTTTGTTGTTGGTCCTTCCCGGTAGGTGAAAGACATGGAGTTGATGAGCTCCGATGCATGGCATTCCTAGTCAGAAGAAGAGGAGAATCATTTCGAATGGCACTAAGATCATTATTGAGGGTAAGATCTCCAAATGTCAAGGAGCTCTCATCAGTAGGTACGTTAAGCGCAAGCTGCAGCCTTCTCTTCACCATGCGAGCATTGTCATTTCTATTCAACTCCATCCCCAAAACACATCCATTGTCAGCCTGTACAAACACTCGCCTCGTCCCAGTAGATTTTGTTCTTAAGTCACCATGGTACTCTATATTGCAAGGACTATTAAAAACTGAAGCAGCCATCTGTCTCTGAACGAGACTCCCAAAATTCTGAGACATCAGAAAGCCGGTAGTTTTCAAGGCCAGCAACAACTGAGATTTCACGGTAGAGATTCTTCTTCCCCCTCAAGTAGGTGCCAGAGCCTGACACCAATTGAAAGAGGGAGATATATGCGTGCCGATCAATCATCAAATTATCAATGGAACCACCACCCAATCACCAATTCACGTCCAAATCATGAAGAAATAGCCGATGACTCCATCAACAACCTTCATATTCGAAACAAAATCAGCAAAGTTCAAGACGTAATTACATTATATAAAGTCCAACTTAGGAACAAAAAAAAAAAAAGGCCTTCATGCAGAAAAAAAAAATTCTGAATTCAATTAAAGAAATAAACGATGATCATCAAATATATATATATATATATATATAAAGAAAAGAAAGAGAGAGACAACACAGCTTTTGCACATACTAAAACAGTATCCTAAGTACCTGTATCAAGTACAAACTTGCAACTAAATCTGTTTGGTCGTTGAGAAAATCAAGGGCCTGAAAGAGAATCACAATCCAAATTTAGTACCATTTTATCGGCCGATAAAAGCCATACAGCCCGTATCAGCGAAATGGTAACAAGTTTAATTTAAAATTTTCATTTCCTTTCTATCCTCCATTCGTTTTCTGTTGCTTCTACACATTTTCTTGTTAAACTATACACAAAAAGACTCGCTTTTGCCTGTCATCAATTTACGAAAGATGGCAAGCTTTCAAGAGTAAAGAACAAGAATGCCAAAACCGGAACCAAAAAAATGAAAACAAGCAAACAAACTCATGCAGGAAGAAGAACAAAGCATTAAAACAAATCGTTTTCGAAGGAAAACTCACCGAACTTGTGAGACTTCTGAGGGACGATCGTGAAAGAAGAGAGAAGAGAAAATCGGGAGCGTTGAACAAAATATTTCTCAAAGATCAACCGCTGAGAATTCAATGCCTTGAGTGTTGAACAGAGCAGCCTCAAGTCCTGCTCTCTCGCCCTCTCTCTCCTTCTTTCTTCCTTCCTTTCTCTCGTCTTTGGTATGGATTCTGCCTGAGAATGTTTCTTTTTTAAAGTAGTTTTTCTACTGGTTTCAATCGAGCATCGAGAAGGAGAATTTGACGGTTTCTTTTGAATTTACTACAAAGTCCTCCTTCAAAGGAGAAATTTTGAAACTAGAGTGTTTTTCGGAAAATTAATTTAAATATTCAAAAAAATAAATCCAAAAAACAATTTTATTTGTTTTTATTCCGTTTTTTTATTCTAATAAAAAAATTATATGCTTACTCAATCATGCATAGTCATTGAATTGACAATTTTTCAATTAAATTGTTTCATATTGGGCACGTATACTAGACGAGATTCACACGTAAATATCGTGTCCATATGTATTGAAACAATCTGATACCATCGATGATTTAAGGTGATTTTAAGTTATTCAAGTGACTTGATAATTGTTTAAATATTGACTATTTCGTATCGATTTATTTTGAAAATTTGGTTGAATTTTGATTCAAAATTTTCATCTAAAATTGATCATTATATATGAAATAAAAGATTTGAAAAATTTATTAGTAAAAAATTCGTAATTTTTAAAGCTTTTGAATTTAGGTATACGTGTTATACGTATTACACGTATCATCTACGTGTAATATTTTTTAAATATTAACGACTTTATGTTTATGTTTAATGTGTATAAAAAATAAGATTATATTTTATATTTAAATTTTGATTATTGAAATTAATATTTGTTTTTACCTCTTCTCATTAAAATTTTTTTAATTTGTTAAAAAAAGAAGAAAATAAAATTAATGTCCGAATTTCAAAAAAACAATCTCAAGTTAAAAATATTGGTCCTTGATTGACAATGTGCTTATACTTTAGTCCTGGATGGGAATTTCGTACACCTGGTTGAACAAGCCAAAATGAAAGCCGTCCGATGAAATCAGAGGTTGCAATCATCGGCGCAAGGATATGACATGTGTCAATGACGTGGAAGAATGTGATACGTGGAGTTGGTGGAAATGTCACCATTACATAGGGCAACACCTGCTTCCGCTCTACGGGGCAGATGAACTTTTACCAAACAAACAAAAGTAGTTTTACCAAATTACCCTCGTCTTGTGGACATGAAAGTTACACATATAGGGCTATTATGGGAATTTGACCTGGATGATTCTTTGAGATGGGTTAAATTGTCACTCCAATGTATTGAATTGGGTTTGATTTATTTAAGTTCAAACTTAGAAAAATTTGAAGTTCAAGTTTTGAATTTTAAATTTTTTATTATAATTTAGTTCATTAAAAATTTTTAGATTTTAAATCTATTTTACACATTTTATAATTTTAAAAACATATAAAAATACCTAATGAAGAATTCATTGGGCATCGAGACTAAAATAACTTTTGTTCAAGTTCAAGTTTGAGTTCGATGACTTACGATTATCCCTACCCTCGGTAGCTTACGAGTTTACGTCCATCCCTGGTCGGGTATAGTTTCCTTTCGATTTCTCCCTTGTAGCCATTACCCGAATTCGTGCAAGTGTGTCCACACCCCCCCAAACTGACTTTTTTTTTTTGTTTAAGTCCCTCTAAGGCCTACCTGAATTCTATTTGGCTTGAAATTTTATTTTCAATTAAAGATAAATTAATATTCAATCACATGATAACACATTACTTATGTATATAAATAAATATTTAAAAGTGTGTACATATAACATTGCTTCTTACATGAAATGATGAGCACACTTATAGTATTTTGTGGAGAACGATTTTAATTTTTTAATTTGATTAAAATTTAAATTAATTTTAGATGTTGGAAGGATTTTCAATCACCTAAAGGGTCAATTTTTTTTTTTTAATTTTGTCATCAATTTTTTTCCTCTTCACCCAATTTTGAATATCTATCTAAGTTTATATGTTATTATATGACTAATTAATTTTAAATTAATAATAAAATAATATCTAATCATATAATAATATTTTTGAATATTTCAAAATTGTGTACATATAATATTGTTTGTAATGAAATTCAAAGATAAATAAAAATAATATTTGAAAGGCCAAACAATTTATTCGGAAGGTTTTCTTAAAAATTCAAATGCCCACCTATTTATTAAAATCAACGGTTAAATTTAATTAGTTAAAAGGGTATTTTTGTCTTTTTAAATAAAAATTTTAAAAATTAAAAATAATAAAATTAATTTTATAAAAATAACTAAAACATAAAATAATATTATTATGTTAATGTTATTTTTTATTAAAATTTATTTTAATAAAAAATAACATTTATGTTTTGAGTGGAGAGTATTTTAGTTGTTTTAAAAAATGTAAATAAAATGGGGTAAAAATTGGTTAAGGGGTGAGTTTTTGGCTTTTTAAAAGTTTTGTGGCGAGACTGTTAATTAGGGAAACCTTGGGTGGGACTAAGTTGTTTGGCCTATTTGAAAACCCACAACGTGTAAACCAAAAACCTCTATATTTTACTCTGCCTTTGAGTCCATTCATGTAATTTGGCCCCATGAGGAGACAGAAATAGGCAGATTCCATCTTCTTCTTCTTCTTCTCCTCTTTTTCACCTTTTGAATTCCATTGGTTCTTCACTTTTTATCTAATCTCATCTTTAGCCTGTGACTAGTCAAGAGAGAAAATGACTGGCATTTTAATCTGAGAAAATGAAGTGATAAAAAATCTGAGTTAAATATAGGGAAGATAAGGTTTAGGTTCATGATTTCAAATCTTTCCCATCATTTTGAAAGATCATCTTCATAATATATATATATATATATCATAAGATCTTATCTGGGTGGAAAAAGTGGGAAAGCAACACTTACTCAAAATGAGGAGCCTAATTCTTCAATCCAATAAGATATCTTCTTATGCAAAGGCCTTGTATTTTTTTTTTTTTTAAGTCATATCATTTTTCAGCAAACCTTTTTGTAATATACAAGAAAAAAAAAAAGGAAAAATAATTAAAATTACAAGGAATCTGTTTTTGGGATTTGGGACACTCAATGAACAAAAATATTAAAACATTATCTATCACAAAGGACTAGATAATTATATGATGGGTAAGAAATAAAGATTATGCATTAAATCAAATTTGAATTTAACATGGTTTGACAAATAAATAGTTGAGTCCAAATTCAAAGAATTTGGGAGATTATAAGCTTGATATTGAGATTTAATAAACCCAATCAAGCATTTTTATGAGTCTTTTCTGACAAATTCTTTTTAATATAGATCATTAAAAAGACGTTGTTTTGATATATATTAGTTAAAACAGTATTATTTTAGTTGATTTGAATGAAAATTTTTAAACTTGCGAGTTTGATGAACCGAAATCTCTTAAAGCTTGAACTCAAGCTTGATAATATTGAAATTGTAAGCTCAAGCTCAAATTCAACCATAGCTCCACTTTTGCATTACAAGTTTGCAAGATATTAAAAAGTAAAAGGTGATGCTTTGATGCACAACCCACTAGGGTGGAGACGAATTAAGTTCGAACATTTTTTATATTGAGTTTGATTTGAATAAAAAATGACTTAATTTAGGTTCGATTTAAGTTTGTTGAGTCAAAATTAAGGGTAACTTGAATTTGATACAAATAAAAAGTGATCCTGTTCGATTTGAGTTTAATTCAACTTTGTAATCTAAATTCGATTTGAATTTATAGTTCAGAATCATGACTCATTAATAAAATAACATTGTTTTGTCACCAAGCCACGAACTCAAACTACAACTAAATCACATATTTGAATTATAAAGTTGAGTCAAACTCAAACCACAAATCTGAATCACAAATTCAAATTTAAGATTTGAATCAAATTTGAACCAAGACAAGTCAAACTCCCTCTAGTTTGAATTCAACTTGATTTTAAAACATAATTGATCCTCTTAATTTGAATTTGAATTAAACAAATTTAAATTGAGTCGAATAAAACCAAATAAGCTTTTAAAACCAAACGGACTTGGTTTGGATCTGACTTTACAACCCTTACTAGTATTTATTATTGTCGAACCCTTATAAGGCTAAAATAATGCTAGAAGGGGAGGCTAAATTGGATTTTTAAAAATTAATGCAAACACAAAAACTTTTTACTCAAAATCAATTATGTGCAAATATGTAACTATGAGATTACAAGTATTGAACCAACCATCAAAGTAACAAATCAAACAACAACAAAGCATGTAAAGCAAAATAATGAGTAAAGGAAGAAAGATTGCTTAGTCGAATTTATAGTAGTTCAAAGCTTCTCTACAAATCTTTTACATTCATTTCTTCAAGTCGCTTTGCTTGAAAAATTTTTCTACTTACTTCAATAACTCAGAAATTACAGTAGTTTTGATCCAAATGATTTCACCATTTACACTAGTTTTGATACAAAAGATTTTGCTCTTACAATAGTTTCATGGGATTTTGCTCTTACATTAGTTTTACAAGATTAGACCCTTGAGTTGTTAAAAAACAGAAAAAGAAATTTGCCTCTTAATAAGCAGGTACAAGAATTATGCTCACAAGATTTTTCTCAAAAGCTATACAATAAAATATATAGATAGAAAGTGAATTATGCTTACAAGATTTCTTTCAAAAGCTAAACAATAAAATATAAAGAGAGAAAGTGAAAAAGAGTAGAGAACAAGAAGAATATAAGTTCAGTATAAAATTCTCTAATACTTATTCTTTCAAATCAGTTGGCTATTATAGTGTTTAGAAAGAAATAGTTGTTGGAACTAATCTATGTAGATGCACAATCGTGTGCTCATGATGCGTGGTCATGCTCCTAATAATGAATGCAATCCAATGGTTGAATTTTTCATATCTTGTTATTCTTACACAACCGTGTGTTTTTGTAACATCCCAATGTTAGAAATGTCTTTTAGGCTAGAAGTTAGGGTTAAATGTGAGAATTTATGATAAAATTTGAGTTAAAAGAGTTTAGAGGCGAGATAGTTAGTTTTCAGAATCAGTGTATTATGCGCATGATTCTCCTTGGAAGGTTTTTTTCATACGAAGGGCAAAAAATGAAGATTCTTCATTTTCTCTCATGCCCGCTCGTGCACCTTAATAATGCACGGTATGAGATTCAAAAATATTTTTTAAAGTTAGAAAATACGATGCTCCAGACATCTTTTAGGGATAAATACGATGGGGCACTTGTGAGCTGTACACCCGCTAGAGAAGGAGCCAGTATTAGTATACGCTAGTATGCATCTGATTATCAGTTTATAGTTTAGTTTCAATTTTAGATTTCAGTTGACTGACTAAGGGTTATGAAACTGAAAACTTACTTGGTCAAAGTGTCAAATCCTTATGTTCATAAGTCTAATCAGTACTACAAATTTTCAGTTACATTATTTTAAGATATTTTTTCAATTTAAAATCTTCAGATCTATACAAATATTTTCAGATAAACTAACAGTGTTTTCAGAAATCTGGCCCAATGGCGCATAACATGTTTCAACATGACTTCATACCATGGTATGAGATATAGTTTCAGTTAAAAAGAATAACAACAAATTATATTCAAAATAATAAGCAAAGAGAATAAATGCAATTAAGAATACGTAAATTATAAGCACAGTTAAGAAGCTCATATATGAGTTCGGTTTAGAGTTTTGCTTAGGTTAGAAAGAAGTAGGAAATGCTTACTGAGTGAGTTATCACTGACCTCTTCCTTTTTCCTTCTTTCTTGTAGGTCAGTTAGATAAAAATTGCTGAGGCTCGGATTGACTATGGCTGAAAGGATAAGACTCTAGTTTTGATTTTCAGAAAGCCTAATGGGGTTTCCTTGTGCATGCAGTTTTCAGATATATTTGTACAAATGCATGCATGTATTGTATACATTATATATGTGTGTGTGTGTGTATATATATATATAGAGAGAGAGAGAGGGAGAGGGAGAGAATTTTTTATATATGTACATACATATGTATGTGTGTGTGTGTGTATGTGTATGTGTGTGTTGTTATGAGTTTTTATACCCATCACCTTGTCATTTATTATTTTCAGCTTCCGCTTGTATGTTTTTAAGTCGGCCAGTTTTCGTAGGATTCTTACTGTGTATATCAAATTAAGTATTTTATTAATATAAAATAAATAAATAGCTTACTTATTTGCATAAATAAGTATAGGGCCTAGTAATAGTGGTATATATAGCAGTGGGTCCTATAGCCTTCATATCTTCAATGTTTCAGACTTTCAGAATGCCACATGGTCTAGTATTTTTAGTTGCATAGGCATGTGAACTTGTTTGCACAAGCATGCACCTAGAAATAACTGTAACACATGAGCACTGCTGGATATGCACGGAAGGCCTAGTAGGGCGTCTTCACTTTTTATGACACAAGATCATATGCTCAAAAGTTCCACAGTCATACATTCTTATATCTTGTTGCACTAACACTTGCATAACTAACCTATTCGTGTTTTTCCTTTATGAGACACACATACGATCGTGTTACCGAGACACACAATCATGTAACCAAACCTGCAAAATATAAACTTTTTTGTCTTCTTTGTCATGTATCAATTCATATAATGACTGGTTAAATATTTTAACATAGTTTTTTTTATCAAATCAAAACATACAATGATCCAACAATTGTAATCGATTCAAACAAAAGAAGTGCATACTACGAACAAAATAATCAATTATAACATATTAAAGATAGTTCATGTGAATAGTCTAACTATTGCTTATAATCACAATTTAGTTTGTTGCCTAACCAATTGAATCTCACTCTCCACCTACATTTCGGTCTACTTTAAAGTGTTTATGGATTGGGCTGACATACTAACTAAACCGAGAAGGAAAATCCCAGATAGATAGTGCTCCCTACAACTATAGGTATTCATGGTTCGGTTTGATCGATTTAGAGTAAATGTCATTTCTCTAATAATGAAATTAAAAAATAATGGGAAAACGGGATAGCGTGATATTGGTAGGGGCCCAGCTGAGTTGGCCACGTGATTCGGGAGGGAGGCGTGAGGAAGTGGTCGGCAGACATTTTTATTCACGTGATGGAGAGCGGATTTCACGGAGAAATAGACAACTGTCATTTCTCATTAATTAATCCAAATTTAAAAAAGATTATTTAGCTAATCCCTAAACGGATTCCTTCAGAAGGGAATGTCCATTGTTACAGGCTAAAACACTTTTTTTATTAAACGACGTCTGTTGGCCTCCCGCTTCCGCCCTTTCGTTCTTGCTTTATTTATTAATTATTGTTCTTTTTTTTTTTTCCCCTGGAGATGGATGAGTGGGACCCAGATGAAGTTTGTTGGGCTGGCCCCACCCAAAGGCGTGGGTGTCAATGCCCATCAGTAAATTTGCACGTGAGTTGCGGGGTCAAACTCACGTGGCCCACCTCTTCCTTCTGTTAGGACGTCGACGACAAAAATGAAATGACTTGACATCACTTTTCACGTTACAAAGTTTGTGTATAATGATGAACCTATAAATAGTTTAGGCACATTTAAATAATTATTAATTAGAAAAATTAATTAATTTTACAATATTTTAAAATTAAAAAACAAAAATATTAAAAAAAATCCCCCTTTTATAAACCTATTTAAAATTTTACGTATGATGAAATATGCAAACCATGTAGGCATGCATAATCAGCATAAAAATGTTCAATTGAATATTCACATGTTCAATACGCATACCAAAAATAAATTTGGATGGTTAAAAGAAAAACACATAATCAGTTTAACAGTCAATTTTTTCGTATTTTAGTGTTTTCGAACATGATGGTACACATGTTTGAACCCAATATACATGATTTGGATACATTACGTGTCAGTATTTTGATTTTCTCAATAATTTGTTTATTATATATATTGCGTATGGTGCTTGTGTCACATCATAAACGAAAATTTGGATAAATTAATAAAAACAAAATTTTTTGAATATTTTTGTTTTTTTTAATTTTAATATAGGGCTAAATTAATTAATTTTTCTGTTAATTAATGGTAGTAATTTTATTTAAAAAATGAACCATTGATTAATTAATTAAAATGTATTAACAACATTAATCTAAATTATTAAATTTTGGTCACATTAGATGCCTAATTCATGCCCCCTAATGTGTCACATGTATTATGTGTTCAAATTTTGTAGCTTAATTTTTTATAAAACCTTATTAATTTCTTAAAAGGCCAAAAGACTTATCCCCGCCCCCAAGGCTTCCCTAAATCACAAAATCCTTCCCATTAATTCTCAATAAGCCAAAAATCCACTCATTGACCAAAACTAACACCTATATTTGATAATCAATTATTAAATATTAATGATTAAAGTAATTTTAAAAATAACAACTACTATAATTAATTTCATAAAAATAATTAAAATATAAAATAATATTAATATAAAATTAAAATAATAATAAAAATTTTAAAATTTACAAAATGTAAAAAAAAGTTTACATTGATCGTAATGATAATTTTTTAATATTATATTAATATTATTTTGTATTAAATTTTTTAATATAAATATTATTTATTTTTAAGAGAGAACATTTCGGTTATTTTATAAAAAAATTTTAGTAAGATTAAAGAAAAATTAGTCTAGGGATAGAGACATAGTTTTTTAATAAAATTTTGTGATTTAAAGAAACTTTGGGTGGGAAAAAGTCTTTGGCTATTAAAACTATTAAAGTCAATGGAAGTAGAATATTAGAACATGGTACGAATTTTGAACAGAGGTACATCTTTGGCTAATTTTGATTAATTAATTAAATATCACGCATTATAAAACTATTATAATATATATATATATATATATATATATATATATATATATATATATATATATATATATTGTCACGCCTAGCTGTTTCTACTGTATTCATGCACCAAAGTGTGAATGCTGGTTGTTTGAATTAAAAAAAAAGGTTAATTAATTAAGATTTAATATTGAAAAAAAGAAAAAAGATACCTTGAATTATAGAATTAAAAGGAAAATTAAAATAAATATGTAAAAATATTTTCTTATGCGTCAGGTTACGATAGTAGCTACATAATTTATCCTAGAATAAATAATGTTTTTTCATCCAAGATTTGGCTTAAAAAGACTTTTCACCACCTAATTAACGTATATAATACAATCCCAGAAAAATAAAATCTGCTACAAATAAAATAATGGTATAAAGTAAAGTTATATTCAAAATGAATATGTTTGGATTCATTTTTTAGTATGATTTTGACTAGGGTTGGATTCGAAGCGAATATATTCGGGGTTAATTTTTGAGCTCGCTTCGTTCGACAGCGAAACAACACCATCGCCAGATGAACTGAACCCGAGGATGAACATGTGTATCGAAGATTTTGTAAAACGAATACGAATACGAATCCGAACTGAGGCAACGAATAGTTCGGTGAAAAATGAACTATTCGTTCAATGGACAATATGCATTATTCAGGTTAGGGTTTCTTCTTTTGATCTCTTGATTGTTGAGTTGAATATTTGTTGCTGATATTTGCTACGATATTTTGCGTTATGCGAACTGCACCTGTTGTTGATTTGTTGTGATAACTGTGACTTGTTGTGTTTTGCCTACGACTGCCCCTCTGATTCTTTTGAAAATGATCTACAGTGACAAGCTTGACGAACGAACATTAGCCCTCCTCACTTGCACAACGCGAATCGCGATCCCCCACTGCACTTGTTCGCCAAACACAAACTGAATGCGAATGAAGCCCACCAAGCCAACGAAGCGAACCCAAACATACCTGTGTTCCTGTTCGGGTCGCTTCGTATCCAGCCCTAATTTAGACAAGCCCAAATGAACTACTTAAACTAAAATACGAACCTGAATTATGATTTTAAAAATTTGTGAACACAAACCCGAATTTAAACTAAAATTTTTTTATTATAATTTTTTAATAAAATGTAAATACAAACCTGAGTTATGAATACGAACCCAACTCTCTAACCTGAACCCAAATCTGAATGTCACTATAAAAAAAATTCAACAACTCACAATGAATTAACTAAAAATGAACATATATATATATATTTGTGTTTGATTTGATTCAGATCTAACTTTAATATAAAAACAAAATAGTATATTTATTTTCCATTAATTTTTAAAATAAAAAATTGCTTTTAAGCAAAACCACATACATACATACATACATACATATATATATGTGGTATGTTGAACGTGACTTGCTTAACCATTTAGGCCAATCATGGGATTTTATTATCAAATATTTTAAACATAATAATTTAACCTTTAAAAATAATTTAAAACTCACAAAACAACCATTAGAATCTTTTCAAACACATATGTATATTTTAAAATTGCTACATAGTCTCAACAATTGTAATATACCTATAATTTGTTGTATTCTAGTAGTTCTATAGGGGTGTAATTGTCATATTTACAAAATTTTGAGGGCAAACTGATAGCCCAAAACTTTTTATGAGTGCTCAATAATTTCAATTTTTTTTTTCAAACAAACTCATGATATTTTTGAGAATTATTGTTTACCCTTACTATATAATTATATAATAACAACACCCCTATTTATAGGAAAAAAGGAAGAAGGAGGCAAGGCTAAAAAGAACATGAAATAAGTAGTTTTTTTATATAGATTGAGATATTTAAAGGCTTTATTTTAAGTTTTTTTTTTTTTTAATTTGGAGTTAAATGATTATTTGAAAAGTAAAACAGTAAGGATAAAATAATAATTTCATTTTCTAACATTTTTTTTTCCGTTAAATAGTTAAAATTTTGATGAAAAATTGTTATTTATATTTAATTTGAAGTGAAAAAATGTTGTTTATATTAATCAAAGATAGAAAAGTGTTTCAAGTCTTAGTTATAGTTGTCGAAGCCTGAAGCAAGACTCACAAACTTGTGGATTTTCGAGGCTACGTGAAATTTTTTTTAAGGCTTAGAGCATGACCCAAACTCCTTAAGTCATGCTCTCGTGGGTCTTTAACGGTTTGACTTGCAAGCAGTAATGAATTAGTTCGTAAACAGTAACGAGTCAAAATTGAGTCTAATTGAGTCTAAGTTAAACTGTAAACCGATACAATCTATTTTAATATTTCTGATTTAAGTTATCTCTATTTTAGGTCTACCCATTTGGCTTTATATAATAAAATATTTAAAATCTTTTATAATAAAATAATGAGTCATTATTAAATAATTAATTTTAGTCCTTTTCTTTGGGTCTTGAAATTGTAATTTGAATTTTAAACAAATAAAATGTAATTAATTTTTGTATTTATTGACTTATCTCTGTTTTTTTATTATAAGTTAATTTTATTATTGAATAAATAATTAAATGTAATGTTAAAATTTTTTTAATAAAAACAAAAATAAAAATCAATATACTTTTATTTATACGTATAAATATACATTCATTCTGAAATCAAAGCTGTGTAAGAGAAACGAGGAAAATGTTACGTTGATTACGAAAAAGGAAAGAAGAAGCACTTGGGACGCCTAAATGGGAAGGAGAAAAAGTCCCGCGTTTCCCGCGAAGCTAAATCCGTATTTACAGACTAGACGCCTACGTCTACTACTACAGAACAGTCCACGTCAGCTACGACAAAGCCAGTGGCACGTGACATTTCCTCCTTCATCCCCAACATCCTCTCTGCTCTGTAGCTTATTAATTATTATTTTCATTATTAATTTTCTCAGTTAATCGGGATCTGTGCCCTAATCATCACCTCTTAATTTTAACATTATCCCCTTAATCTCCGTTCACAAGTCAACGTTCTTTTAGCCTTTATCCGTAATTAATGAAACGGCACCGTATTGATATACCAAACGGAGTCTGTACCCCGTGATACTAACGCCGTCAAGCCCGCCGCAACGACGTTAGGAAACGCCGTTTTTGGAGTACCTTGGAGAAACAGAAAGAGAGCAGAAAATTGTATAAAATTTGTTGAACTCAGAAGGGAGCCTGGAGGGACAGAGAGAGAAAGAAGAAAGAGTTTCTCTTCGATCTGAGGCCAAATCTTAGGCAAAACTGTGAGTTTTTTAAGAACAAAGAGTAATTGTAAATAAAGCTGAGAGTTTAACTAGATTCCTTAGCATTTGTGAATCCTGATCTCTCAATTCGATAGAGACGGAAGTTCTGCTTCTTTCGTCGGAGCGATGGGAGTTTGAATTGCAGGGTTAAAAGAGATCAGTTTTGTTGGGATCAAAGGTACGTCTCAGGATTTTTTTTGTTTGCTTGAGTTTCTTGTTTTGTGGATTTTGTTCTTGCTAACGTGTTCTTTGAGTTTTCAACAGATAATAAAAGTTATTGTTTGAGTGAGAAGTTTGACTTGAATTTTGGATAGTATGAATCTGTACCTCCTTCAAATATTGAATTTGACTTGTACATCGTGTTTGTCTCGGTAATTTTGATTGCAGGTTATCATTTTAGGTTTGAAGAAATTTTCTGGATTGAATTATTTGTAGAAAGATCTTACGGTGAGTCAGTGAAGGAGATTTTCTCTGAGAAAACTCGCGACTGCTTCTTGAAGAATCTGAAGTCTGTTGCTTATTATGGAATTCACTTTTTAGCCAGCCGTGGAAGTGAATGCGTCTCCGATCTCCGACGGAGGCGTGATTTTCATTTTAGAATCTAAAATTTGTACGCAAATCGGATCTGAGAACAAACTGTTGAATTTTGCAACAATTCAACACCTGAACAGTAAATTGATTAGAGAATTCACCGAATCTCCACAGAATTTCGCGAAAACACTTTCAGCTGGAGATGGAGCTTCCTCAATCTCGTCCCTTTGGAACCGAAGGTAAGTTATTTTGCAGAAAACAAATTAAGAAATTCTTTACAACTTTATTTTCATTGCAGATAACAAAACAGAAAAATTTTTGTTTTCTTTTTGTTACATGTTTTAAATGTGATTTAGAGGCTTTTTACAGGAAGAAAACCAACGCACGACTTTCTGTCACTGTACACCACTCATCCAACAGTCCAACAAGATCCAAGACCACCTTCTCAAGGTAAAATTCTTCTCTCTTTTCAATTCATTTTGAAGATCCAAATAACTTGGTTGTTCGTTTCTGTTTATTTTTCAAATTTATTTATTTTTTCAACAATTTTAGGAGTAAAAACAAATTTTAAAAATTAAAAGAAAAAGAAATAGAAAAATCTCTCCATCTCTAGTTCTTTATGTTATAGTTATTACGCTATCACGATTTGTCTATGCACGTGACTGGATCTGGGCCATGAATGATAATGGGCCAAATCCTAAAAGGAAAGGATTATCACCAACCGATTGGGTAATCAAATGGGTCCCATTTTAGAAGTTAGACAATGATTTGACATGTCACATGGACTCATATCAGCCTCTGTTGGTATTCACAATCCCAAAGCTTCCCTTGTAGATACTGCACGCGCTCCTTTCTTTCTTTCTCAATTTGGCAAAGTTTTGTTTCGGTTGCCCGTAATCTCGCAATTTAGATAATTAATAATCATTGGGTTACTTAATAATGAAAGGGGTCATGACTCAAGTAACAATTAGTTTTCTTATTGATTCTTCAACAGGTAGTTTCCTGAAAACTCATGACTTTCTACAAGTAGGAAAGGCTAGTCCTAAGGAAGAAGGCACGGTTGAAATATCATCGAGTCTTGAAAAGCAGCTGCTTCCAGTACCACCTCCGACTTGTGGTGAACATATTCTTCCCGGTGGGATTGGGACTTACAGTATAAGCCACATGTCTTATTTCAATCAAAAGGTTCCAAAGCCAGAAACATTCAATGTAGCTCCGGCGAGTAGTAGTGAGAGACACGATGAGAATTCTAACTGCAGTTCTTACACTGCAAGTGGCTTCACTTTATGGGAAGAATCCGCAGTCAAGAAGGGAAAGCCAGGTAAAGAGAATGCAGGAGATCAGAGACCCAATGGAAGAGGTATTTTATAAAATTTTCTTATATTAATATCATAACTGAATTTTGCGTTTTGATTGTATAACTGATTAATTTCATTCAATTTTAAATATCCCTGCATTACCAACTTAGCATAGACTTGTGCTGCATGCAAGGCGGCAAAGCGGACAAGTTGAAGTATAGTATATTTAGAAAGAAGTAATAATATATTATTTAATCCAAATATACTAATAATAGATTCTATACATATTAATATCTGAATTTGGACCTAATGTTGTGTCAGTGGAATATATCACTGTTTTTGTCTTTTTTAAATTCTTTAAGGAAAAGACGAGTTTGTAGATTAGATGTTCAATCCGGATTCTAAATTGAACTAGTAAACAAATAGATCTAACGTAATTGCACCGTATGTTTTTTTTAATCGCAATGCGATTTGTCTGGTACCGTTTATATACTGGGCTTGATTTATAGACTAAGTAGTCCTGTTGAATTTGCTTTAACGTGAAGTTTAGAGACAATCCGAAAAAAAAAAAAACGAACTGAATGTAACAAGTTTTTGGGACTGTGCATGTACAGAAGCGGCAGTGGAAGTGGGGCAGTGGCCGTCACAATCGTTTTCTGACAACAATTACCATCGCAGCAGCTTCAGCTCTCTTTCTTCCTCTCGGTCAGTCATTACCTCTCTCCATTTTCTTCCTCTTTTTGTTTTGTATTCAAATTTAGTTGGCGAAGGATATGAAGATTAATATTGGTATTGTGCTGTTATTTGAACAGACAATCGAGGCTTAAGAACCAGAACTTCATGGAAATGATAAAGTCTGCAAAAGGTAGTACCCAGGATGAAGATTTAGACGATGACGAAGAGTACACTCTTAAGAAAGAGAACTTTTCTGCTATCCTTGAAGGTAAGTTGCCAACTAAAAGGTCTCGCACTATTCACAAAAAGAACAACCCTGTTGTGCTTTCTTATGAACACATATAATTTGCCAACTAAAAGGTAGTCAGGGTGTTTTAGTTCATTTACTACATTTCTCGCGATTCAAAGGTTTTGATTTTTACAGGGGAATTGAAGGTAAAAGTTGACGGGAAGAATACTGATCAGAAGCCCAACACGCCACGATCAAAACATTCTGCAACAGAGCAACGAAGAAGGAGCAAAATAAATGACAGGCAAGTATAAGTTTCCCTCCAAATTTCTGTGCCATCTTTCTAAAATTCCCTCAACTCAAGCCTAAACAGACTGATATTATATGTTTCTATATTCTAATTGTTTTCATTCTGGGACCAGTTTGACGTTCTTCTTTAACTCCAACTATTTGCATTTCCCTATACTGGGGATATAACCATTATAGAATTTTGGATGGTGATCCTTTATACCATGTAAGTATGGAACTAATCGTTCATGTTGTGCCCAAATTGGTGGTATTTGTTATATGAAAGAACTGAAAACCTACAGAAGGTTATCCAAGTCTTTTGTAAAATACCCATCTTTACACCTGTTTTACTGGGGGGAAAATTTAATCCAACCGTAGTTTTAATCGGGGAGCTGCTGCCTGGAGCATTGTTGCATATCCTGTAATTGATTGGTCAATCACTATCCGGTATTAGAATTTTGAATTCATCATGCAGATTTCGGATGCTGAGGGAACTCATTCCTCACGGTGACCAAAAGAGAGACAAGGCATCATTCTTGCTTGAGGTATGTACACGTTCAGAGTAGTTTTATGTTTAAATTATTTGATGGATTATGAGACATCAAAATCATTTGCAGGTTATCGAATACATTCAGTTCTTACAGCAAAAAGTACAGAAGTACGAAGTCTCCTATCAAGGATGGAACCAAGAAGCAGCAAGATTGATGCCATGGGTAAACTCATATATACTTTGCCTGTGTAAATCTTCATTTTGATTTTAATTCATCTCTCTACTTTCTTTTGCAGCAGAGAAACAATCAGAAGGAAGTGGAAAGCTACGTTGATCAGTCTCGGGGCATGAATACCGGGTCTGCTCCTGCATTGATCTTTGCTGCCAAATTTGATGAGAAAAAGATACCAATTTCTCCAGCTATCATTCCTCCAGGAAATACACAGAACCCAGTAGAATCTGACTTGACTGCTGCGACAACTCTCAAGACAATGGATCAGCTGCCGGGAATAACAACTAAAGCAATGCCCTTCCCCATGGCTTCACTTCAGCCAAACCATTACCCTCCGGTTAGAAGTGGCGGCATGGCAGCTCAACTTCCTCTCAGGTTGAAATCTGATGTAGACCACACAACATCCCCGCCGCAGGCTCAGTTATGTAATACCAGTAATAAGCTGAAAGAACAAGAACTCACCATTGAAAATGGCACAATCAACATCTCAACTGTGTATTCCCAAGGGTGAGTTTCTTTTTCATATATTTTCTGCATTCTCTGTATGTAATACACTCTGAATCAGTCTCAATTTCTTAAATGGAACAGGCTGTTAAATACACTCACACAAGCACTGCAGAATTCTGGAGTTGATTTGTCACAGGCCAGCATTTCAGTACAAATCGACATCGGGAAGCGTGCAAATAATAGTAGAGCCATGGATCCATCAATCACTGTAAAGTTATTTAAAAAATACTTAATTTTTTGAATTCCCCAGATGGCAGAATGATGAACTGAAGTCCAATTTTGTTCGTTTATAACTGTAGGAAGGTGGAAACACCGAGGGCTCAAATCAAGCAATAAAGAAGCAAAAAACAGATAAAAGGTAAGATCAGAAATTGCATAGTATTATCATTATTATTACTTTTGTAATTTAATTAATTCATTTTTGGGGGGGAGATTTTTTCTTATATTCTCCTGGTTTATAAAACAGCCCAGTTATGGAATGTACATGCAGTGGGTTTGATTTTTTACCTTTTTTTTTCCAAATTGTACCCTAGACTAGTTCCTTGAATTGGTTCAACCATGACCCGATGGTTAGTACAATCCAGGTGTAATTTTAAACTAATATTGGCCCTCAAATAATATCAACATATGGTTGAATCAGATAGATCACATCGGATCATGATTTAACTGATGGATCAATCCAATCAAATAGTCATATTGATATTAGCATGACTTTTGTAATATATATATATATATATATTTACAATTATTAGGACTTGAAGGATATGCAATTTTATTTGATTGGGATCAACTCTTTGATCAGGTCAAAACCTAGTTGATTGGTTTGGATTTTAAAACGTTGCTCGTAATAACATCAAACATTGGATCTGTATGAATTCAAGTAAATTTTATTTTCTTAGACAAATTAAACCCAAAATTGAATTGTTTGGAATCCATAATAAAATAATTTGAACAAAAATAAAAATGGCCAAAATACTTATTCCCACCCAAGGTTTGTTAAATTGATGAAGTTAAAATTAAAAAAAATCAATTTCAAGTTCATCTTTTAAGTTTTTTTTTTTTTTATAAAATTCTTAAAAAAACAAAAATACTTTTAAGTTAAATAATATTTTATCTCTAAATTTTTATTAAATATATCTTTACTTTAATTTATATTAATTAGAACTAAAAATGATAACTAAACTTATTAGTATAAATTATAGCTAGAGGGGTATATACAAATAATTATCTATTGGGTTTAACCTAATTTTTTTAAATTTTAGGGGTTTTTGGAGATTTAAAAAAAGTTTTGAGATTTTTTTGAAAATTTAAAAGAGTTCTTTCAACTTAAAATAAAATTTGTGTGCTTTTGAAATTTTTAAAATTTCATTATACCCTTTAATACTTTCAAAAATGACAATCACAAATAAAAACATAAAAATTAGGGATATAAATATTATATGAGTAATAGCATAATTTTTTAAACAAGAACAGGAATTACTTGTTTGTTCTTAATAAATTTGATAAAATTATATTTATATTATAAATACATTTTTATCATAATATTAAGATTAAATAACATATATACTTTTTATTCCTTAAAATTAATAGTTAATTTTTTTATAATAAATGAAAATTTGTTTTTTTGAAATAAAAATTTATCATTTTTTTGAACATCGGGGGGGTAAAAAATAGTCTTTTAGTTGATAAAAACATTGTGCTTTGACTTAGCCAATATAATTTATTTTATCCTAATTTCAAGGGAAGATATAATTTCATCAATATATTAAATATTCTTGAAATCTTTATTTATCAAAATATAATATTTTTAAATATTATTGAATTTGGTTCTCTCTATCTCATTTGCCATTTTTTAATGAGAAAATGCCAGAGCGTATTAATTAGATAATTAAATAACACTAATTGAGAAGATTAGGATTGAACTCACCTACCTCTTAATTTGGTGATTTAATTATTCAACAAATGGCAACATAGAATGTAACAACATATAATAAGAGAATAAAATAAATATCAAGTTGAACAACTTGAAATCCAATTTGGGTTTTATATTAAAGGGCAATGATGATGATGATGATGATGATAATGATGATGATGATGATGATTATTATTATTATTATTATTATTATTAAGGGAACCTTTATAGGGAGTTTGTGACCATCTAAATCTACAATCAGATAAATTAATGATTATTAATTTTATTGTAATTTAAATTCTAACCATCACTTTAGATAACCCTATCCTTATCATTAAGCGAAACCTTTAAGATCGGGTCAATGATTATTTCTTGCCTAAGGTTTGATGAAATCACAATTATCGCGATAACTTCTTATGATAATAGGATATTTATGATATTTTAATTAAATATTATAATAAATTTAAAAGATTTATCAGGCAGTCACCCTCAAAAATGGGTGATTGCACACCCACCCTTATGTAGCAAAAGTGGATTAACTACTCTTTATATGAGCTTTACTTTCTTCAAAATTTTGGCTAATCTACCATTGTCATGTAGAGATGGTCACATAGTTTTTTTTTTTAAATTTAATATCATTTGACTTTTAATAGTACAAATAAATTATATTTTAATCTTAACTATTTTATTTTATCTCTATTTTCATTTCATTTCTACAGTTTGGTATAATTTGATGCAATTTTGATTGAATTACATTAAATTAGTGTAATTCTAAATGCCGTTATCAATGATTATTGAATTTTAAATTCATTTTTATAAGTTTTAAATTAAAAGTAATAACATATTTAATAAAAATTTAGGGATAAATTATTAAGGTAAGATTTTTTTTTTTTTGACATTTCAATTCTTTTATAATTTAACAATTATTTTTAATAAATTTAAGAAAGATGAAAAATTATTTTTTTAAATTTAAAAGATAAAAATATATCATTTCATCAACTGTTTTAAGTCATTTATCCTTCATTATATAATTATAATTTTGACACTACCATCCATTTATTCGTAATTATAAAAGTAATGTCTAAAACTTAGTATTAGTTTTTTTTGTCAATATCGACTTTTACCTTCTCATCGATAACATATATGATTTATAGATACTATTAAACGAATCAAATTAATTTATAATACTTAACAAAGTGAAAAAAAACAAAAATAGATAAGTGATATTAATGTTAGAAAGAGTAATGAAAGTTAAATTTATATTTTTTTTTTTGGTAATTATATTTATAATCCTATTAATTCAATCAATTTGATGCAAAAAAATATTTTCATAATTTATATATTACTGAAAAATGAAACCAGGCAGTGGTTTAATTTAACACACAAAAAAAAAAAAAAAAAAAAAAAAACCAACGTGGCCCAGTTTGATTTCAATTTTCAATTAATGAGAGTGAGAAAGAGAAATGACTTTCTCCTCTTGGATCATTCAAAATCATGATGAAAACTGAACTTCATTGGGATCTCCATGGGGGGAATATTCAATTCTAAAACCTATACAATTTTTCATTTAAACACGTGGCATGAAATCGTCTGACTTAATAAGCTGGGAAGCCCAAGAAAAATTGATAACACTCTTTGGGCGGCCAAAAGGCCTTTCAGCGGTGGCCGTATTCTCTTCCATCTTTTTTCTTGGTTTTCTTTGCTTCTAAGATTAATGATTATGCTTTGGACACAAGATGGTGAAGGGTGGTGAGGGGTCAAAAGGTCGCAGAGATGTTTTACAATAAAATATTATCCTTAATTATGAATCAAACTGTAAAACACACAGGGTTTACTGATCTAACAAAATACGGATCGAATTCTTCAGAATAACAAAAAAATAAAAACATTTAAATAATAAAATGCCAGCTTATAAAGAGCAAGAGCATAATTCTCAATTTAAGCAAAGACATGGACCTCATAACTGTTAACATACTTGACTGGTCTTGGCTTGTTGGGTTGGCTGTCATCATCAAAACCCAGATAGATACACTTTTTTTGACATTTTTCTCAACATCTATTTTCCTGAGTAACTTTAAAGTTAACCCGAACCTTGAATGTCATGGAGAAATCAAGCAGCTTTGACTAAATTTTACCAAACAAATCTAATTGAACAGAATGTAAACATATGCTGCGGAGGGAACTCACAAGATCATGGCCGATCTTAAAAACAAAAGAAAATGGAAGGCCAAGGGAGGGCGGAATGGATCATTCTATGAATCTCAGGTTCCAAAGTAAAACCAATTCTATATTTGCTTCCCTCAGTGTACAACCAAATTTTTATCTCATATCATCCTGTAATGGCAGGCGGCCCTTCTATACACAGAATTGAATTATTGGCATATATTAAAACATCTTTACCTTCTCCGGTTCCTTCTGAAGATTTCTCTCTCAGGCTTTTTCTGAAGTTTACCACTCTTTGCAAACGCTCTTAAGAACAAAATCCATCATCATCAATCACTTCACCTCTGTGTAAGCAAAGCAACTACCTTTTCATCTGTCAAAAGTAGCTACCACTCTCAGAGAACACTGGGAAATGCCACTCGCACAACACAGACAATCATGTACTACTTAATGGATCAAATGATGATGCTTTTAAACATTCTTCAGGATTGGAGTAGAAGTAATCCTCCTCTTTTGGTCTGTCTGGGATCACCGTCCTGACACTTGGTCCCCCGATGCGATCTCCATGAGCTTCCTTTACAGCAACAGAAAACTCATCCCAACTTAGAGATCCATTGGTATACTGGTCAATCAGATCAACCAAAAGCCTTCTGTCCAACAAGATTGTCTTCTTGTAGCCAAGGAATCTGAAGAAACAATAAATAAAGTTGTGTCATGTTCAAGATAAAAAAACAAAAAATTCACCCAAAAAAGATCTACAATAACTAATATTAACTCAACAAAAATCTGGTATGATAAATGTCATGATGCTTGCTCAACCAAAATAAAAAATTAGTCTAAAATCAATCTAAAATAATTCAATGAATCTAAAACAATACAAATCATGAAACACAAAAGCCACACAAAACAAACAATAGATACTACAACTAAAAGTAAGTTAATATTCAATATTAATAATAAGACTACAGTGTCATCAGAACATTACCTGCGATGGCCTTCAACAACTTTAGCCATGTTTCCATCATATGTAGGAACGAAAATATCACTCTCCAATGACACAAGATAATCTAATGCTGCCATCTGGGACGAGTGGTTCAGGAAGAACCTAAGGTCTGCTGGCTCCAACAGAGTTTCCTTTCTGACCTGTTTGAGAAAGCAAAAGCAGCTTATTAACACTAGACAAAACCAAGCACCAAAATCAAATAATATGGCTTCTGTTTCCATCTACTAACCAATCTTGGATAGACTGCAGCAAGACTTGCCATTCTCCTTTGTCCACCATATATTTCTCCAGCAGCAATGTAAATTTGCATACTAGGATCAATGTCCAGAGCCTTCAAAGTAAGAGCAGTTTCCTCAGGTGTCGAAGGGCACAATCCATCTTTCCTCTTTAAGTCGGAATTTATAATTTTCTCTTTCCACCAGGGATATGCATATCTGCCAAGACGAGAATTTTGGCCAGCATTAAGGATTAAGTTCATATTCCATCCTTCTCTTGAACTAATTAAAAATTATGCATAGATGCTTCACTTACCTCATCCTTGTCAATTCATCGACCTCCTCCTTATTACAACCTTGAGTGCAGCCAGAAAATGCCAACATGTCCATTTCATATCTAAGGTGAAGTACCAGGAAAGGACCATTCTGTCTTAGGAGTCTGATAACTCGTTTCCCCAACTCCTCTATTTGAGTAGTGAATCTTAAAGCGCTGAAATTTACACGGCAACGGAGTTTCTGAATCTCCAAAGGTTGACCATTGTTGGCAAGTCGAGCATCTGTTCTGTTCAGATGTACGACTTTGTACTTCTGAATCAGAGGGAGAATCTATTCACAGGGAATTCAATTCAAACTTATTACAGTGAGAAGAGTCTTACGAGGACTAAAAGAAAAAGAAAAACTAAACATTTCACTGTTTTAACATATCAAGATCATCCCAAGACACCTCAAGTTTTGAGGTATTTAGATTACCAGTTCAAGTTTAGGTTTTACAAATTCTAACAATGCACAGGTAGTGAAATTCAATGCAGCAATTAAGGAGAGAAAAAAAAAGAAACCCACCTGATTATGGTAGTAAGATATATCAGACCAGCTAACTGGGGGCATGGAATAGACTCTTCCTAGTTTCACTCTCCTCTTGAGTCTAGGAGGCAACTCTTTCAATATCCGGACCTCATCCCTCAATGATGTAACAAAATGATCCACATCAAATATATCTTGGAATTCACTGCATAGAGGTAATTAAATATGGGGTGAGAACTATCATTCTAATACAAAAACAGGAGATAATAATTGCCTCCATCCTAGAAGCAAGAAACAATATAAGCAATAGAAGGAGAATATGACACACCTAGGATCAGCCCAGAAGGAGGCTTTATCCAGTTCAGGGACTATAAGAGTGACATTCAAATGCCTCGCAATAGCTACCATGTCACAAATCTGTCACCATACACACCCGCATACAAAAAAGAAATAAATTAATCAACAGATGCAAAACTAACAACAAAATTAAGAACAAAAGACGCAATAATGAATTGAAGAGCAATATCAAGCGTTCAGCAACCACTCACAGCCGCTCTCATTTGATTGAGACCTCCATTGCACGAAACCATCAGGTAACCATTGTTCTTATAGAACCCTACAAGAATCAACACAAAAAATAAATTTTGTCGATCAATCAAACCAAATTCTAAAGATGTCTGAGAAACAAGTAACAACTTTACTAACTCTTAGGAGGGAGTACACGCGCAGGAACAGATGGAACCTTATCCTGAACAACGGACTCGCGGTTAAAACAAGGCGGCCAAACGTTCAAGACACTAGGACCCCAAGTCTCACCAATTGTCGTTAACTGTACTATGCAAGTCCAGAGCAAAACTGACGTCGTAGCCCTTATCATCCAAAGCTTCATTCTGGAACGACCACCACTCTTCAATTGTTGCTGCTTTTCTCCCTTGAAAAACCCTCCTCCTCCCATTTCTCCCTTTCTCTCACTCTTCTCTACCCTGCACATTTACACGTCGAAAATAGCGATGACAACTTTTATTTAAGTTTTCTTCTATCAATGTAGCATCCGTTATAGTAAGTAAATCCTGTAATCAACTCCTCCTATTGGCAGTTTTTTATAATCAGAATCTTGCAGATCCTAACCTTCCAAATTAGGATCGCCAATATGCTCCCTTACTTCCTCCAAAATTTTCCCTAAGTAGCAACCTTTCCTGTCTAACTCACAGATTCCTTCACTCAATTCGCGCCAAAACCCCTAATTTCGACTCACATTACACAAAAAACACGCCTAATTTTCTTCTTTTCAATCTTCATCCACTGACCAAAACCCTAACTAACTCAATCAACAAAATTAATCCTCGTAAAAAAATAAAAAAAATAAATTCGGCAACAATCAAACCAAATGGATGGCCGTCACTCCCGCCGGCGAGTACACAAGCACCAGTACACTATTCAGAAAGAGACGGAAAGCGAAAGAGACAGAGAACGAAGGACAAAGAAAAGATGAAGAGAAATACAGAATTTATAAACGACGCGTCGTTTAAAAAAATTAAAAGCCCTTAAGTCTGAGAGTGTGTGCCGTACAGTACCGGATCACGTTTCTCAACATCACGTACCATCCCCCTTTGCTTCGGCTTTAACCATGGTTAGATTAGAGCTGACCATGGTTACTGCTGACCAGGTCCACAAGAATTTATGCATGGGTAACGTGGCATCCAACTATTGGTGGAAGTTCGGAGCATTCAACAAGTTGTCGATACACCGACAATATCTCTCGTTAATTTAAAAAAAAAAATGATGAATTTTTTAAATTTTACTTATTCGGTTATAAAAATTTCAAAATCGAATTATAAATAAAATATACCGAATCTGAAAGAATCAATCTCAAATATTTAAAGCTAAAAATTCAATATTTAAATATTTATTTATTAATTATCCATAAAATTGCATTCCCCGTCTCAGTGTCGGTTCTGCCGTCAAGACGGCGTCTACTGTGTAGGTGTCAGAACGGTCGAGAAAATATGATCGTGATGTGACTGTATTCCACGTGGCAGAATTCTAAATGGTCTCATTAGGCACAATGTTACGGCGCACCAAACGGATGAAGATGCACGCGCTACTTAGAAGCGCTGAGGGAATGTCAGTGCGGCATGTGTGGGTATGTCATTGGATGCGGTGTCAGTGCTGGCGTGAACAAGAGAAGTATTGTTTGTCGCACGCGCTTGAAAGCGTACATTGTGATGTCACGTGGTTGTTGGGAAGTTGTGTTGTGACACAACTTCAGGCAAAAGCCGGGGGGGAAACGAATTTAGAAAAATATTACACTAAAATTTCGATAAATTTAGTTTTTTAAATTAATAAATTTCATAAATTTATAAAAAAAATTTAAAAAAATATTTAATATTTTTCAATAATAATAAATGAATTTTCTTTATTATTATTTTGGTCGGCTAGAATATTGAACAGAGAGGCTGTTGTCTTATTGTTATATATTACCAAGTGAAAAGGAAAGAATTTCAATCATATATAACGTTGGAATTTCTAAGCATATTTCCCATAAAGATAATTAAACACTAACAAAAACAAAAGTTTACCATTTATTAGAAAAAATTGAAATTATTAACAAATAAATATTAATAGTTGTTCGAGAGATAACTAAATTCTAAAATACACAATAAAATAAAAAATATAAACGATTTTGTGTCAATTCAGATTGTGTTCATTAACTTGAACATAATTCATATTGGATCATGATTAAAATTTTTTAATATAATTTTAATTTAAATCAAATTAGAATTGAAGAACTTTAAACTAAATCTAAACTGATACGACATAATCAACAATGTACTAGGTTGACATTCGTACGAACTTGTATACTAAGATTTCTAAAACTTCTAAACTTAGACTTGTTATTATATTTAGGTGAGAATGTGATCCTAGTACTAAGGTGACACAAGGCTGCATGAGAATATTAGTTAAAGAATGAACCAATATTTGGGACTTTGTCAACCCAACTAAGTCATAGATATAACCCAAGTAATTGGAGGTCTTCTCTATGTATCCCAAGTACAAGGTTTCTCCAATTGGCAATTAAAAATGCCTATAAATAAAAGAACCTTGTTTAAGTGGCTCATGATCAAGGAGAAGCATCATTGGTAAATTCAGAGTTAAAACCTTAAGGAGTTAATAAAAAATAATAAAGTCTAAGAAGGGTCAATATAAAATTTTGAGGAATAATATATACATATTAATATAAGCTAATAATTTCTGGAACCCGGGAGACTCGGCTTGGATCTGCCAGGGGAAAACAAGAACTGGGTTACGATCAGTTAGATATTCGTTAAGATGCTCAATTGTGTTATATTATATACAATAATTTATTGTAAAGCATAATGTACATGTTAATTTGTAATTGATTAGTGAGTCACATTGAAAATAAGTGTTAACTACATACAACAATTTTTTCATGCCAAAAGAATGTCAACAATAAGTACTTGTAACATGTGCCAACTACCATTTTGAAAATAGAAACATTCAACCCCGATAACACTCTATATATATATATATATATGATAAGCCAAAGTATACATGTTCACCCAAAGTTTTCTCTAACTACAACTTCACCCTGTAATTTTTAAAAACTCAAATACCCACTCATTGATTATTTTTTATTCAATTTTTTAAACATTTTTAATAAAATAATTAAACTACTCTTATAAAAAATATAATAAAAATATAATTTAACATTTAAATTAAAAAAAAAACAATCATCATTGTAAGCAACTATAGTTGCCAAAAAAAGAATCAAATGACTTTCGCCAAACAGGATAGCTAGATCTGACCATCTCTTAAATCAAGTGACTATTTTCGATCACTGCTGTTGACAATTGCTTTTTTTAATTTCTTAATATTTTTATTGTTTTTGTAAAATCTATTTTATTGTTTTTAAAATTTTTTATTAAAAAGACAAAAATAATCTTTTAACTATTAATATTTAACAATTAACTATCAAAACCGTTAACTTTAGTCTACAAGTAACGAAATTTTGGCTTTAGAAAAAACCTTGGGTGGGAATATGTTATTTGGCCTATATAATTTTATAATTTCAAGTTACAGCATTGACATAGGAGATCCAGTAGTGTCAGGCGTCACCATGATTTTCAGAAACTACTAAATACAAGTTGGCGTTTTATTACTTCCAAGTGTGATTTTTTTTTTCCGTTTATACGAGGTTTTTATTGAGGAGATTTTCACTCTTACTAAAATTCAAGTGGGGTTTCCTTAGGTTTGCTTGATTTAGATATTAAATATTTTTAAGATAGTTTTAAAAAATTTATGTAAGTTTATGGAGTATTAAATCTCATAAAAAATTGATTTACACAATTTTGAATATTATGTAAAAAAACTATGACAATTAAAATGATTTAATCAACTTTGTTATCTATTATTATAGAAAGAAAGAAAAATATATGCAAATTAATCAAAAAGAAGGCTTTAACATAAACCCACTTCTTGTTTGGAAGCCTAAATTCGCATTTATGTTAATGACAAATTATGGGTAAATGCTATGACAGACAATTTATTATGAGAAAACTTGAATTTGAAAAATTATATAAAAAGGATAATTGAATTTTAAGTCATCCTGCCTATCCTAAGAAGAGAGACTTAATTTCATTAAAAACACGTTTTATGATTCTCTTTTTCCTCTCCCCCTTACAATCCTATAAGTTGTATTTCAAATTTAAATTCAATTATATAACTTAGGAGATGACATGATCATGATAGTGATCCATATAATAGTAAGTCATTATCTTTCATTCTAAGTATGAGATACAAAAGGAAAATAAGTTGATGGCTAGTTTTTAACACCCACATATTTGGTTGCTAGTCACTATTCTTAGGCTAGTCACATCATCAAACGGCATTCTAAGAACTCATTCCAGAATGAGCTTTCCGTATAACAATAATAAGTAAAAGCGACAACAGCAAATTATATATAAACAAGTTCCATAAACAACTTAGCCTCCTTAAAATTGTTTGACTTAGTCAACAATTAAAAGTTTTGTAAAAGAAAGAAACTTGCATTATATATATATGGTTTGTCTTATAAAGATAAAGTTTTTAACATTGGTACAATACAATTGTCTAATACATCATCCAATTATACCACAAAATCTTAAAGATGGCGCAAAATGGAAGTTAATTATTTGAATTTTATTGGTTCATCTTAGTTGAAATCTACATAATTTTAGGTTAAGATCATGACATGTCAACTCACCATTTATAAAAGGCCAAAGAAGATATTCCCACCCACGGTTTGCTGATAAAATAGAATTTCATTTTCTAACTCTTAAAAACTAAAGTACTCATTCGTTGATTAAAATCAATGATTAAAAATTAATGGTCAAAAAAACATTTTTATCTTTTTGAAAAAAATTTTATAAAATAATAAAATAAATTTGATAAAAATAATAAAAATATTAAAATAAATTATAAATTTATTTAAAAAATAAAAATAAAAAATAGCTACATAGTGGCATACTTTATTATTTTTTAATTTTTTTTGAAAAATTTAACACTTTTTTAAATGTTTATTTAAATATTAAATTATATTTTTATTATATTTATTTTTCATAATAGAAGTAGATTAATCATTTTACCAAAAAAGTTTAAAAATAAAAAATAAATATTTGAATTTTAGAAGGTTAAAGATGAAATTTTGTCTTCTCATGAGCCTTGGGTGGGAATAAGTACTATGGCCTTTATAAAATTTCTTGTCAAAAGTTAACAAGGCTTAAATATTAGATTCTCAAATTAATTATATGCTAACTGAGAAAACTTGTTGGTACATCTCTTAAATGTATATATGGCAAAAAAAAAAAAATTTTAAAAGGATGCAGGTTCTCCTTCAAGTGTGTGGATTTCCTCAGTTTGATTGACAACCATTAATTTTTAGAAAGCGAAAAATGATAACTTTTTACCATATAGAAATAACTAGAATAGTCCGGAGTTGCTAAATTTATATACAATGGTACAAATTAAGTGTGTTTGGCATGGCTAAAAATGTTTTATAGGCAAACAAATAATAAATACTTTATTAAGAAAACATTTTAAGATATATGATATTGAATTAATATAATAAAATTATTTAAAAGGGCCATTGTTAACTGATTCAAGACACAAAGTTCGTTGGAACATTAAGAATTAATAAATGAAATGAAGAACCTAAGAGGGAGGCAAGTAATGAGAACATGTACAAGAACGTGGGTGAAATTGGTGAGACACAAAAAAAAGGAAAAGATAAGGGAATCTAAAGACAAACATGACAAAGTCATATTTGCAAGGAAAATGTTTTTGGTTTTTAGATTGGGTTCCATATCAAAGGATTAGTTGGTGGTTTTGTAGTTAAAATAGTAAATCAAATCGCTTTAATGAAAACAACAAAAATTTTTAAGTGTTTCGATTGAGTTTCTTGCAAGAGTTTAAAATGAGTTCTCGGGGATTTGAATTATGAGGTCAGGTGGGCTTGGATGTAGGACTAGGTGTACTTTGTTAGAAAAAAATAAACTAAACTTGAGGCATAGGCAAGTCAAAATAAAGGGCTTTGTATTGGAGAGTCCTAAGCAGGCCTTCATGAATTGGGAATAAAGATTAAATATTCTATTAAATTATATTGAGAATCAAAATGAAACATGGGTTAGGGAAATCGTGTCAATTGGTACTTGGAACTCAATTATCTTTGGAAATCATTCCTTCCATATGGGCATACTATTGGCTCTTGGGTTTGGTTTGGAAGTACATTTGGGTTCAAAGGATATTCCCCTGTTGGTCCTAAAATTTAACAGGCTAAAACGAACAGGACGTTCTATCGGCTAGATATCTAGAGAAATAAAACTGAAATGAAAAAGCTAGTGACGTTTTTACAATAATGTGCCGAGGAGAGATGGCTCAGTCTCCCCACCCAAAGAAAAGGGGAAACGGAAGACAGAAAACAAATATTTAGGATTTGAAGGAAAGAGCTAAAAGGACAGGACAAACCTTTATTCCATTCATCATCTTGACAACTGTTCGTCTTTTATACCTGTGCAGCAATCATCATGTCTTGGACAATTCAGTGATCTTTTCTGATTCAGCATCCTGCAAGTTTAGCATGAAAACAGGGAAAAACAACTTCAACTATGAGTTCAATGAGTAAAATACTGCTACAAACACGTTGAATCCAATTTCAGGCGAGTCTAAGCTTGTCAAATTTTATCAAAGCTAGCTATGGCATTTGATCATGAATGACGAATTAAACTTAATAAGGTTTGACTCCGATTAAATGCTTTCTTCCCAATTTATGTCGACTAAACATCAGCCGTTGTGACATCTTAGATTCCCAATGTATTATGTGTTAGTTTCCTAATGTGTTAGGTATCCGTATGTCCACAAGCATATGCATACATTAATAATGGTGCATCCGTAATAAATTGGGTTGGTAACAGAGTGGCTCTTGTCTTCTGTAATATATTTTTGCTGTTTTCGTTATTCTTCAAAACAGCACAACAAGTACATTCAACAGCTACGACCCTAAAGAGAACAGCAAGAATGTGAAAAAATTGTGTCCTAGGATTCAGTGTCATCAACAATCTAATCCAAAGGATCTAAATACAAAATATTCAACAGGTAGACCTACTATCATAGATTAAATTTGTTCAATTCTAATTTATTGACTAACTCAATACCTGTATATACTTTGATCAAGATAAGAGACTTCCACTAAAGATCATATAAGAATTACGAAAGAAAAAACAGGAGAAAAAAAATTGCTTACCGAACTATCCACCATCTTGTCAAAGTCATCATCAAATACTTCATCACCATCATCTAAGAAATACGATTTATCATCAGTACATTGATTTACGCAACAAAATTCACAAAGATTAAGATACTCCCATTGCTTGTATAGGTATTATGCAAAATGATACAGATCTTACCTATAGATGGTATAAACAGAATCTGTTTAACAGAAAATCCAAAGAAGAAAGAGTGATAGGAAACATGGGCAGAGAAGGATGCTTAGGCCTAAGAAGCACGTGTGAATAAGTAACATAATGGGTATTCTGGATTCACTTTGGCTATTAAAAGGAATAATATTGATGGGACAATATTCGGATGACTAGCACTTAATGCAACTTAAACGGTGGCCAAGCTTTAGCCAATAGAAGCAACCCACTAATTGCAGGATTAAAAAGAAGATTCACTCACAAGTGTTGCATGAACAGAGATGCAATTACAAAGGCCATGAGAAAGAAAAAGAAAAATAAAGTAAATAAACTAAGGAGAAAAGAGAGGCCATCAAAAGTCTGTCATCTTGACAAATAAATATGGTCAACAACTTAACATGTTAATGAAAAAATCCTGTTATACGTAGGCCTTCACTCTCTCCACCCAGGAGAAATACATCCAAGTCTCGTTCTGTAGTTGAAGATGATGAAGTCTTACTCTCCTGCTGGCTTGATTTAACTGCCACTGATTTAGGAATTATTCTAACCTTTGAGCTTTCTTCCACTCCATCATTCTTTACCTATTCTTTAGTCTTGACCTGAAAATCTCCAATGTATAGCTTCTCACAGCTAAAGGCAAAAGAAGAAAGAAAAGAGAAATGGTATAAGAAAACTGGAAACTAAGTCAAAGCATGGCAAAGACGAGGCTACTCTAGATATAACAGAGCGCAACAAATGTAGCCATAAGCAAGCATTTGCATCAATATCATGTTTCTCTGTGCAAAAACTAACATGCTTGCATGCATCCTCTCTAACTTTATGAGAGGAAGAAAGTGAAACAGGATGAAGTAGAGTTCAAGCATTCCAATTCTATGGGAGCTATATCCCACATATTTTCTCCCAATATCTGAGGGTCTTGCAGGTGGCAGCAATTGCAGAATGATTTAGCTATTGAGACAAAAGCAAAGTTATGAATAACCTGCTTCATAACACAGTTGGCCTATTAAATTCTATTTTTAATTATTAAGGAAAAGACTATTGTGTGAATATGCACAGGCCTCTTTTCTCAATTAGGACGTCAGTTCATATATTGGGAATAAAACTGATTACACAACTATATATAGAAGCTCTTGAGGACATCAGTACAAACATGTCAAATGCACATAAACATAGAACACACACACACACACACAGAGTAAAAAATTACCGGCAACCTATTAGCATTTTTTGACCAAAAAGCTAAGCTGTGAATACCTGTTCAGACCACCTTAGATAAAACTCCGAAAAAATATAATATAAATTTATAAAATAGACAATTATATTTATATTTTACTATAGGGATTTTACATATGAAGAAGTTAAATACATAACAGGGGGTTGCAAATATGTAATTTTATTCAGTATATACAATCAATTATAGAAGAATCCCCTGAATATACAGGTTTCTAACAGCTGAATCGTGAAATAAAAAAGAAAGTAGAAGCTGGAATCTAGGTTTCTGACAAAGAGATAAGATACTCACACTGCAACATGGCTGTTAACTAGAACAAAATAGATCCTCCACAACTTCCTCTCTTTCATATGCCGTGGGTATAACTCATATCTTAATTTTGATATTTCCTACATTGGAGCATGGAGGGCAGCTATAAAACATAGAACACGAATTGAAAACAGAAAACGGAAAATGAATGGAAAAGTCCACACAGCCAAACACCACTGATACTCCTAGATTTGACTTGATAATTGAATTGTTGGATGACATATTTAAGAAATAGAGTGCTTTTTTTTTTAGGTTTAGGCACAAGGTAAGATATACACTTATCCAACTGCAGGTGAAATCATCAACTAAAGAGTTGATTCACATATAAAAGATTCCACGTAAGGCCAGATGAAATCATCTACTTACAGAAACAGAAATTTGAAGAAGGAAATAATCAACAAAGAAAACAAGTTTGATCACCACACAGTTCTTACTTGTTAAGCTCCTTTTACTACTAAAACTCATTCAAAATAATGAGGTTTCTCTCCATGAAACAAAAAGGCAAATCCATAATGTCGCAATTTCTCTTCACACAGTTGATCCACTCTACCATAGTGTGCAGACTTTCGAGAACATAACTAAACCTTAAGCATGGAAAGAACAAGAGTGGCATGTTTTTTTTTCCACTCATTAAGATCCTCCCTAACATTTGATTCAGTGGGAACATCACACATCTCTGAATCATCTGCACACCAACGAATTTATCCAATTTGCTCCAACACCAAAACAATACAGAATTCGTTTTACACTTCAAAACTATTGTTCAAAACCCAAAATTTTCCATTACAGGAAATAAAACTTAATTATACAAAAATTAATTATTTAAAAACATATACAAAAAGAAAAAACTAATCAAATTACAATACAACAGACAGATAGCTCTTCTATTTCCAACATATTGTGTGTATATAAATTCAACTAATATAGCCATGAAGCTGCAATAACCCTATGTTTTCTACAGTTTTCTCAGTAACAAAACAAATGCTAATATCAACTCATATAAAAACATGACTCAGTAAATTCAAATATTAAAGAAAATATTAAAAGATCAAGTAGTGTACCTTCTAACGGAAAATCTTGAAAGGTGTTAATAGTAATTTCCTTAACGAACTCTCAACTCTTCAGTGATTTCAAACCTCTAGATCCTCCTCTCGTTGCTGCTATGACACGAATACATCAGGAGGCGCGTTGTTCTCAGCGAGACTTAATCTGGTCGGCTCGCCTGACGGTTTCAATTCTGATCTGATCAGCTCGCTTTGAAGCCTCCGCTTGCGATCATCTTTGACGGCTTCGACGCTTCCGATACTATGTCTGAAGGCTTAGAGGAGCCGACTGTCAACTCAGAGAATCGCTTCGCGGCTTCCTTCGTCAGGTGGTGCGAGCGCCGAGCCGCTTCCTCCGCATAGATTCGCGCTTTCTGCCATATGTCCATTTGGCTCGGGGCAAGCTGAGCTGAATTTCTCTTTCTTTCTCTCTGTTTATGCTTCGTTTTTGCGCGCGCGCGTTTGCTTTTTCAAGAGGGAAGTCGTAATTCCCCGGATTTATCTTCCAAAAGGTCAAAAAAAAAAAAGGCAATGCAAATGCTGATATATATGAGTAAATTACATTTTTCCACCCAAGGTTTGGCCTAAAACACTTTTCCACCGTTAAATGACATAAATACCATTTTCTCACATAATCAAATCCTATTAATTAAAAAACTAATACATTGTTACGAAGTAAAAATATTATTTCATACCCATTATTTTATTTTTCAAAATGATCATATAAATCTAAATTAAGAAAATAAAAAACAAATACTTTAAATATTCAGTTTACTAAAGAATCCACTTATTTTTATTTCTCTTTTCTTTTATTTTTACCCTTTCTTCCTCTCTTTTAGGTTTTCAGACCGGATAATGGCAAGCAATAATAGTAATTGTACTAAGTAGAATAGTAGATAATGATGTTAATGACATATAATCTTTATGTTTGGGAAGTGAAATGTAATATTTTATTAGGGTTGTAAATTAAATTATAAGGGGTCTTTTTAATTTTGGAAACAGTTTGGGTGCGATTTTGAAATTTTAATATATCTATCTGT
Organism: Anacardium occidentale; assembly: GCA_026122585.1. Classification (NCBI taxonomy): domain Eukaryota; kingdom Viridiplantae; phylum Streptophyta; class Magnoliopsida; order Sapindales; family Anacardiaceae; genus Anacardium; species Anacardium occidentale. The sequence goes on from JAJEJH010000200.1 coordinate 544,309, forward strand.
GATTTCAAAAATAATAGTTACATCCTAAAAAACTGAACATAACATAATAACTTAAAAGTGTAAATATCATATTACAAATTATTGAAATTATATTAGTATTATCACGTGAATATCATATCATCATGTTTCTCATAAGTTGGATCATTACGTGTTGCTTTTTTGTATCTTGACCTAATTTGCTTTTTGTTCTATGCTTTCCACCTAACCACCCTTTTGCCTTTCTTTTCAAATTTTCATGTTTTTTTTTTTGTATATTTTCCTTTCATGTCATAATCTTAATTCCTTAAATGGAAGTCTTTAGTCCCTTATCACTCAATCCCCTTGCAAAAAAAGGAGTTGCCCTCAAGTCTTCTTCATGTGAACTACGTATGGGTTTGTCAAATAAGTATTTAGTTAAATAATTTTTGAAGTTTTTATCTCCCTCATATAACTTTTTGAGTTGATCAAAATTGAGAACCTTATTTAGATTAACATCATTACTTCCTTGAAGAGGAGATTCCATGATTTAATGGTGGCTTTTGCTTGATGCCATCTTCCACATCCTTCTAAAATGCCAAACATTCATCCTCCTTCAAGTGTAATTTATGTACCTTTTAAGTAGATATCATATCTTTCAAAATACCATTTTTAATGATGTCTCCCTAATGTGAATCGTCGCCCTTTTGGTGTGAGTTTTCATTTGCCTCACTGATTGTGCTTATGTTTGTCTAAATGAAAATATGATCACCTTAATCATCATAGGTAGCTCTCACCTTTCACCTTCTTTGATTTGCTTGAAGAGAACATCTTCTTTCTTTGAAGTTTTCTCCAATTAGTTAACTTTTTTATTAGCTTCAGGTTTTACTTCAATCCCCTTTAGTGATATGGAAATCAAAGCTTTCTTTTCTTGCTTTGAAGCATCTACTTTAATCTTGTTGGGTACCATTATAATTGTCTTTTGACCTTAAGCAAAGTTGTATGTATTATCTTGTCCTTTATGTGTAACATCCAAATTAAATTGCTATGAATGTCCAAGGAAAATATGAAATGGATCCATTTCTACTACATCACAAAGGATTTCAATTTTGCCGGTTTTTCCTAAAGATATGGGTAGTCTACATTATTCTTTTTTTCTCATACTTAGATTTTTCTTAATCTAACCTATACTATATGAAGGGAGATATGGTTCAATTTTTAGCTTGAGCTATTCCACTAGTCTATTTCGAGCTTGCACACCCGACTATTAATTGAGCAATTGCCCTTAAAGGTTCTTTTATATTGCAAGTCATTGTAATACATAGGTGTATATAGCAAACTCTTCAACATATTTTCTTTGTGCTCAACCATCTCAAGACAATGCATGATACCACCAGATGTAGGATAAGTGTAGTGTATTGTGCATATTGGTTATGAATCATGTATATTGAAAAAATCGTGAAACTGAAATAATTTCTTGCCCAAGTTTCCAATTGTTTAATTTTCAACCCTTTTTAATCACATCACTTTTTACACAATTTAACAACAAAACGATCAATTTAGTTTAAAACCTCAATAAATCCCAAGTTAAAAACCTTTAACCCCATATTTAGGACATCTCCATCGTCAATGTAAGTATGCAACACATATAAATCTCAACAATATAAGCAATAAGAAAGATAAATATCAATAATATTTCCCCCAATTTATGTCTTAAAATCACTTTAAATTATTAAGATTTATAATAAGATGATCGACAAAAACGACAACTAATATACATAAAATATGTGAATTTTGAAATGGTCAAAATAGTCGAAAGTCAATTTATATATGAAGGTAATTTCATCAAACCCTAATTTGTTGACTACGAAGTTATAATCCTAGAGTTCGAGATTATTTTTGTATTACAACCATGAAAAATGATTATTTTAATTAATAATTCATACTTTAATGTAGGCATGGGATAAGCCTCGTTCATTGACAATTTCCAAATTATCTGAACTAGATGATATGAATGGGACCCAAATCCAAGTTGTGAAACACAAACCTATGGGATACCTCTAAATCTAAAAATAATCTCATTGATCCCAAAATTCCAATTACGGTGAATATTGAATTTTTTTTTTTTTTTTTATGAAGGATCAATCTAAGTTAATAATTCGTCAGTGTTTCGTCTATATAAATTTCAGTCTAATCGGTCCTCTTCATTTTTGGCATAGGATTTGAATCAAATTTTGTGAAGAATCTTCTACAAGAAAGAAGAGTTCGAGGCCAAATGAATATTAACCACCCAGGGTTTGACGAAAGGACAAATTCTCATTATTTAAGTTTTGAAAAACTAAACTCCCATTTATTAACTATTTTTTGAAAGTGAACAACATTGAAAAAACTATTTTGTTTTTTCTATTAAAATAAAAAAAATTATTATTAACACTTACTAGAAATATTAAATTATCAGTATATATTTATTTATATAAAAATTTATCATTGACACCTCTAAAAATAAAAAAATTAAAAGTTGTGTTTAACTTAGTATTTTTAAGGTATAATTATTATTATTTTAATTATTTAAAGATATATTAAAATTTAAAAAAATAATTTCAAATTTTTTTAATTTATAAAAATCATGTAAAAAATTTAAAAATTATAATTCATATTTTAAACATAGCCCTTAAAAAATAAAAATGGAAAAAAGAAAATAGAAAGAATAAGAGAAAATTTTAAAAATAGAAAATTATACAAAATCATTTTCTTGTCATTCATTTAAAAGGTTGAGGTCAATGGGGGTGTGAATCTGGGGTTTTCGAACATAAAGGGTGTGAGTAATTCAGCAAAACCTTGGATGGGAAATTGTAATTTAGCCAAATTTCAAATTAAGAATTTTGAACCCTCTGTTAGCTGCCTTCCAAACAACTTCTTTTATAATTCTCTGCACTCATCTCTATTAATCCAATCACACGTGTCCATCTGTACATTCCGAATCCCCACGTATACGTTCAGAGTAATCATTATCTTAAATGTGAAGGGTTTTTTGGTAATTCCACTTTCTCTTATCAGTATAATTTAAAGCTTCTGGCTTTTGCTTGACCTTGCACTCAGTTCAGTTCAGTTCAGTCCAGTCCAGTCTCTCTCAGACCAAAACAAACGACAAAGCTTTTCTGCAGCTCAACTCTTTTTCTATTTTCTTGGTTTTTTTTTTTTTTTAATTTTTTATTTTTCATTAACCCATAAAAGGAAACAAAACTAGACATGGTTTTATGACCATGTTTTGGCTGTTTACAAAGAGTCCACTTCGGCAATCAGCTATATTTCCAGTTCGAGAAACATGCACAACGTCAAACTTTGCTCTGCTACTGTAACACGAGGTTCTTTTCTTCACTTTCATTTTTTTTGCTATTTATTTAACTAATGGCTCACTTTTTTTAATGAACTTTTAGTTATTTGGTTTAGTTTATGTGGGAATTGTTGTGGTTTCCATTGTTTATTTTTTGGAGTGGTACTGGGATTGTTCTTGCCTTTTTTTTTTTTTTTTGTTAATAATGTTATTTTAATTTTATTTTTGAGATTGGGAGAACTGGTTGTTTCTGGGAGTCTTTTTTTTTTTGCTTTTTTTTTTTTTTTTTGATATTGAAGTTAATTTGCATGTTCAATACAAGGTTTAATTTGTGGGTTTGTGTTTCTAGGGTTTGATTCCGTTTTGACTGATAAGCGAGTGGTTCTGTAAAATGTTGGTTCTAAGGATGAATTCAAAAAGACAAAGACGCCCAAATGTTAGGTTAGGGGAAATTGGAGATGTTTCTGCAGCTTTTGCGAGTGGGTTTTCGCAAGGGTTGCATGAGAATTTGGGGCAGAAGAGATGGAAACACGGTTTTATGAACCCAAATGAGATTGATCCTAATTCCATCTTCGAGTTTTCGAACCAAAAGTCTCCTGAGTTCACAGTTATGAACTTTGGTGTATCTCAGAAGATTTCAGTTGGTTTCCAACAGAATATTGAGAATAAGAACCCGAATTCTTCAAAATTAGCTTTTGAACACGCTTTGGATAAAACTGATATGACAAAGTCTGCAGTGAATTTCGGCACTGTAACCCGGAAGAGCAGGGTTATGAGGCGGCGGAGTCGGAACACAAAGGGCAAAAATAACACTTTTGGTGGTGCTTGGAATTCTAAAATTATACCTGAGTTTAGTGGTGAAGATGGGAAAGAGGATGAAGAGGAGTTTGTTGGATTCACATCGAATATGTGTGATGATTATTACCCTGAAAACGTTATCAAAGGCTTTTCAGATCATGAAACGCCAGCTACTAGCAAAGAGGATTCTGAATTTGACGTGGATGAAACAACCCATAATGCATGGCAACCAGGCAATTCCGTTGACTTTGGGAGAGAGGATACCTTTTATGAAGGCAATGATGCATTCTTTAAAAATGGTGTTGAATGGAATGAAATGAGATATGGAAGTAGTGATGTATGTACTGTTCGCAGATGGTTAGAGGAGCTAGGATTTGGTAAGTATGCAGGTGTATTCGAAATGCATGAGGTGGATGAGGAAACCTTGCCGTTACTTACCCTTGAAGATCTCAAAGAGATGGGTGTTTTTGCTGTTGGGCCTAGAAGGAAGTTGTATAATGCAATACAACAACTTAGAGGAGAAGTTGTTTCTACTTAGTAACTTCCTCAACCTAGACTATAGTAACTTTTTGTTTGTTCTCACTAGCTCTTTTGTGCAGGAAAAAGTCACTATGTATGTAACCTTCTGAACTCCGAATATATTTTCATCTTTTGTTTTCTTTTTTTTCCTGGTTCTGTTAACGAGATAAGTTTAATGCTTTAATGCTTCATCTCTTTTGTTTCTGTAACCAGTACATTTTGTCCCTCACTTTCATCAGCCTGTCTAAGTTAGGTCATAGCACTACCAACTGGACAGAGAATTTTTGTTGGAACTTGTTTATATGAAACCTGTGTGTGAAGTATAAAGTATTGGCGACCTTTAGTTTGTCTCTTCAAAGTGTATATTCATTTTATTAAACATCTACTAGTTCTATGGTTTTTGCATGGGGCAGCTGCTTGTAACAGTCTGATGATATTATTGATATTATTGATCAATTGTGAAGGGCAACTATATTGACAGGATTTTGCTCTTCTTTCTGAGTTGCCGCGATGTGCAATGCATCTGGTGTACACATTATCATGGCATTTGGTTCGTACCTGTTTGTATGCTCATGATTTTACTCTTTTTCTCAATGCACAATTTTTTTGTTATGGCTGATTAACACTCAGACATACCCCTTCCCTTAGAATTTAGTGGACTGATTGTACTGAATCATATTGGCTTTCAAGGTGTTATTGCACATTTCCTTGTTTGATCACAAGGGTAATTCTGGTTAGTAACTTCAGTTGTTCTTGTTTTACATCTCTCTGTCTGTCTCATTTTCGTTTGAAGTATTCTATTACAGTCATGGCAGTGCTTGAAAATTCTGAGCCAGATGTTAAATCATTCCCTAAACTTAAATGCTAAAGGAAGAATTCAAGTCTCAGAGAAAGTAAGTAAATCTCATCTTTTAGGTCTTTGAAAGCAAATGCACCACTTAAAAGGGCTAGTAAGGCATATATGGCTTTCAAGAAACTGCTCTTATATTCAATTCAAGATACAGTCCTTGTTATCTTGTTGTAGTGATGCTCTGTTTTCTGACCATAGGGTTCTTTGTAATCTTCTTCATCTTCTTCATTGATATCTAATTCCATGCTTCTGGAAATCCTCTGTTTGTTAATACAAAATAAGTCTTTTGCACTTGGAAGTGTGACAGATTTTAATTGGGACTAAGTAAATTAGAATCAGACTGAGTGTTTATAATGAAGCATGTGATTCATGAAACATTAATATTGTTTCTCTTCCAACACTATTTGTTGACATTAATTGGTGGGTTTATCAGATGCAGTGTTTTAGTGGTTGCAAGCAAAAATAGAAGGCTACATCTTACCATAATTATCAACTAATGTTGCAGAAAATGACAGGTTTGAAAATATCAAACCATAATTTATTCCAATACATTTGTTGTTAAATTTAGGTGCAAGTTTCTTGCCTCAAATAATTCACTGCAACTCAACCAAGGTCACTCTCCACAAATAGTTCCTGGCAATTGGTTTCAAAATATCTGGATTCCAGGCTTAGTGTTAGTGGTATCCACCCTTGCAGAATCACATTCTGAAAGCTAACTGATTGGTGAGTCCAAGGGTGTTCATGTGGGTTGAAAGCTAACTGGTCGGATTCAAATCTCATATCTTGTATTCAAGATTGAAACATTCTCTCGTACTCTTTCGATGTGGGATCCTGGGTTGCGGTGTCCATGCCAGTTGGTTGTGTATTAGCTATCAATCAGTCTCAAGTAAACACTATAATGTTAGTGTTATCACTTCATTTTAGCAGCTCTGATATCAAATGATATAAATCTTAGGAGATTTACACTTTAAAGAGATCGGAGAATCCAAAACCATATAAACCCTAGATCAAAAGTCATACTATTTGACAGAACAATCAAGTCTCAAGTCTTATGCTCGAAATTGTACCATGGTGGTTGCCCCAATGTAGAGCCATTTCAACTACTGGTAAAAATCTATTCTGAGAATTTTTATCTATTTTGAGAATTCTCATGTCTTACATTTGGACCTCTTTCTGTGAGTTGGGGTGAAAAGCAAAAGGCAATGAGCAAAGCAGCTGGATGCAGATGTACTGAAATGATGATGGCATGCATGCTTGTGTTGTACCTACCACTTCCCAGTCCCAACAAACTCATGCATTAGATTTTTCTTCCTAATTATTTTCAACTGCTCCTAAAACATGTACAATTGCCTAATTAATCTTACTTAGCAGAGGCTAACACATGATTTTGTTAATAATTATATAAAATTAAGTCGCTTTCACATGCTTATAAATCATGCCATAATTAAGCTTTTTAAGGTGGACAAGAAGACTAGAAGAGTAATAAATAATTATCAGTTTGTTATTAAACTTTAATTAATTAAGAATTAGCCGTGGATTAGAGAGTGGGAAAACACTAATTTAATCTCCGTCTTTGTCCTTAGACTCTGTCTTATCTTTGATTTGAAGATGATAAAAAATCTTTGTTCTCTTATAGAAAAAATTTCTCTCCCTTTTTCTTTTTTTCCTTGTAGGATTGAATTTGAATCAATCCAAACTTAAGTTTATATTTGGTTCAACTAATAAAGGAGTGAATTCGAATATAAACTCAAACTCGACAAATTTAGTAGACATGAGTTCGAGTTTGAGGTTTTTTCAAGCTTTTTATCAAGCTTTCTAACAAGTTTTATAGAATATGTCATCAAAACGATATCGTTTTGATGCGTATATTGGTAAAACAATGTTGTATTACTTATTTTTTAAGTTCATGAGTTTGAAGAGTTAAACCCACTTAAAACTATAGTTCGAATTTGATAATATTGAAATTATGAGTTCGAACAAACTCGATTTTTATTTAACTCTACTGCATCCCTATTAAAATATTTATTAAGTATCAAAGTATATTTGTAATAATTCAAAACTTTTATCGAACATTCTTCAAAGATGATGGACTAAGAATTTGTTTGTTTTTATTAAAAATTTTAATTATTTTTGTTTTTGTTTTGATCGAAGAATTTTCTCTCCGTTTGAAAAAGGGTGTGTCGAAGATCCCATTTCGACTCTCTTTGAAAAAGTTTGAGACAAGCATTGTCAATCTCTATTTGTATTTGTATGACCCAAGAGAGCCATGTGAAAGAATTGCATACAGCTAATAGTGACTGCCTAACTAAAACCTAGAATCCCCTTCTGGCCCTAAACTTTAAATCTACACTTTCAGAGGCTTGTGATTGACAGTTACAGAATCATAATATGTTGGACAAATAAATCTGATCTATAAAAACTAAGTTCCAGAGAGAAATAACATTTGAAAACCCTAAAAATTTTGCTACAAATGGATTATTGTTTCTTTTATTTTTATTTTAAGAATCCCTATCTATACTAATTAGTTAATCCTAACTAATCAGATGGGATGAATTCGAAAGTAAATCAGGGATTATTAGTTTCATCACAATTTGAATTCTAAACACCTTGGGTGGTTCTTGTTTTTACCACTAGATTAAGCTCACAAGGTCGGATTATTATATATTAAGGATTGAGTTATATTCGAATCAATTCAAATTTAAATATAAATTGACTCAAATTTAGTTCAAATCTATTACGGTCAACTTAAAAGTGAGTTTAAATTAGTCAAAAATGTTGTTGGATAATCACCAATAATGAATGATCTCATCAGTCGAATAAATAATATTATCAAAGAAGGATTCGAATTGAATTATCAAATTAAAACTTCTTAATTTTGCCTTGCATCAAACTGAATACTAGTTTAAATTAAATTGGTTTGATTCGAATCCACCCCTAAAGGGGGTCGAATTATTGAATTCTAAAAATGAACATTATATAATAATTTTCTACTCCAAATTAGGGTCAGATTCCAACTAAGTCAAATTCAAATTTGATTTAATTTGATAGGAATTGAATTTAAGCTCGTCAAACTTGACTCCTCCAAGCTTAAGTTTGATTCAAAACGACGTCATTTTGATATATATTAATTAAAATGATATTGATTTAGTCAATTTAAACGATTTTTATTGATATATGAGTTTCACAAGTCAAACTCTTGTTTAAACTTAAGCTTAATTTTAAATTTAATTTGGATATAATTTTATTCCAAAGGCCAAAGGACTTGTTCCCACCCATAGTTTGGTCCCAAGACAAATTCCCACCTCCCAAGTTTGAAAAACCCGAAATTCCACTGTTGACCAAGTCAACGGTTACAATTAATTGTCAACAGGAACCGTTAAAGGGTAATTTAGTTATTTTAGAATTAAAATGTATAAAATAATAAAATAAATTTTATATAAATATTAAAAAATATTAAAAAAATTTTAAAAAAATATTTAATTCAAAAAGCTAGCTATCACCAATGTGCTGCAGATAGTCGCCCGTCGCAAATAAACCCAAGTGGTTGTAACGGCCACCTGGTTCGGATGGAGGCCAGATCTGGCCACCTCCACCAAAAAAAGAGGTCGAAAATGGTCAGCCTTGGCCCTAATAGCAGTTTCCAACCAAGGTTTTTGGTGGAGGTTGCCGGATCTGGCCGCCTCTGTCAAAACAAGAGGCGACCAGATCTGATGGCCTCCGTCAAATCGAGAGACCAGATCTGGCCTCCCTTGGAACTAAGTGGTCGGAACGACCACCTGGGTTTATATGCAGAGGGCCACTGCTGCTGGCACCGTGGCGGTGGTTGAGCTGTTTTTTAAATTTGAAATTTTTCAAAATTTTAACAAAATTTTAAAATTTTTTTAAAATTTTCAATATATATGTATAAATTTAAATATTATTTTATAATTTTATTATAAATTTTTATTTTTTAATAAGGGCATTTGAGTCATTTTATATAAACGGTTACTGTTGACAATTAGTTGTAACCGATGACTTAATCAACAGATGAGATTTTAGATTTTTCAAACTTAAGAGGTATGAATTTGTCTTTGGATCAAACTATGGGTGAGAACAAGTCCTTTGGCCAATTCCAAATATCAAAATAAAAAAAAATAAAAAAATCATAAAGTGATAAACATTCTTAAATATAATTAAAAATGAAATTATATATACATATTTCAAAGTGTCATTTCAAAGATTATCGAAGAAGAAACGAGGGTTCTGGACCCCATGTGGAAGACCTTACGAAAATTTGAAATTTGAAAATGTGTTGGGTCGTCTTATTAGCCAGAGAGCCTATAATTAAATTATTATTTTGATATCTTTTTATTTTAATTATTTATTGCCATATTTCAACATTTCACCAAATCATTTTAAATGACTTCTACCTAAATCAGCGGCTCATATTTTACATTAATTTCGGTATTAATATTCATATGAGTGGATTTAATCATAAAGATTCCTCTCTTTTTAAGATTTTAAATCCCCATTTTTTAATCTATTTTCAATCTAAATTATAATCCATTTTTCTGAAGACGATTAAAAAGATAAAATATACATCCAAGGGAGGAGATGGATCGATTTATATATTTTAGAAATTATATTCTTTAATTGATAAAATATTTTGGTGTTTGTTAAATTACCTTTCTACCCTTGTATGTTTAAAGTGAAAGGTAGGCGGGAGGGAGAGGAGCAGAATAATGACCCAAGGAAGGGCGTCCCTCACCGTCCCATGTGCATGTGGACACATTGCCATCATCAACATGCAAACGAAGTTTCAAATCTTCACATGATTTCGTGTTTTCAAGTTCAAGTGGTCTATGAATATGATTGTGGTGGTGACCCAGCCCCAGCCCCAGCCCCAGCCCCAGCCCCAGTCCCTGTCCCTGTCCCTGTCCCTAGACCAGACCTTCAAAAAAATGTGTCTGCACCAGTCCTAGTCATTTTATTTATTTTATCTTTTCCAGCCCCACTTCTATTCTAAATTCAATTGTAAATTCACTTTTTTATTCTTGCATTTCGAATGCATATATTAGATTTAAATCAATTTAATTTAGAATTAAATTTAAATTAAATTTAAATAAATACAAAACAAGCTCATTTTTCATGAATTTGAGTTCAAGCTCGACTCTTGTAGAACTGAGTTGAACTTGAGTTAAGTCAAATTCGGTTAAAATTCAATTCTATTTACATGTCACCATTCACTTACAAAGGATACGAATTGAATTAAAATTGAACATTTTTTGAGCCAGTTCAGTTTGAATTAAAAATGATTTGTCTCGATTTTTTCTAATCAAAATTAAGGAATGCTCAAATGCAACTCGTATAATAAAAGGTTTAACTTGACTCAATTTGAGTTTAGTTTGAACTCAGATTTGTGATTTAAATTTATGACTTAAGTTTATAGCTTGAATCGTTTTGTTAATGAGTCACAAACTCGAACCATAAAATTGAGTTATAAACTTAAACCGAACTCTAACAAGAATCTGAACTATAAATCCTAGTCACAAATTTGAGTCAAACCTAAATCAAATTCAAACTATGGATTCAATAAAACTGATTCATGTGTTTGGAATGGTTATTCGTACGAGGTGTTATACAACTGTCATAACTGTATCGTGCATGTAACATGCGTTCCATCTCATTGGAATGCTCGTTTTAAAATTTGTATATAAATAAAACATATTGCAAACTCGTAAAATGTCTAAAAGACCCATGGTCCTCCCCATCGCCTCTTGAAGTCGTGTCTAGTGTGGATCTCCCCGGCGTCATCACCTATTAAATTGGAAAGCGATTGTCTTAATCGTGAATATATTCTTCTTATATGGGCAAAATTATATACACTTATTCCAAAAAAACAAATATATCCATATAGAGGGCCCTAATATTACAACAATAAAAGTAAAATAAAATAAATCATTATATAAGAGTATCCTTACGATCATATTTTGCGTTTGGCACAAAAATACCATAAAAAGTGTAGGTTTAAGAATAGATTGTGAGATGCATTTTACTAGGGGTGTATACGAATTGACCCTTTACTCGAGTTTGAATTGAGTCCGTTGTGTTAAAATTAAGGACAATTTGAATCTGAGTTTGATTCGGATAAAAAAGATTCAATTTAATTCAATCTGATTTTCGAATTTGTGACTCAAATTTGTAGTTAGAATATATGATCGGACTTGTAACTAAAATTTATTACTCAAATCAATAACTTATTGACAAAATAACATCGTATTATGAATGAATTATGAATTTGAGTCATAAATCTGAATCATAATCAAAACCACAAATTTGATTAATAGATTTGAACAAAATTGTTCTAAACTCCTATTAACTTAAATTCAATTTGATTTAAAATAAGTTAATTTTTAGATTTAAATTTAAATTAAATCAATTCAAATTGAATTAAATCAAATTAATTTTGAATACTGAATCGGATGGTATCCAGCCCCACACCTTCATTTCTGCCAATTATCGCTCCATCAACGGCCAGCTTTTGCACTGCACGTGTGCAGCACGCAATTATTTTATGGGTGGGGACTACCAGATCGACGCCGTGCCTTAAAGATAATTAATTTATTTTTCTATTAAAATATATGTAAATTAAAAATATCTAGATGCAATAGCTACGTATAACTTTACGTCATCATCATCATCTTATAAATATAATAGAGGTCAGACATCCGCGAACGAGGCACCTGAGAAGCAAAAGATGTTTCGCAATAGAGTATTTCTATCCGAAAGACAAGAATTATTAGATTCAAATTAAATTAAATACGAATATTTATATATATATTCATATTCAAATTTACTTATTATAATTCAGTTCGTATTCAAATTTATATTTATCAAAATTTTTTATAATAAAGTTCAGTTCATATTTGGTTTATATAGTTCAGTTTGTATTTAATTTGTATTCATATTTGTATTTATATTTAATTTATATAGTTTATAGTTATATTTTATTAAAAAATTTAATTAATAAAATATAATCAAAAAAATTTTAATTTAAGTTTTGTTTTGTTTTCATGTTCGGTTGATACAATTCGTATTTGGATTCATATTTATCAATTTTTAAAACCATAGTTTGAGTTTAGATTCAAACAGTTCGTTTCAAGTTTATTCAAACCGAATTAGAAAATCCGAACATATTTTGTTCGAATCTAACTATAAAATTAAACATATAAAATCTCTACTATTAGTCACGAAACATTTTATTCTATTTATTATTAATAAATTATAACTGTGAATATAATTTGAGTATGAAATTGAATCACGTTAAAAATATTTTTTTGTTTTCGTTATTTTGTTTATCATACTTTGCATTATATTTAATCATCAATAGTGGATAATAAAATTATTTACTTAATTTTAATTACTATTATTGTAGTTTATCTCGTATAAGACTCAAAATTATGTACTTCGGCTGGTAAGGAGATATCCTCATCAATAGTTTAGTATTAGAAGAAAAATCTTTTCTGTTGCTAATATTTATTCATCGTTAATCTTTGATGTACCTATTTTTTGTATGCCTTGTGAAAGATGAAACGAAAAGCTCAGAGTAACCAAACCTTTGAATAATCTAACTCTAACCTTGGACCATTTAGTCCTACCATTAAAAACCAACTAGACTTTGTAACGGAAACGTAGTAGTTAATATCTAATGTGGCTACATAGCCAAATATGGCCATCGACGGACTTGCCAATGTAACCTAACAAATATGCAATCTTGCGCCAACAACACCTTGATCGTTAGGGGCCTTTGTCCCTCCAAAAGGAAAAAATTATAATATGAACTAATCAATAACCATTTGTTATTGGCAACGACGATAATGAAAAGGTATCTACAAGCAAGGGATCCCGAATTCCCTCCATCACGTATCATGTCACGAACCGTTTGTCTCTCATTAAGGCCTTTTTTAATGAAGATGACAGCAAGATGCTTTTGAGCATATGACCCAAATATTTGTCCAGTTAGCAACACGCCTTGAGTATACAATAGTTTCAGAACACATTAACAAGCAAGAAAATAGTTCAGGATAATGAATGATGGGATAAGCAATCTCGACTAACCTATCCCAAGATTAATTGTGCATGACCACTTGAAAAGCCTGTCAAGCCTTTTCAGAGACAGTGATCCAATATACTTTAGCAGATAATATCTCTTAACATATGAAGTACGACTCCCATGAAGAAAACACTATATACCCACAACCACAACATTCTATCTCTTTATTCGCTTACAATAGGCAACACAACTCAAGTTGTCAAGCCCAAAAGCCAAAATGACAATTATCAAAAAACATCTCTCAATGTAAGGAATAGGGCTTCTAATAAAATAATAACATATGCTCAACCCTTGTGCATGTTGGTGAAATAGTTGACTCAACCAGCAAAACAACCATAATTATTGGAACTATATTTTGGACTTACCGAATCACCTCAATACCCCTGTACATTGTTAAGCCCAAAAGCCAAAATGATAATTATCGAAAAACATCTCTCAAAGCAAGGAATAGGTCTTCTAATAAAGTAACAACATATGCTCAACCCACATGCACGTTGGTGAAATAGTTGACTCGACTAGCAAAACAACCCTAATTACTGGAACTATATTTCGAACCTACCAAATCACCTTAATACCCTTGTACATTTTTAAGGATTACTCTAGCAAACGAATCGTGTTAAAGCTTCTTATCAAAGCAAAAATGTTGAAAGTTCCAAGAAAATCTAAGATGGAAAAACAAATGTCAATAAATTTCATAAGCAAGCCTAGACTAGGTGGGAAAACAATCCCCACCTTTCAAAGTAACCCCACAACACATGTTTTTTATCTTGCAACACACATAAAACATGCTCTTAAACCTCCTTGACAATGTAAATCATCGTGATTGGCACATAGTACAAGTATACAACACATTAAACACAATATATGGACATTAGTACTAGTTTGTAATTTACTCTTAAGTCTTTTCATGTGTCGTAATTGTTTGGAAAAGCAAAGAGTTTTCAAAGTTTTACTTGTTCTTATATGAAAAAAACTTCTTCGTGATCAATTTCACGTGTATGACATTTAGAATGCAAATAACCGATGACAAGCTACATAAACTATGACAAGACATGCTATCGATTTGCCAGTTATTTATGAATGCAAGTAAATGTGTTACCACTCGAAGGTAACGAGAAGACCTTCGTACGATATAATATCTCCTAATCGTCTATAATATTCATTTCCTATTCCATCTCATGTCAACAGAGACAAAGAATGGTTTCTTACCAAATCAGGATCATGTCACCAATGTAATTACCTTGTTTCTATACAATTGGAACGAGAATAAATCTCTAGATTCATATTTGTATTGGAAGCGTTTAGTTATAACATTTGTATGTAACTTTATCTAAATGTGGAAGACCTATAAAGAGATAAGATATCGAAGAATTATATATTTACAAAAAGAGTTTCGAAGAATAAAACATTTCTACCTCAAGCTTAGAATTAGACATTCCTAATCCCGACGATTAGTCACACAATATTCGTTTGTATTTACTACCAATAAATAACATAATCGTAGATATAAGATTTTAGTTACGAACCAAATCACGTTAAATTTTTCTTTGTATTTGTTATTCTATCATATGTTGAATTGTATTTAATTATTAATATAATAAATAATATTATTATTTACTTAATTCTAATTGTTACCATCATAATCTATTCTCTACAACATAAATAATATTTATGGACAATTTTTTTTTGTGGTATTTAACTAAAAACCATTTAAAAAATAAAAATTCAAAAAATTAATAACTTATTGTGCTATAAAATAAAAAAAATTTAAAAATTAGTGAAATTTATAATTATTGTTACTATAAAAAGATTTATTTTAATATTAATTAAAATAGTATATCCCAACATATTTATACCTTTTTAGTCTAATTTATTATTTTTATCTTTTAATTTAGTTGAGTAATTAGACTATTTAATCTTAAATTATTAAGAGTTCGTTTGATTTAACTTATAAAAATTAGTTAAAAGTTACTGATAAATAATTGACGTATTTAATAAAATATAATTTATAAGTACATATTATTATTAAAATAACTATAAAAAGTAATAAATTATTTTATCGAATAATAAATTATATTAACTCAGTTTTTTACTATAATATTATAAAAATATATTTCAATCATATTATAATAAATTTAATTTTAGAATTAAATAAACAAATACTTTCTAAACAAATATATTATTGAAACCCTTCTTATAAATTGACAAGAAATTTTTACAAAAATTTAAATTATTTATTAATCAAATAAAATTATATGACAGAATTTTAAAATTAAAAATATACTTTGTGAAGGTAACTTATGAACAAGGTACTTAAAAGTAATTAAATGAAAAGTTGATGCTTTTAACTTTTTTTTTTTTTTAAGGTAAATGACATATTCCCATCCAAAATTTTACTTAAAGACAAAATCACACCTCTTAATTTTTTACTAAAATCAATAATTAAATTTAATAATTAAAATTAAATTTTGATTGTAAGAAAAGTATTTTGACCTTTTTTAATAAAAATTTATAAAATAATAAAATAAATTTATAAAAATATAAAATATTATTTAAATATTAAAAAATATAAAAATATACAAAATATAAAATTTTTTACAAATTTTTGTAAATTAAAAAACAAATTATTTTTCACCGCTCTTAATGCGGTGCAAATCTAGCAATATCACAATTTAATAATACAATATTTATTTTTCTTAATTATTTATATTTATATATATATATTCTCCAATTTGTGTGATTTATTTATTTAAATAAGAATTAAAAAGATCAACGGAAAATCGGGGATTTGGTAACAGTGATGAAAATAGCGTCAAATACATGGTAGCACTGTTAAAAAATCAATTTTGACAGGTCACCAATTACATCAGACCACGTGGCCATTCTTCAACCGGATGTACTGACACCGAGATAGCACAGCAGATAAACCCGGGTGGCCGACAAGTCGACAACCAGATTTTGTGGACATCAGTCTTCTCCACTTTTTGTCCGTCCACGTACCCTTCTTATCGACGCTTCTGATTTCTCCATTTTCTTGTACGGTCTTCTTTTATCCTACCACACCGTCTCAAGTACACTTTAACCCCCGCATTAATCCAAGCTAGAAGGGATACTAGTAGGGGCATTTATGTAACTTTGACTTACCGAGGATTTTAGGGTCAATAGTATAAAGGTTGTGGTTAACTTGGTAATTTGAGAATAATGTTACTGGAAGATATGTAAGAGAGGATATTTGTCAGAATTTCAGTTTCAGTTTCAGATCAGCTTTCATTGTTTTCCCACTGACTTTGTTTCAGTTCTGTTCTTAGTTCTTGTTAGAAGAAGAATATTTGAATGTGAAGAACCATTTTTTCTGTAATCTTCAAAAGGGTTCTTGAATTTAGCAACAAATCGTGAGGTTGAACTAAAATTTGATTGGTACGGAATGCAAGACGTCCATTCAGTCGGAGGCGGCAGGTTGTATAGCGGCGGCGGAGACAGGCGGCTACGCCCCCACAACCACCAGAATCACCAGGCACTCAAGTGTCCTCGCTGCGACTCACTCAATACTAAATTTTGTTACTACAACAACTACAATCTCTCACAGCCTCGCCACTTCTGCAAGAGCTGCCGTCGGTACTGGACCAAAGGTGGCGTCCTCCGTAACGTGCCGGTAGGCGGTGGCTGCCGCAAGACCAAACGTAGCTTCAAGACTAAACCCTCTTCAGATTCCTCCTCTGCACAACAAACAGAAATACAAATTCAAGCACCAGCATCAGCAACAGCATCAGAACGAGAGCGGAAAAGCAATTCTCATAACTCCAGTAGCGAAAACTCCAGTCTTACCATGACGACGAATAGCACAAATGTTGAAGCAGTGTCCGTACATTCTTCGAGTTCAGTGTCGAACGTGTTGAGTACGAATAATGATTGCAAGCTTTTCGATAGAAACAATAACAACAACGGTGGTGGTTTCGAGGGTGCAATAACGACGACGACGACGACGACGACTACTTTGCTGGAACAAGGTTCAGATTGTGGTGGAATATTTTCAGATATTGGGAGCTTCACCAACTTGCTTACCACATCGAGCGAACTGCTGCCGTTTGGATTCAGCAATTTAATGAATTCTCAACAAGGTTTAGAGAGTCATCATCATCAGTGGCAGCAGGAGCTGCAACAAGAACATCAGCCGAAGATGGTGAGCAGTCTTATGGGAGAAGGTCAAGATCATCAGACTGGGTTGCTCGATCAGACAGCGCAGGTTGAGTTACCGGCACTGCCGGATAAAATGGGGAACGGAGGATTTGGATCGTTGGATTGGCAGGGAAGTGGTGATCTAAGCTTGTTTGATCTTACCACCGCTGTTGATCAGACACCTTACTGGCTTCAAGCTCCTACTCAGTGGACTGATTATCTCCCGTAAATTTCTCACTTTTTTCACTTAAAAAAAGTTTTCTTTTTTTAACTCTAAAAAATATCAAACAAATTAAATCCAGGGAGTTATATGAAAATTGAAAAGTATCAATATGACTGCTTTTCTATGTAAATTTTCTGTTTTGATTGATTTTGGAAGTTGTTTGGGGGTTTTTGTTCTTAATGTAATCTGGAATTAAATTAATCAGCAAGAAAATGTAGAGCAATTTTGGAGTGTTTTTTATTTATTTTATTTATTAATTACTGTAATTTGTGTTGGCTAATCCTGTAATTAGTGGATAATACAACTCTTAAAATGCGCCACGTGGTCGTATCACACCTTTAATGGCGATAATGATTACACTGTACGGACAAGTAGTGTTTGGGAGTGTATCAGTCCGCAAAGGGGAAGGAAAGGACGTGGCGTGGGTCCACGAGGCGGAGAAAAAGGGCATAGGGGCACGTGGGCTTACGTGATACGCGGGCACGATAATGAAGGCGGGTGGAGAGGGGCAGAGAAATCGGAAAATGGTGAGGAAAAGAAGACGGAGGAGGAGGAGGAGGAGTAGGAAAATCAAAGGGCCCAGATTAGGTGAGGTGGTTGGTTAGAGAAAGAGGTGATTGTGGTTGTGTTGTGGGGGCGAAGAGGCAACGGGAGGCATGTGGAGATGTGGTCTGGCTGGGTCAGGCTTTTGCGGGGCATATGTAGCTGTTTTCATTGATGATCCCCACCATGTTTTATTGGCCTCTTTTGGAATCAGCCAGAGATTTATTGCAACTGACTTTCCCATACCTCGTTGTTGTTTTCGGCATCGCCACGGCCATTCCCCGTTGTCCTTTTCACTTCCAGTTTTTGGGTAACTGTTGGATTCGGATTTCGGAGTCTTTATTTTCTTCACTCCTACAGTTGGTTTGACTGTTGAAGTGGTCCTTCTGGGCTGTTTTCCATTGGTGGAGACTCAGAGAGACCTGACTTTCTGTCAGACCACTGCTGGACACAGTTCAACTACTCAGCTATCTACCTTAATTTGCATTTTTTTACCTAAACATTTCAGTAATTTCGGAAAACAGATGAAGTTGCAGAGGCCAGATAGATGGTAAAGTTTCAAAGGTTAGTGGAGATGGGGTAGGCTGATTTTGAATTGTTGATCAATAATTGAATGATCCTTCTGCTATAATGGTCTACTTTTAAGAAAGAAATGAACCCATTGGGAAGATAAAACCAATGGGATTTGCTCGAGGAGATGTGACATATGAAGAGTCTAGTAGTTGAACATTTTTATTGCCCAAATAGCCAAATATAAAGGATTGCCTTGACATTGCATAGCAACACAGTGGCATCGATTGAGACTAGAGATTAGTGCCGCAAAAGTTAGGCACATGTTGGTGGTCCTCGGCTTGGTCTTAGCCATGGCCATTGGGCCTCACAATTCATGCACCATTAGGGCCTTTGTTGTTCCACCAAACATAGCAGATGGAAGGGGAGCCACAAAAACAAAGCCATGAAATTTGATAAATGGGCTAGCTTCAAATGTTTCCCAAAATGATGGACAATGATATTCGTACTGATATAAACTTGATTACCCAGCAGAGGGAAATTGGTTTGCACTTTTCAGTACCCCAAATGGTATATTTTTCTCGACAAATTTAGTACCACTAAGCAGAAATAAAGCCCTGCCCTGCCCAGTCCCACCACTTTGTTCTTTAACATGGGGGCTGTGGACATGGGAGAATTAGGGTGGTGGGGACTTGGTCTTCCGTTGGCAGATGGAGCATGTCAAAGTGGTTCTTTTAAGGAAACAATTTGGCTATGAATACTGTTTGATCCGTTTCACTGTATATATGCAATGTTGAATATAAAGTACAAGAAAGAATCAAGACATTACCAAGAAGGCGACATTTTGGCACTTAGAATTTACAACACATAAAATACATCTTCCATCTTCGTTGTTTTCTCAATTTTCTGCTGTCAGCTTTCGCCATTCTTACCGGGCTGCCATTCCATTCTGAGGTTAATCTGTTCAGAGTCAAAGCCGAAGTGTGAGAGAACCCGAGCCATTGGTTTATCGAGAGAACAGTGACGAATCGGTAAACAGTAACTTACATGGGAAACACAAAAGAACTTGAACTTGCATTGCTGCTACTTGACTGATCAGATATGCTTCTCGAATTCTGTGTTTGTTCAGAGAAAGAAATTGTGCATGCAAGAGGACGAGATGGGAAGGAATTAGATTCTGGTTTTTGATCGTGTTGTTGAAAAGAATCTTGATTCGAGCTTGTTTCTGCCATGCCTTCTTGAGGCTCATAATGTTCGGGTTCCTCGCAGCCGCTGCTGGTGGTTGTAGGCGAATCAGAAGACTCATTGCTTGTATGAGAATTGTTACCATTGATCGCAGATCGTGCCCCAGAGCTTGATAAGTCTGCTTCTCTGCTAGCAACCTGTAAAAAAGAATGAAGCAAAACATAATTCACAAACAACTAAGTAAACTGCTTCAGCATCATAAAAGCAAACCATGCATGCCACAATACGAACGACCTTACCAATCAAAGGACTAATTTGGTTTCTACTAGCTCAAAGTTTAAGTCGTAAACGATATATCACAATAAAACTATACCTTATTTTAACCAATGTCATGGTTTTGGTATCCATATGGCTATGTCGAAATTATATCTTTGGCATCCATATGCCTAACAACTGCTTATTTGTAGTCCCATGCATGAAAAGCTAGTCAGAATGATGCAACAGGAAGACGAAGGTTCTGCCACTACAAAGTCTGAAATTTTCACAACATCATGATTTCCAATATGGTATATGTTAGGGAGCTGTACTCTACTCAATCAGATTTGTTATAACTGATTAAATTATTTGTAAGTATCATTGACAAAGACATTTCTACTCATTATGCATATTTATCAGTGTGTATGATTATATCTGATAAAATTAATATGTTATTAGAATAGTACAATCAAAACAAGAGAATTAGATGTTTGATCATGAGATCGTTATGTGCTTATTAAGTAACCGTTCTAGAAAGATTCGTAATTCCGACATTAGTACATCCTACAACACAAGTAATGGTAATGAAATTATCATAGTATTGCATGACATTATAAAAAGGTGATGACAAATAACTCAAGTCGAAGTTATGACTTGCAGCTCGGTGTAACATATATGCGTATGCTCGTTAAGCATATCCATTAGACTAACCCAACAAGATGATTCTATATAGATGATTACTTATTTGTCTATAGAAATATTTTATCAACTTAATGGGTACATGCGATTTTTTGAGTTGAAATTATCTATAAAAAATGTTACTATAAAGTTAGTGATTGATTATATTGATATTTGTACAAAAATTATGGTAAATCAATAAAAAATTCGTCACTTCTGAACATAAAAATAGTATCTCTAATAAAAACACAAATAAACATTTATAATCACCTTAAACCTGTGGCTACATGGGATTGGATCAAAGTCTAATCCAAGTCATTCCGCCTAAATGTACATTAGTTTAGACTAAGGAGACACTAAGATAGATACTCATTTATGTCTCAACCTCTAGAGATATAATAAGATGAAGAAAATGAATTGTATGTTAATTATTAAGTTTGTTTAAGTTTAAAGTTGCTCGCTGACATTCTATTCATTGGATGATGATTGTGCCTATCTAGAGTCCACTCATGATCTATGTTCGGATTCAATCTGAATATAAATACTACTAACACAATAGAAAACTTGTGAGTCACACACAATAAAAGTTTATCGAACTCTAAAAGCATAAAATTTATTGATCTTGGTGAAAGGTGTGTTTGAATGATATTATGAATGACTTGTCAAATCCAAAAGAATAAGATTGAAAGTTAAAAATGGACTTTTGACCTAATGTATGGTTACGCATGGTTGATTACACATTTGTGCATCGTCACTAGGTGGATGAGATCCATGGTGCTTATTGGATCAAATTTGGATGAGGTCCATGGTGCAGGTATTGGTTTTAAAGCCCCTTTCTATTTGATAAAACATGTTTTTTACACATATCTCTATATTAGGATCCTCATGAGGATGATTGGGCTCTATGTGATTTAATTATTATTTTCAAATTTATATGTTTTTATTATGTCACCCATTAAATTTTTGCATTCCTACAGTATATTGGATATTTTATAAAACTCAAACAATGCCCTTTGTAATTTCAATCAAAGATGGTTTAAAACAAATCAATGTTCCAAAGGTAAAAACTATTGGCACCTATTACCAAGATTTCAAGAGTCATCAAATGATCAAAACACCCAAAAAAAAGAAAGAGTTCATAATAAGGCAAGGGAAACCTATCTATCTATTTTTCGGCTTTGTAAAAACTAATGTCATCGATAGCCTTTTAACAACAATGTATACCAATTCGAACGACTTTGAGTACAAATTTATGCCAAGCCCAATCCATCCCTTGCTTCAAAGACTTGTTACCAATTATGTGAATGATTGAATTTATTCCATGATCATAAGACTAGCAACAACACAGCAAGCAGTTCATGAAGAAACATAAATGAAGATAAAGCCTCATCATGAAATAGTCAGTAAGGGGCATCTTTTCATACCTTTTTAATTGGCTGCATTTCACATACAATCTTCTCTGCAGAACAACCAAGTAATCTGACATCTCTTGCATCAGTATTTTCTTCATCTTCCATCTTCAAGTTCTTGGAGACATCCTTATTGAAGCAATTTTTTACTTTATGTTTTGACTCAATTGACAAGGATGCTTTTATCTCTGGAGTTCCCTTGGTTGCATCAGAATCAAGCATTTTTTGTTCCGTCTCATAATTTTCCACCAAGCACTTGCTTAGTTTAGGTGCATCCCCATCCATCAAAATGGGCTTTTGGAAAAATGTATGCAGCTCTACTGTGTCTGAGTCCTCTGCAATCTTTTTAGTATAATGCTTCTTTCTTTCTTTACTTCCTCCTGCTGTACTTGGACTTGTTGTAGCCCATGGCACTGCCTGCAGTTTATCCTGATCCCTCCAAGCCATAAATCCATTAGATACTTTCTTGACAGCCCCAACGCTGTTCTGTCTCTCAATTTCCAAATTTCTCACCCTATCCCTGTTCAGTGCTTTCATCTCCAGGTAGTTCTCACTGCATATGAGAGCCTTGTAATCTAACTTATTGTTTGCCATGGAACTCCCACTCAAAGAATCTGAGTCTGAAAGTTATACATTTAACATTATCATATAGAAATATTCATGGCACCAGCAATTTACTCTCAGTTTTCATTGACAAAGTTAATCAACCAACTAAGAGACAATATTTGATCTGACAAAATTATTTCTCTTCTGATAAACTGATCTTTAACTCTCAGTTCGTAAGAAAATTTTCTATCAAAAACAGTCTATTTTTCATAAAGTTCTGCAAACCTTTCCAGATCAAACCTGTATTCCTTCTTGTACCTCCAACTGCCTGTGCTTGAAATCAAATAAAAGCAGATAAACCAGAAAACCCACCAAAAAAAAAAACAAAAAAAAATACAATCCCTCCATATAAACAAAAAAGATCAATAAAGGAACATCAGAACCTGATATCAATTCAAACAATTAAACTGAAATAAGTATGAATAAAACCCAAGTACAATGACAAGATTGATTTATCTCTACAATACTAACCTCATAAAAGATTAAAAACCAGATGGTGGGAAGATTAGGAATGAAGAAGATCAACAACCATTTCAAAGAGGAAAATGAGAGGCCATACATGCAAGAAAAAGTAGAGATGTTTAAAGTGAAAACTAACAAATTATGGGAAGGAATTGTTGAGAAGTGGCTTTAGACATAAAAATTGGGCACAATAAATGGGTAGTTAGCATTTAGTGTCTTACCATTAACATCTGAAACTGATGCTCAGTTACCATTTATAAAATTCTCACATTGCCAAAACAAAACAACTTCTCTCCATCATGTCCAAGTTCTTTCTGTCAATCATTTTCTACTCTCTACTCTACACTTTTGCCAGCACAATTAATATTACCTGAAAGAACCATAATCTTTGACTCATGGAAGCTGAAATTTTCAACCTGATATTGGGCTAAAATTTAATTTCTTTTGTTATTCGAAATAAGGGTGTTTCGATATTTGACAAAGCAAGGTTAAATGGTATTTTATATATATATAAAGGGTTAAGCAATATTTTATTAGTGTGTGTTTTCAAATAAAAGAATTTTTAAATTAATTCTATTTAATTATTATCTAAAAATTAATTGAATTTTCTTTTATGAAATTATTATTTAATGAATAATTGAATATTCAAATTGATTAGGAAATTATTATATGAAAATAGTTGAATTTTCAAATTGATTTTATTAAATTATTGCCTTCAAATTTAATTTCATGAAGTTATTACCTAAAAATAATTCATTCTAAATTTATTTCATAAAATTATTACTTAAAAAATAATTAAAATTTCAAATCGATTCTATGAAATTATTTTTTAAAAAAATAATTGAAAAATGTGATTGCATGAAATTATTACTATAAAATTAAATAAATTTATAAATTGATTTTATAAAATTATTATGCAAAAATAATTAAAAATTCTAAATTAATTTTATAAATTATTACAAAGAATAATTGATTTTTAACTTGATTATATAAAATTATTATCTAAAAAATAATCAACTTTTTAATTTAATTTCGTAAAGTTATTAAAAATAACTGAAATTTTAAGTTGATTTCATGAGTTTAAATAAATTTCATGAACTTTTAAATTAATTTCATAAATTAAATACCGAATTTTTAAATATAAAGTATATATTATTAAAAAGGAAATAATCAATTCTACGACCCTTAATAAAAATATTATAAAATCCTTACAAAAATAAAAAATTTAAGGTTACGTCATGAAATTATTACAAAAATAAATATTTAAAATTTTAAATTAATTTCATGAAACTAATAAAAAATTACTATTTTAAATATAAAATATATCACAAAATGAAAATTTAAATTAAACCCCTATCCACCGAGGCCTAATAAAATACCATAAAACCCTAATTATATTTATTGTATAATATTAATTAACCTTTTTAAATGATGATTTAATAAAAATTTAAAAAACCCCATTATGTCTAGCATAAATATTATAAAACCCTTTTTCACGTCTATTAAAAAATAGAAAATGTTTTTATTGTATAATATTAATTAACCTTTTAAGTTATATATTTACATTCCGTTCATATTCATCAAATATAAATAAAAAAATGTTCGAATTCTATTCGTATTTATAAAAACGATATAATTTATATTTAATTTGATTTATACTGTGCAAAAAAATGCAAATGGATTCATTTTTGAGAAAAGAGAAATTTGTTTGCCCTTTTTAATATATTGATTACAAAATAACATTATTTTATTTGTTAAAATAAAACAATATTGTTTTTTTTAGAATACGAATTATTTGCATAAAATATACATATTCGCATTCATATTTATTCATCGAAAAATCTAAAACTCGTATTCATATTTAGATTCATTAGTTGCCAATTTACTATTGACTTGTTTGAACTGAATATAAATACGAATACGAATATGTTTATATTATATACATATAAATCGTCGTCTCGTCGAATGTTGGGGGTACACTGTTGTTTAGGGGTATTTTAGTAAATCTATTTCTCTTCTGAAATTGATAAATAAATTAAAAACAAACAAGGTCGTTCTTGATAGAGAGAAACATCCTTCGGCTGCCGAACTCGAATTTCACTGAAAATTTCAATTTATTTTCTAATTATTGAAGCTAAATTTCTCAAAATTAGAGGTTAAGAAGAATGTTCGAGCCACATAATTTTCTAGATTTGCAAGATAATTCGACATTTGGGGACCCAAAATCCTGGCTCATCGGAGACGACAACTCATCCCCTACTCAGCGTCGATCTCAGCCCTCACTCGGAACAGCGAACAGTAATGTCGATCGCGTCCTTTTCAGGGACCTCGTCGAGATTGTCCCTCTCGTCCAGTCCCTTATCGTAAGTAATTATTGTAAACCTCGTTTTTAGTTTTAATTTAAGTTGGCTGTTCTTTTTTCTGATGAAGTGAAAATTGGTTCATTCTTTTAGGATCGGAAAGCAAATAGTTCATTTACTCGCCGTGGTTCTGTATTTTACACCAAGACGCCCTCAAGAGAATCCTTATCCAAAAAAGTAAGATTTTTTATTTTTATTTTTAATTTAACTATAATATTTTTAATCTATATTTGGGTTAATTATGTTAACCAAAGTTGTGGAGACAATTTATGTGTTCTCCAACAGGTGGGCAAGTAGTGCATTAGGAACCAAAATATTTTGGGGTTTTTTTATTAACTTATTTATTTTTGATAGAGTATTAAAAGAAATTAAGTGCGAATTTTTGTGCATTTTAACGCCTGAGAAATGCTTCTTGTATCAATGGGTGTTTTTTTTTTGGTTACCAGTGAGGTATGCACTGAAAGCTTTATCAAACTTCTGTCTTTGAGTCTTCTTTGTACGTGCCTCTTGAGTAAATTTTAAAGTAATCCTAATAAGTAAACAACTTCAAAAGAATTGAAAATGTAATAATTTCAATGTATGATTAGATATTATTAAGTTAGAGTGGTTGATTTATTATTTTCTTTTTCTAGCTCAACATTATGATGCACATGGAAGTTGTGGGTTAAATCATTTTTCATTTTGTGTGGTTTTGTATTATGATTTGGAAGTAGGATATCTGGGATATAATCGATGGTCGAATTGTGTTGTACTGGCTGGATATTTGTGATTTTCGGTGATTTGATTAGCTGTATTTTCTTAAATAATAAAAATTACTGAGAGAGATGGTAGTTAGGAAATTTGTACCAGTTAGACATTTTTTGCTTATTCAGTCATGTCTTACCATTTTTGAGGAGTGGTTTTCCAGTACTAGAATCAGCTTGTTGAGTAAATTTTTTGTATCTTATTGGTCAATGTGGTATATTGAAAATTTTCTTAATGAAGACAACAATAGGATGCTTTTGAGCAGATGATCCTAATTATTATCTAGTGAGCGACACGCCCTAGGCTTACAACAGTTCCACAGGGCGTTAACAAGCAAGACAATTGTTCAAGACTGGTTGATGATAGGAGAAGCAACCTCAACTAACCTACCCCGAGATCAGTTGTGCATGACCACTTGAAAAGCATGTCAGGCGTTTTTGAAGACATCGGTGCAATACACCTTAGTAGATAATATCTCTTGACATCTGAAGTAGGGCTCCCACAAGAAAACACTATATACCCACGACCATGACATTCTAGCTCCTTATTGGGTTACAATAAGGATTTGGGCACTTCTTGCATATATTCCCACTATTGTTATTCATGAGGCTATTAATTCTTTGCTAAACCATTACATTTCTTGCTGGCAGTTTGACTACTTTTATTCAAGATTATTGTTTCTGATAGTATAAGTGATTTTTGTCCGTGGAATCCAACATGCCACTTGTAGATATATTTAGGGGTAGTCATAATCACTTTCCTCTTTCTCCATTTTAGATTATATATGCCACAGATGAAAAGGATAATCAAGTAAAGATTATTCACAATTCTATAGAATTTAGGTAATATGTGCAATGTGTTAACAACATTCTGGAGTGTATATATATCACATTTCCGTCCATTGTACTGCTGCTTCCTTTTTCAAGTTTTCATTTTGATAAATTCTTCACTCTTCAGTTTGCATTAATATTTGACTGCGTAATTGTGCATATTTTTTCTAGGAGTGTTTTTTTTTTTTTTTTCAAATCGTGGTCTTAAATAGGGCATAGTTATTTGCTACTATTGTATTATTAAATGCACACTGATTATTCTCTTCTTATCCGTTTTAAGGTAGATCCGAAAGGTAGAAATGTGGCTCAGTCCCTTCCCCCAAAGAAGAAGAAGGATCATGGAGATAGAGACCCGGGTAAGAATGCTGACAGTAACCAAGATGCTGATAGTTTCTCAATATTTTCTTCAAGGGCTTCAGCATCTGAAAAAGAAAATGAGGAGTTGGTTGCATTGAGAGAAGAAGTGGAGGATCTGCGGAGAAAGTTATTGGAGAAGGATGAACTACTGAAATCAGCAGAGAGTAAGATAAGTGAGATGAATGCTGTACATGTGAAACTTGATGAACTGAAACTCCAGGTTGCAGAGAAGGACTCTTTAGTTAAGTCTACACAGTTACAACTTTCTGATGCAAAGGTACCTAGAGAGCCTACTGCTTTATTGTTGTACAATGAATTTCTCAATGCTTTGTTGTTGTATGATGAATTTCTCTTGCTATGTATAAAAACCTTTTTTCAGATAAAGCTTGCAGATAAGCAAGCCATGCTGGAGAGGATACAATGGGAAGCAATGATGGCAAATAAGAAAGTGGAGAAGCTCCAGGAAGAACTAGATTCCACGCAAGGAGAGATTACATCAATTATGCAGTTATTCAAAGGCATTATTAAAAATGATTCCACTATTGATGCTGGTGATGATTATGATGTTGCACCATATTATTGTAATCGTCTTTCTGATACTGTAAGTTCTTCACTTCCTTCCTAGTTGCACTACTTCTTCTGTTTCGATTTGTTTCTCCCACTTTTCTGGTGTTCATTCTGCACGGTAACTTAACTGCACTTTTACGAAGCAAACATTCCTAAAGAGGGAAGTCGACCAGCAAAGCATCTGTTTGATTTATTTACTAATAATATTAAATTGCATTTGTGTTCTGCATCTTATATTTATGCTACTAATTTTTGAAGTCATTGATTGTCTTGGATAAGTGTAAAGTGGGTTAGGTGGTGTGACAAAGTATAAAATCACTTTTTAATTTTGTAAAATATCCATATAAAAAATGTAGCCAGTTAGATGCTGAGAAATTGTTCAGATCTCTATTGCTTTATCTATTCGATGCTTCGTATTTGTCCTATTGGATGTTGTAATCTTGATGTTTCATTAAGCAGGCTGATCCGGATGACAAGGAGATGCAGAAAATGGAAGAAGCTAGAGAGGCCTACATTGCTGCTGTTGCTGCTGCAAAGAATAAGCAAGATGAAGAATCTATTGCAGCTGCAGCCAGTGCAAGATTGCATCTCCAATCAGTTATCTTCAAATCCAACAACTTTTCCATCTTTGGGATTTCAGAAGCTCCTTCCAAAGCCTTTGCATGCTAGCTCTTTTACAGTTCGATATCAAATGTTTATAAAGTTCACACTTACCTTGTAATTTTGATGGCTTCTCTATTTCCCTCAGAACTGTGACTTGTTAGTAATATAAGCATCATTCATGTTGTTTATAGCTTCTATCTGTTGTTTGATGCAAACACATGTATGGAATTTTTTTTTATCAATATAGACAGTTTGAGTAAAGCTTCCAGTGCAAAATTGTGAAACTCACCATTTCTGGCCTAATAAGGAAGAACCCACTGGGGTTGTTTCTGTTTGGTTTAGATTATGCCCAGTAGTTTGGTACTTTCTAGGGAATGATATTGATGACGGTAGCCTGTACTAGTTATTGGAGTAACTTAAGGAAATGTTGAGATAAAACTAGCCACTATATAACAGGTATAATATAAATAAATGAATGATATTCATTGTCCCCTTTGAGATACATAAAACTGAGAAGAGAAAAGATGAACATTTATATAATTCAGAATCTACAGCACTGAAAACTCATAGAGATTGTCTTGTGTTTCCTCAAATGCAGTCCCTCTGATTTTGGCATTTTTGCTGGACTCCCTATCCACTCCCACCCCAATCTGCATTATTTATTTGGAATATCAAAACTTGTTATTTGCATGAACAAAATAATTTATATAAACTTACACAGGAAAGGCAAAAGAGCCCGAGCTATTGTCTGACTGATTGGAGTCACTTGATCCTACTGACACCATTCTCTGATTCTCCATCTCCCAATTCTGGTCCTCTGCATCTGCATATAGAATCTCTTCTTCGTCAACCTATCCAATTGAAAACCACAATCAAATCAAATCAACTCCATGTTTGTCATTAACAGAGACACAAAATCTGAGCACAAGATCACCTCAGTGACTGGGATCTTGACATTTTCCTCACTCTTTGGGTCGTCTTCAAAGCTCTATTTCACAAAGAAATGAATATTATTTCCATTCTTAACAAAAATAAACAACTGGGTTGCCATTTTCTCAGAGAATATGAAGCTTTTTGCTAACCTTCTGATTGGGAGGCCATGAACTTCTTCTACTTCCACAGTCAAACGAATCGATGGGATTGGCTGGCGTTTCCGATTTGCAATAATCCTTCACAACGTCAAATGCTCCATCCTCTCTGAAGCAGAAGACGATATAATCTTCATCGGCAAAATGAGACCAGCCCGGGTCATTACAACTGCCTGCGATTTCATTATTGTTCCTTGCCTGTATTGATGTACTCACGTTTATTCTTGTACTACATATATTATTATTTCTCTTATTGCTGCAAGATCGCTTTCTCCAAAACAACTTTTTGCCAACCCTTTTCCCTTTACTTTCATTATCTTTCATGTCAAATACCATGCTCCTCATCGAAAGTTGAGGAGGTGATGACGAAGACCGACACGTCTCCGTTTCATCCTCTGCAACAAAAAAACAAAAAAAAAAAACCCTTATCACACTACAATTTTTACACAAAAAACCAGCTATATATCATGCCTTTGCTTACCTAAAGGGAATCTGCAAGCAGTGAAACATGAAGCCCAGTCCTTCACCCGCCATCTCATGAGCCTTGTAAGTGACCACTGTATCCACATCTTTGAAGTCTTCTTATTCTTGTGATCTTTCTGGGTTTTCTGTAAGCTTTGGAGGGCGATTGAGAGAGACAGTGAAAGAAGAGTTAATGAATGAGATGAAAGGATCAGAAGAGAGGGAATAAAGCGTTTGAATTTGAAAGGCTGGAAGATTGAATTAGAGAAGTTACTGTTCGTCAACCCATGATGACCAGAAAGACAGACAGTTATGATTCTAAACATGGTAAAAAGAAGAGAAATTTGTGGGAGAATTGAAAAGACAGACAATTATTATTTATATATATATATCATAAAATAATACAAAAAAACCAGTTTAGTTGAGTATCAATGTGACATTATAACCGATAATGGCCTCGACATAGTTCATAGAAAAGGTTCTTGCTAGGCAATATCCTCGAGCAAGCCGGAAAATTCCGGTGCCACCGACGATGGGCATTTCTCTTTGTTCCTGCATCACCGGATTCCGGCCGACGACACTGAAAGAGCTGCCGTTAAAATGTCCAGTGATGAATGTATACGTCAGTGTCATTAGAAGACTAAGCTCGTTATGCTGAGATGCCATCGCGTAGATCCCCTGGGCACGTCCCAGAACTGTGGAGTTGGGGTCGGGGGCGACTGTAAGAGGGTTATCGATCACAAAAACGGATCCAAAAAGAGCTGCAACTGGGTCCGGGGTTGTGAAGTTGGACCTGCCTGCAACCCGGACGGCTGTCTGGTTTGGCCCGCCAATAATGTCGTGCATGTAAAATTCTATGTGGGCGACTTTCGATTTATGGGCTGCTGCTGAGTAAAAAGGCATAAGAACTAAAATGGGAAGCAGAAATTTCCATTTGGAAGCCATTGATGATGATGAAGAAATTTTAGAAAAGAGATCCAAGCTCTCCGTATATAAGAAAATATATTGCCGCATGTTGAACACGGCAAAGAGCTCAAAATTCTGCATTGAATAATCGAAGGGGTGGAAAATTTTGGCTAATTCTGTCTCTTAGCCATGCACGTACGAGAAGGGGCGAGACCTGGAAGTCAAGTCAAGAAGTACTTTGGAATCTATTTCTGCATTGAATAATCAGCCTGGGAATGAAAATTATAATAAAAATTATATTAATTATATTGATATTTGACACTCCTAGATTTGAATTTGGATAAAATAAAAAATAATTTAATTAAAATTTATGATTTATTAATAAAAAAAATATTATTTTATTCAATAATTGATAAAATATTATTATTTTGATAATTATTTAATATAATTTGAATTGAATTATAAATCAAGTTTGAACAAAATTGAATCATTTGTTTACCGTATAAGTAAGATCAAATTGAACTTCTTTTAATTTGAATGTGACTTAATTTAAAAAATGAATTGATCCATTTGATTAAATGACTATAAGCTGAATAAAATCAAATAGAATTGACTTTCAAAACTAAGTTTTTTCGGTTCGAACCCAATCTTATACAAAATTAAAAAGTTATCAAAATCCAAAGGGGTCAGTTGACCCCCTTGATCCCATCTGGTCTGCCAATTTATGTGTTACATTTAATTTAGGAATTAAAGGTTGGTTTTAGAAATAAATATATTTATTAAAAATTATGACTAATTATTAATTATTATTAATTTCTAATTTTAACCCACATTAATAGCTTGATTAATGAGTGGAATGATCTCTATGCTTTAAGGGTGTAAATTCAACTTTTTATAACATCAGAACAGTATTAAACATTTGGTTTTATTCACTCTGAAGACCGATTTGTACAGAAAAGGTTATAGAGAACCTTTCCTATGAGTATTGGCCTACAGAACCTGGCCATTGTGATTTTCGTGCTTTTCCCAGTTGGGGTTTATTTATCAGCTGTTTGTGTCATTCTGTGAAGAAATCTGTTCTTGCAGGACCCTTTTGAGAGCACGTTGTGGGGATTTGGAAACAAGTTTGTAAAGTCCTAAGACTCTTCTTTTCTTGAAATCTGAAGACATAGAGGGAAAATTTGTACCATGCAGAAGAGTTGGCTAAGTTTCTAGGAAGTCCTTTCTCCAAGGAGGAAGATAGAAACTACTGCAAAACTAGAAAATAAGGCTCGCTTTGGGCAAGGTGAGGTTGACTCTGGTTTAAAATTCTACCGTGCCAATAAAAGCTTTGCCATCTAACTTTGTATTAAAAACCATTCAAGTTCTCAGAGTAAAGTATGGATGGGAACTGTCCATACAAACAAGGAGACTTCAAAAGAATCAATTTAAAATATTCTCTCATATATACACAAATAATGACCACATCATCTGGATGCTGTTTGAAGTTACAGAAGCAAGAAGAAGAAGAAAAGAAGAAGAAGAAGAAAAGAATATATTTCAGTTTGACTACATTATCATCCGAAAGAGCAGAGAATTTATTTCAAGAATTGATAAAGAACAAATAATTCTACAGCTTGCAGAAGGGAAAAAGAAAAACCCGTCAGCCAAAAATGAATTCCCCAGAACTCTTCACCTAGTACCTTTATGGTTTCTATATAGATGAAATTTGTCTTCTTTTACGATACTATAGTAAACAAAAAAAAAATAAAAAGAATGAAAAAGCTCCTAAAGAAGTCAAAATTTTCTACTTCCTGACTCTACAATGATGCGATCACCGGTTTAAGGGTTTAAACCATTGAAGATCTCGCATAAATTACTGATGATCAAGAAGCAGCATATTTTAACCTATAACACAATCATTGACATATGGGTGGCTTTGATTTACATACTGTTCCCATAGAGGCTTATACCTGCTAACAGCCATCTTCAGCCATGGCTTCATGTTCCCATTGAAGTGAATAACTGCTGCACTCTCAATAAGACGAGTGTCGATGTTCATATCATAGCCCAATCCTAAAACATGATATCTCCTATCAAGTGGTTCTGTGAGTCCATAAAAAGCTAGAAGAGCAGGAGGAAGAGTTCCCAGCTTCCACAGTGTCCGATCAGCATTCTGCTCCTGCCAGTAATGATACCGTGCAGTCACATTTGCTTTCCGCCAAGCAATCAAATCGAAAACATTCATACCAAAAGCCCATCCACATGCTTGAGGGTCAAAGTTTGAGCCAATTATTGGATTTGAGAAATTGAGATACTTGTAATATCGATGATATCCTTCGAGACAAGTTTCTACTGCACCATTCACATTTCCATGTAAATCCAATGAGAAGAGTGTGGTCAGATCCCTCTGAACAACAACATCATCATCGAGAAAAATTACTTTTTCAAGTTGAGGATAGATTTCAGGAATGTAAAAGCGAAGGTGATTTAGCAAAGACAGATACTTTGGATTCTGCAATTTTGGCTCAACCATTGTGGCTTGGTACTCACCAAAATAATAGGCCCGTGATTCAATATCAAAGAGTTGTTTCACAATGGGAGCATATGAAGCATTCAACCATGAGAACTCTTCTATATTTTGCACTTCTATAGTGGATCCTTTGAAGTCATTACTGAGGAGCCAAGCCTGCATAGCTCCATAGGAGACTCCGTTGGTGACAATGTGGAAGACTATCTGTCTCGGATGATCAGCATTGACGACAGTAGAATTGATAACTACAGAAGTAGCCAGCACATTATCTGAAAATATACAAAAATGATAGAGATTATTGTCTACGAGTCGCACAGAGTTCCTTGTCTCAACAGAAAGATCTTGAAGGGGCATGCTTTTAAGCCAATCAACTGTGAGCTTGACTTTTAGGCAGTGGAGGCTCTTTGGTACTGATTCAGCTGCCAATTGCCCAAACAATGTACTCTGAACTGTTATTGCATTTGCACGCTCTTCAAGGGCTAGAATTTGAGATCTCATTGTCATTATTGTAGTTGCAATGTCATAATGGACATCTTGCGCTTTAAAGATGAGGGATGATAAGCTACTAATTATTGGCTGCGCTTCATCTAGTGTGATAGGCTCTCCTCTCATAGCAGCTTTGGAAAGCAAAAGCTGGGAACTTCTGATCTTCTTGCTGAGCTGCCAAGCAAGGTGCAGGTTATTGTGCTCTTTGGCAATGATAACATAAGCCTTGGCAAGTGTTATTTGATCTGCTAACTGGCGAGAAAATGAGGTAGCACTCAAAATCTCTTCTGTAAAATTTAAACCCTTGCGGGCAACCTTCTCTGTTGTTGCACTTTTTTCCTGGCAAAGACAGGAAGAGAAAGGTAAGCCTCAAACAGTTAATCCAGAAAACAGTGAGTAACAAATTATATATTATGCAATACTATTAATTAATATTCAACCACTTCACCGGAATTATTTTCAAAGAATAATTTGCTGAAAAGGATGACATTGCAAGAAGAGCAAAGAGGTCAAAAATAGTAGAAAATATAATTAACTGCAAAACTAACAGATTAAAAATTAACCTGGATGATGTAATAATTTTTTTTTCTAGTTAACCAATTCACTCTTCTAAATAATGTTAATTTAAAAAAAAAAAGAAAAAACCTATATGTGGAAGGATTCATTGGTGTCCCTGTAACACAACCAGAAGCCTAAAAATAAGCATCACAGCAATCACAAAAATCCAAAAAGAGTTGAATTTGGTTAAAGGAATTAAGATTTGTTATTGGGTTAACACCAAGAATATAAAACCTAGATTATATAGACAAATTGTTTAGATTGGTGGTAACTAGATTTAGGAAGTAATAAAAATCAGCATCAGTAGAATTCTGTTTTTCAGACTGATACCCACTAGGAGGTGGCACACAGCTACTCTGATAGTGGAAGCTTTGGTAATTCAGATCTCTGAAGACAGGAAGAGGTCATCAAGAAGTGGCATAATGATTCTACAGTAGTGGCAAGAGTAAGAGTGATGCAGGTACCTACATGGCTGTGGTGGACAAAGCAGTGACAGATTAAATGAACCTTCTTTTCTTTTGGTTTTTCTCTTGTGCATCCTTAACTCTAAGAATTGCCACAAAAATGGGAAACGACAGTCTAACATCAATTTAAACACAGATTAATACCAACTAAAAATGAGTGCAACAGAAACATAATTCTCTACCACAAATTCCCAAAATGTTTAAATTATTATATTAAAACCTTCTTAAATGGCACAATGTCTGTATCTTTTTTAATCTAATCAATGGTTTGGAAGCCAATTAATAAGGAACACCAATCACTACCTTAGGGATGGCAGCATGTAAGGTCTGGGACAGGTATGTCGAGTCCAAGACCTTATCCCCAACCCCAAATACATGAAAAAAATAGAAGCCAGACCTGTCATGGTCTATCTTTTTATCCAGACCCGTCGTATTGGATGATGTACTTGATCCAAAAGTTCATGGACCAGATGAATTTTTTATTTATATAATATAATAAAAAGAATATTTCTTTAGCAGGTCTAGCTCTTGGAAAAGTTTGCCTCGATTTAACCCAAACCCTCAAAAAAGAATAAAAGACCTAGACCCACCCAAACTTGTGATGAGTCTTTGTCTCAGACCAGCCCCTTTTATGTCTGGGTTGTCCAAATTGCCATCCCTAACTACTTAAACATCTTAGCCAACACCATGACCAAGTTAAGACAATATAACAACTCCATGAAGAGAGACAAGCAAGAAGATAATATCATAACTAAATTTCCTTATGCTAAACCAGGTGATGCCAACATTCATAAAGCAGCTGTTAAAAGTAGACACTCCTGAAAATTCTTCATCCTTTATTCAAAGGATGATAAAAGACGAATGAAGAAATTTTGAGATTTAAGTAGAATGAACATTTTCAAAAAGCAATATGGACCACATCATCTACAGCTTCCTCGATGCTGAATAAGACTCAAGAATTCACCACTTTTCAGCACTAAGGCATTTAGAATAGTGTTAAGGTTGTCACATGGGTAAGTGCTCAAATTAAAGCAGGGAAGGGCAAAAAAGATGGGAGATATGAAGAAAAATGGTGCATTTGACCCAAACTTGGGCAAAACATCTCTAGCATCCATCATTTCTTTCATAATGTATGTAGAGTAAAAGAACGCAATATAAGATGATAAAATATCTCATCCTAAGTTGAATAAGCTTTCATTTATGGCATACAACAAAACTGGGAAATGTTAGCATTAAAAAAATTATCACAAGTGATACTACCAAATATTTGCATAAGCAGGATGCCAAAATCTCTATACTTCATGAGCCTAAGATTTGAGATTAACATCATTCTGTGATTTGAGTTTAAGGTCACATCACATGATACAGCTAAATCCTAAATGGTTGATTTATTCCTCAACAAACATATTAGCATGGTATAAAGAGAATCTGTAGATTCTGAAAGATTCCATTCCTTCAGAAGGAAACTTTCACCTCTCAGAAAATTTTTTTTTAAATCTGAGCATTGCACGTAAGAAAATTTTGAAATAATTCTTAAGACACGTCATGAAGGCCACAATAAGCAATGACATTCAAAACATCAAGAAATTTGGAGACATTAAAAAGAAGAAAGAGAAAGAAAGAAATCAAAACAAATTAATCCTAACAACGAAATTCTTTTTAGATTTTAAGCGAAGGTGGGTTATACATTGTCTTAATGACATTTTGATCACCAGATACAGCCAAAAAAAAGCTCATTTATGCATCTGACAGGACACTGATTAAACCTAAGCTAAAGTTAACATGATACCATAATTTGGATGCTATTCATACGTCTATCCTTTTTTGAAAAGAAAAGGACTCACATCTCCCATTCATGCTTTGCTACATATAAAAACCAATTACCCCCCCCCCCCCCCACATTCTCAATGCATCCCTTCAGCAAAGGTTCAGGAATAAGAGTACAATAAAATGACATCATCAACAATCACGCAAGCACAATTATTAAAGAACGAAATGTACACCATTGAACTAGCAAGCAGAAAGAAAATAGTATAATTCATTAATCTCAAGACTTGCAGGAATACTTGGTGTCAGTTGAGTTACTGTCTCTAACATCTAAAAGCTTTCAACAATGCCGCTTATCAGAGCCCAGACAGTCAAGAATTTCAATTATAAATATCTAACCTGTAAAGATTATAACACAGAAATTCCAATTTCCAAAATTAATACGGGTGATCTGATAAGAGGTTTTTCATCATATTTTTGTTAAAAAGAAAAAGAAAGTCCAAAAATTAGAAATCAAAGGCTTATTGATAAATACTATTGAAGTGATACCCAATACATAAAATGATCTTTATTTTCGTGACCTACAGCAAAATCAATATGGTAGTGGTAAATGGATTTTAATGATAGGGTATAAAATCACAAGCACCACCTGAACCTTTCTTAGGGAAACTCAAAATGACAGAGACATCCAGTCCTCCGATACAAAGACAACTAAATCGATATCGAAATGTAACCAATTTAGACAGGCATATGTTTAGCAAAAATCTAGCAAGTCAACAACCTAAAAATTAGAAACGGGAACTTTATCATGTTAACATACTGATAGAAAAACTTCATGATCGGGAGACATTAAAGCGATACACGCAAGAATACATACAAATTCAAAACCTCGCTCACAAGTACATTCTAAACAAATACACTAAAAACTCAATCATTATTCATTTCTCATATTATCTTCAATATAGCATAAAAACTCCGAAACCAAATAAACTTCCCAAGCTGCAAGATCAAATGGGCAACTCCAAATTCTACCCAACATATAGAAACTAAACAACTTGATATCAATAAAACGAGAACATAACAAAAAATCAGAATTATGATGGAGAACCCGTAATTCCCAAACCGTAATTACCTGCACTGTCTTGTCAACCCGATCTTCATGTTGATTATGATGGAGAACAAACAAAACCAATCCCACAAACAAAAACAAGCAAAGAAGAACCCAGATCCAAACAGAAAGCCTCCTTCGAACCGGGCGCCGATGGTCGGCAGCCCGCCTCCGCATCTTTCAATAATCCTCTCCACAATTCAAAACAAAATAAAGAATCGAAACCCACACATGCTACAGATTTGATCACTAAACAAAAGGGCATAAACAAAAGAACAATGTTTCAGCATCAGAATCCCACTGTGGACGAGACGACCCAGAAAAAGTTGAGTAACCCTTTGGTGTTTATATAATCAAAGAAACATAGGAAGAGTTTGGAGAGTGATTTTGATTTGTCCGGAAAAGTTAAAAAAAAATATATTAAATTTATCGAAAGGAGAGTTTGTTTCGTTTGTTGGTTTCTGAAAGTACAGAGTTCGAGTCATGTTCGTATATGAATATGAAAATGTCAGTCAGTTTGTTCGAGCCTTGAGGGGGAGGGAAAGAAAAGAGCCACCCCAATGTCCCATCACATCAACGCATGTGATCTCTTCCATCTGATATCTTAATAATTTGCCATCATCCTCTTCACTCCTAGATTTTGCTAACCATCTTTATTGGAAGAGTAGTCCTTCCCTCCTTTTCCTTTTCTCCACAGGTCTTGACCTCAACAACACGCTCCAAGAGCATACATGGACCCAATCCATTTCTTAGAAGTCAAATATAATCTCTAACAATGTGTCTTTATGATGCTTAGAAGCTAAATCTTGCTTTTTTTTCATCGATAAGGACAACATCATAAATCCAATTTTAAACAACTAAAAAAATAATTTAATATCGTGTAAGATAATAGTAATAAAAATCAGATATATACCCAGTCAAAGGTGACATTTGTATTAAGTGATTATGATTTATTTAATATATTACGAAAAATAATATATTACGATAAAAAAACAATTGACGGGATGAGTAAATGGACCTTTTAAACTTCAAAGGTGGGAAACGTCATTTCATCAAGGTTTAGGTGGGAATTAGTGATTAGGTCTTTTTTTTAAAGTATCTATCAAATAAAGTAATATCAACAACCACCCCCAAGGTTTTGAAATTTATCAGTTACTGCTAATATTTTGACATATTTATAAAAACTCAAATATAAATTTTTATATTTAATCAAAAACCCCTTTGGTTGGGGGTTGATGCTTTTACTAAATTAGGGTGGCTTGATTTATAATCTAATAATAATTTTTAAAACATTAAAATTATGTGCATTTATAATATTTAGATATGACTGAAAGCATAGACCAACGAGGCTTATTTTAACCTTGTTTGTGTTCTTGCGCCAGAGAAACTCTTCACGCCCGCTAACCTTGTGAAAAAGCCATGAATTTCTTACTTGCCAAATGTTATAAGGTTTGATGGGAGCTCTAGTTTGTCAAGCAGATTTCAGGGATATATCAAGTTCCCTAAAAGATTTCTCTATCGTGGATTTGACATGCTTAAGAAAGCTACTTGTTAGCTTTTCTTTTATCCATTATGCAATTCCACTACGTCAAAAGTGGAAATTAGGTTGAATGAGTTCTTCGATTTCTTTATCTTCCAGTTTTAATGGCGTTTGATAGTAATTAGTACTGTTATCTATAGCCTTCCAATAATTTTTAGCGTTGCAGTATCTAATTCACAATTATATGAATAGGAGTTTCTGTTTTCAAGCTAGATATGGATATGCTTTGTCAGGAAAAACCACTTGCTAAATTTATAAAAGTAGAAGGTATAAAGGTTTGTTGAACTTTGGCTTGCTTGCACTGAAGTAAGAATCTTATTCCATCTTTTATTCTGCATTTGGCCATGGTCTTTTGATGCTTGAGTTTCTAGTTTTGATCTTTATGAAATTTGCATCATATTGCTTGTATTTTGTATCGTAACAGTGACAAACAGTTTCAAACGGAAGTAGCTAAACCCACTGAGAGATTTTCTGCAGATTTTGTGATAGGAGGGTTGGCAGCAATAATGGCAAAGAGTGCAGTAGCATCTATTGAGAGAGTGAAGCTTTAGTTGCAAAACCAAGGAGAGATGATCAAGAGAGGACAGCTCAAGAGACCTGATATGGTTGTTGAAGATTGCTGTAAGAGGGTCTTGAGAGAGAAAAAAGTTGTTGATATCATGTTAATTTCCTTCAACCTGTCTATAAAGTGATGCTTGGTAGATTGATTATTCAATTTTCAGTCTGGAGTGAAGCACTTTAGACATACTCTGAAAGTGCTGGGTTATAAAGAGATTCTCTTAAGATCAATCACATGACTCTTGTTTACATATAATAACCTAAATTTTTGTCAAAGTGAACTGTTGAGGAGATCCTGAAATATGGATTGCATGAGTTATTTTCTTCTGCACCTTCTTTTCAGAACTTTGGTTTTCAGTTCAGTATAGTTTTATTGCATCTCTTTTAAACAGATTTGGTTCTTCCTTTGTCACTGAACAGATGCTTGTTTGTCAATAGGCTTCCAATTTTGCATTCAAAGGTTACTCTAAAAACCTATTTGACTTCTCGAGAGAGCAGGATGGTTACACAAAGTGGTTTGCTGGAAATTTGGCTTCGGGGAGTGCTGCTGGAGCGACAACTTCTATGTTTTTATACCATTTGGATTATGCACGTGCTTGATCAGGCACTGATGTAAGGGAGTGCCCTGGCAATGGACAACGACAATTTAAAGGGCTACTAGATGTGTACCATAAAACCTTGTCTGCTGATGGCATAGCAGGCTTGTATCGAGGATTTGGGGTTTCAATCATTGGAATTACCTTGTACCGAGGCATGTACTTTGGGCTCTATGACACACTGAAGCCTATCATTTTGCTGGGGCCTTTTGAGGTATCTCTCAATTCCTTTATTTGGAACTGCAAACTATGGATGTGTCCATAGACTTCACCTGTAGTATTTTAAGTCAAGCACATTGATGTTTGTCCAGAAAAATTTTGAACTTCCAATTTGAGAACTCCTTACGAGTTCTCATAGTAGTTTTGTTGGAAAAGTAATCTTATTTAAAGTTAATTTTGCATCCTGGTTTACATCCTAGCAAACATACTCTTCCAGAACCTATACTACAAATCTCAAGCTAAATTTTCCCTTGTTTGCAGAGTAATTTCTTTTTTAGCTTTCTGTTGTGTTGGAGCATCACCAGCATCTCAGGGGTCTGTGCCTATCCCTTTGACAGTCTGCGACGGAGAATGATGCTTACTTCTGGACAACCGATGAAGTACCACAATACCATTCACGCATTACATGAGATCATTCAAATTGAGGGTTTTTCAGAGTGCTGTTCCGAGGAGTTACTGCAAATATGCTTCTTGGTGTGGCAGGGGCTGGCGTGCTTGCCGGGTATGACCAACTTCATCGAATTGCACACACAGATGGATACATCTTTGAGCCATGTCAAAAAGCATTAAAGTGAATTCTGAACTTGGAAACTGTAAACCAGGTTAGTACTTAATTGAGCATTCATCATTGATCATATCTAAAAAGAAGCTGCTAAGGTTATACAAGGGTGCATGGAAGAACAATCAAATGAATCAACTTCTATGAACATAAAACTAAGCCAAAAGCCAAAATTTTTTGTGACTTTTAGTTGTAATCAAGTAGCCTCCAAGCCTGTTGCTCTTTCTCCTTACAGCAATTGTCATGCATGAAGCATTTTGGATACAGTAATCCACAATTCCTCCCATGGCCCTCTTGCCTGCCCATTTCTTTAGCAATCTCCACACCTTCCATTTCTTTCTTTGCCCAAGAACCAGCAATGAGACCTTTTGTTTCTTTGCTTCTTCCACAATTGTTGGACCCTTTTCTTTCCCTTGTGCCATTATCAACTCAACTTCCACCTGCTCAAATTTAAGTTTTAGGTCAGACTGATGTACATTGAAACTCTCTACTTTTTTTTCAATTAGTATGGCTGCAACTAACGTGTAGTTGACTTTCAGTATGTTCTATGGAAAGAAATGACAGCAGTAGGGCTAGCCCCGAACCAAGTCAGTTTGGGTTTAAAAGTTGGTTCAATCCGGTTTAAATTTGTTTAATTTATATTTAAATAGAGTTTAAGGTAAAGGGTTTGACTAGTTTTTTAAACCAAATCAAAATTTGAGTTAGAGAAAGTTTGGTTCGGATTTGTTCATGAATCACGTGAATTATTTGTTTTGGTTTGAACTTAATTTATAATTCGATTTGATTTATATTAAATAATTATTAAAATGATGTCGTTTTTTATTATTAGATAAAATAACATTATCTTTTTAATAAGTTTCAATTATGAATTTAAATTCGAATCGAATTATTTTTATTTGAATTAAACAAACCGCTCTTAGTTTTAGCTCAACAAGTTCGAATTGAACTCAAATTGAGTTTTTTTTTTTTTTTTTTGAACAATACTTGAGCCACTTTGCAAATGAAATTGACTTACCCCAGGTCTCTTGGCTTGGCAAGCAACTTTCATGGAATGTAGTTTTTCAGAAGCTCTTAAATATGTCTTTCCATGAGACTCTTTACCTGTAACAAGGTTTTTTAAAAAATAAAAAATACAAAGAAAGTAATTAAGCCTCTAATTAATCATAAATCCTCCTCAAAAGTTGAACTTTTGGAGAGGAAACTGATCAAAATCAAACAAGCTGACCTTGCTTAACATAGAGAAGAAGAATGGCGCCATGGGTTTGAACAGTATGTGAAAGTACCCATTCAAGAGCTCCTTTAGCATCAGCACTTGAATCAACCACCACCATAACCTTATTTCCAGTCCCACCACCATAGTCAACCTCCTCTCCATTGCCCAAAAACTCAACTTTCTGATCAGTTTCGAAGGAGTTCGAAGCTCTTTTCCGTTGAAGCGAAGGCGAAAGAACTCGAACCCGACCCATAGACCTACTGAAAGACAATCTGGGTGATCTGCTATGTGAACGACCCATTCTCTTCGTCTCAAAAATTTCATACAAACTCAACTCAAGTTTTTGAAATTCTGCGGAGACTTGAACGTGCTTCCCACGTCAAAGTCGTTCAACTTGGACTTAAGAACATGAATTAATTAATATTTTCACACGTTTTCCAGTAAGCAAATTATGAATGAAGTTGATGCAGAGAATCCTGGGATCCTTAATTTTCATGATCAGTTTATGTATGCATATTTATATTTCTACGTACGTACCTATGTTTGTATGTATGTATACGTATGTATGTGTTACGTATATATGTGATGTATTTAACATTCTTACCAGGAAGTCCGTCAATTTGGCAGAACTCTGCTGGTGCAAAACCGCTTCCACATACAAAGAATTAAAATTCAAACGGCCGAATGACATTAAATAAGTGCAACACTTTAATCATATTCCACCGAATAAAATCAAGAATTTAATTTTATTATAAACTCTTAGGTGACTTAAGCACTTGCTTATTCGGAGCTTCAAATGACTATTTTCCACTCAAATTTTGATGAAATGACAATTCTCACGTGACAGATTTGAAAAAAAAATCAATTTTTAACCATTATTAAATTTATTAACAAATTTTGTATATAATTATTATAAAGCCAAAATTGCTTTTAAACTAACATACATTTTTTCCACAAAATTTATTAAATATTTTTTATTCTAATTTATAATAATTTCAATTAAAAATAATAAATTTTTATTTATATAAATACATATAAAGGTATTGATGATATATAATTAAATATATTGAG
Source organism: Anacardium occidentale (assembly GCA_026122585.1). NCBI lineage: Eukaryota > Viridiplantae > Streptophyta > Magnoliopsida > Sapindales > Anacardiaceae > Anacardium > Anacardium occidentale. The sequence goes on from JAJEJH010000200.1 coordinate 588,472, forward strand.
ACAAATTACAACATTAAAAATTTTAAATGTTAATATAAAATTTAAGGAATTTTTTGAAATTTGAAAAAATTGGGTCTTTTTATTTTTAAAATTTTAATATCTTTAAAGAGTAAAAAAGGATAATTATACCTAAAAACTCAATATATAAAAAACACAAAATCATATTTTTATCTATTAAAATTATAATATATTTTTAAAATATATGAAAATTTTTTTAACTAAAACATGATAAATATCAATTTTAAAATATACCTATATCATAACATTAAAAAACTATTGCATATATATTCTTTAAAAATTAAAATAAATAATTGATTTTGGCATATAAACGAGAAATAAGTTTTTTGTAACTTGAAAGTGAAAATTGATCATTTCATCAAACTTTCAATGAAAAATAGTCTTCTGGCCAATTCGAAAACTATGATAAATGACCTTATAATCTAAATGATCATAGAAACTTGGATTTAAGGCAAATTTTGAGAATGAAATTAAATAAAATAAGATTTTTCCAGAGAATATGTTAGTACAATTATATTTGCTCTTACAAGAACACAAAAAACATTGAAAAAGCTGAAAGAAGCATTACTCCATGCAAAGAGAACCCCATAAAATAGTAGGTGAAGCTTATTATTGACAAAATTATTACACAAACAGAGGTTAATTAGTATATACTATTATTAAGTTTTGCATCTGACTGTGTCCAGAATTTATAAAATATTGCAGGCATACATAAGCCTGGCAGTGTGAAACTGGTACTATAACTTGAGATAAAGACAGTAGACTATGACAGACCCTTTTAATACCCAATTTTAACCTTTTTTACATAATATTACTTATACATACTAGACACAGTACCTTTTCTCTGCTGGTTATTTCTTCACTCATTTAGGTGGAGGAAGCATCCATGGGGGCAATACTGCATTCACTCGATATGGTGGAGTCTCGTCATCTTCTCCTCCATTAGCCCCTCCGACTTGGTATGAGCTACTGCATTCCCATTAAAGCAATTATTATGTATTTTATCATGTAAAGAGATTTTGGACTGCCGCTTTGTAAGACTGTGCTAACCTGTTGTTAAATGGCTGAATTAGGAGATCGGAGGGTGAGTTCAGGTCATCGTTTTGCTGATTAAAATGTGCCTGTTCGGCTAACTTCTTCTCCCTCTCCTTCACCTGGGTTTGGTTCAAGAATGTGTGAAGTGCGCAGGCTCACAACTTGAAAAACAAAATAGGGTCGATTTAATGAACGTTTTGAAATGAATTACCTTCTTGGAGAGTACGGTATTTTGCTCCTGGAGTAACTTGTCCTGCAAAAGAAAGTTTTAAGTTAAGCAATCCATGGGACATTGCAGTACTAGGAAGATGGATCTTACCTTTTTCTGAAGATCCGAGATGGATTCAAACATGAGTTGATTCTGTAAGAAAATGAATTTTAAGGGGGATTTAGATATGGTTGTACAAATTCTTAAAATTTCATTTATATTGATGTTACCTTTGTGGAACGTATGTGCTTAAGACCAGAATCAAGCTGGTGCTCCAAACTTTGAAGCTCTTTGAGACTTAGAGAGTCCAGCTCTTGTCCCATGAAGTGGCTGCAAACATCAAGAAATATGTACTTTCTTGCTGTTTCTTTGGTTACTTATTTTATTAGAAACTGGCATGCGTTCATGTCCATACCTTTGATTTCTTTGTAAGATCTCCACCCTAGCTTTCAACTTTGCATATTCAAGAGTCCAGCTTCCTGGCTGCAAAATACACAGGGTCCATGAAGAATAACTCTCCAACATAAATAAAAAATTGGTAAGGTATTTCAGATTGAATTGGTTTGTTGTTTTAGTGAAGCTTTTGAATATGGATAAACTGGAAACCTCAAGCAACAACCAAAAAGCATACTTAACGGATTCATGAATCTAAGATTGGCAAGTTAATAGAAAGCTTACATTGTTTGCATCATTTGTTTGAAGCTGCCTCTCAGAGTAGGAGTACCTCTCATACCTTTCAAGGATCCTTTCCATGCTGATTTACCAAAGAAAAATACGGTTATAAGTGTAAGTATAGACTTCACAATTAAAATGAGAAACTTGTAATAATGCATGAACTATATATACTACATTAAAGTCCACAATATATTTGATCAGATTTGTGATCATTTTGAAGGTACTACTTAAATGCATTTCCCTACTTTTGTTTTCGTCATGGTATTCAAGATCTTCCAGTGATGAGATAATTTATTGACTAACTGCTGTAAAATTTAATGACTTTTGAGCATCAGCACCAGGCTGTGCTTCCTCAGTCCCAAAAAGCAACAATTATTGTTGGTTTTAGAAAATAGAACAAAATTTTAGCCTAGAGAATCTATAGAAATTATAATTTCCATTAAATTAAATGGAGCATGCTCTCAATTTATTAGTAAATTTTTTTATGAATCCAATTGATTTACGTACAAGTGAGCCAGCATAAGTGTTGCTTAGACGGTTCGGCTTCAAATAAACAATTAACAAATAGATTATTTTTTGATTGGTTATAGAAGTCGGTCCCGCTTAGTATGGCCAAAGGACATGTTCCCACCCATAGTTTGAGGTAGGAACAAAATCCCACACCTAAGGTTTCAGAAACCCAATCTCCCACCCTTTAACCAATTTTAATATTAAATATATTAATAAATAGTAATAGTTCAGGGGCAGTTTTGTTTTTTTAAGATTAAAATTTTATAAAATAATAAAATAAATTTTATATAAATATAAAATTTTATAAAAATTAAAAAATATTTAAAAATTAAAAAAATTCTAAACAGCCACCGTCGCCGATGCTAGCGGTGGTGGCCATCGAAAATAAAACCAGATGGCCGTTTCCAGCCACCTAGTTTGGTCTTCCCGTTCGGTGGAGGCGGCCAAATTTAGCCGCCTCCAATTTTAGAGGAGGCGGCCAGATCCGGTCTCCTTCGCTAGAAAGAAAGGCCGGAAATGAACGTCCTTCGTCCTACCAAACATTTTCGACCTTTATTTCTGACAAAGGCGGCCAGATCAAAACTGGAGGCGACCAAATCTGGTCGTCTCCACCGAATGGGGAGACTAGATCTAGCCTCCCTTGGAATCAGATGGTCGGAAATAGCTATCTGGTTCATTTTTCGGTGACCACCGCCGTCGGCATCGGTGACGATGGCTGTTTAAATTTTTTAAAATTATAAATAATTTTTAAATAATTTTATTTAAAAATTAATTTATAATTTTATTATAAATTTTTAATTTTTAAAAGGGTATTTTAGTTATTTTAGTATAAAAATTATAAAAAATTAGTTGAAAGGTGGGAGACTAGGTTTTTGAAACCTTTGGAAGGGGGGTGGGCATTTCGTCCCCACCTCAAACTGTGGGTGGGAACAAGTCATTTGGCCACTCAGTATTCTTCGATCGAAATTTAGACGCCTTCAAGATGCCCCATTTGACTAGCCAGGTGTATTTTAATTTGTGTAAGCCTTTGAACACTCCTTCATGCAAATTCTTGTAATCCAATCATATTTCTGAAAAATTCAAATTCGTCTCGCGATAGTACTTTAGTGAAGATGTCAACTAGTTAATTTCCTGTGCTAAGGTATTGGAGCATAATCTCTTTATTGGTTTTAACTTCTCTCAAAAAATGATATCTAACAGCTATGTGTTTTATGCGATTATGAATGACAAAATTTTTAGCCATAGTTATTGTTGACTTACTAACGCATAGAATCTTCAGTGTTTGTTGTTGCACTTCTGTCATCTCTTCAAGTATCTTTTAGATTCAAATAATTTGATTCGTCGTATTTGTAACTATTACATATGCTACCTCAACAAATGATTATGGTATACTTTTGTTTCTTAGATGCTAGTGAGAATATTCTTGAGTTTTGCATAGCTAGAAATACTCTTCATGTCATCTACTAATCCTGTCCAATCAATTTTAATGTAGCTAATGAGTTTAGAATTACACACAAGATTGAACTGAATGCCAATCTTTTATGCCCTGCAAGTATCTTAGGATTTTCTTTGTAGCTTCGTAGTGAATTTTAGTTGGATTTTGCATAAATTTTAACAGTAGACTTGTAATGTACATGATATCCAATCAAGTGGAAGTCAAGTAAGCAACTAATAAGACTTCTATAATAAGAAGCATTTGCTTTCTCCAAACCATCTCTAAAATTTTCATTAGTCATCAATGGAGTTACTACTAGTTTACACTCGTTCATCTTGAATATTTTGAGTTGATTCTCAAAATATTTCATTTGAAAGATGAATATCCTAGACTCTTTGGATTACTTCAATGCCAAGAAAGCATTATATTGTAATAGCCCGAGGGTAAAACTGTCTTTTTAGGTTCTAAATCCAAGGATAAAAGAGACATTTTCTTGATAGGAAAGAGTTTTGACAGGTTTTAGGGGTTGAAGAGTCTTTTAGAGACCTTTTATAGTTTGTACATAGATATTATAGGAGAATATTTCGTGTATGCGCGAATGTGGGTAGAAATTGAGATTTTCTACTACACACACGACCGTGTGTCTTGCCTTTTAGCCATAAATGCATTTTATTTTCCAATCGTGCAATTTCCAGCTTATTTTATTTGCTTCTCCTTCTTCTTCCCTCAGTTCCAGTGAACCTTAGGGTGATTGAGAGAGATCTCCCAGTAGCTCAGTTCCAGATTAGAGATCCAGAAGCTTTCAGAGAGAGAGGTTCAGCTTCTATAGTGAGAGGTAAGTGTTTCCTTACCTCTTTCACTGTATTCATAGCATATTTTGCTGTTTTGAGTTGTGAAGAACCATTGTGTGCTTGTTTGAAATGTTATCAGCATGCTTGAGTTTAGAAATGATGGATTATTGAATGATTGAGTGGTTAATAACATGATTTATATGTGTATATTCTGTATACATGAGTTATTTGCTTTATGTATGAAGTATGACGTGTTTGAGATGATGATATGATGAATATTTGCATGCTAGCAGCAGTATTGAGTGTGTATTGTTGTTGGATTGAAGTGTGGATGAGTTTGGAATGAAAATTTCTGGATTTTCAGACACTTTCTGTAGAATCTGGGTTGAACACACGCTCGTGTACCCGAGACGCCCGTATCTGCATGAAACACAACCTTGCATGTTACCCGTGTGCGTATCAAAATCCAGACACATGCTCGTGTAACCGAGTACACACACCTGTGTGTCCATTCCCAATTCTACACACTCGTGTAGGCAAGACACGAGATGGTGTTGAGGCAGTTACATGCCCATGCAGTGTGATACACGTCTGTGTGCCCAGCTTATACACATTCGTGTATTTGCACCACACGACCGTGTGGCTAGCCAAAGTTTGATAAAATGATTCCAGAAGCTAGCACGTCCAGGGACACGAGAAACACACCGTGTGCCTTGACACACGCCCGTGCACTTTAAGAAAAGCAGAAAAAGAATATTAAAGTAAATATAAGCCACTCTAAACCAATTCTAAGCACACAAAACTCAGTAACGAGATGATAAAATAATATATCATGCATGAGTATCAACATTGAGCACGACATGTCATATCAGATGATTTCAGACTGGATGAAATATCATATATTTATACTTTGAAATCATACTGTTGGATCATTGGATCCAACAATATGATTTCAAAGTATAAATATATGATTTTTATATATCAGTTAGGGGTGGATACGATGAGACACCTATGAGTTCGCACACCCATTAGAGAGAAAAACCAACGTCCATTAGAGAGGATATAGTCATTCACCAAGCTCGTTAGAGAGAGTGATGGTTGTGCATCAGTAGATTCAGTAGGATTTGAGCTCACACGGTCAGGGTGTCGAATCCTTATATTCATCAGTCTGATCAATATAGTAGATATTTTCAGATACAGTACTTTCTGATACAATTTCAGCTTATACTATATGTATATATTCAAGATCTTAAAGAGTTTTCAGAAAAAAGAGTTTTTCAGAAAAGAAAATTTTTCAGAAAATTAGGCCTAAGGGCAAGTTTTATAGTTTTTCAACGTACACATGACATCAGCATATACATTTCATGTCATGTATAACATCTCATGAGAAACAGAGCATGATAAGACAAAGAATAATACATAAAACAGATGCACTTCATAATATAAAGAGAATCAGAGATAAGAAAACAGTAACGTAGAGTTTTCTACGTGACGAGTCACGTAGCTAGCTAAGTGTAGGACTTGCGAGTGTTTGAGTTTGAAAACGCTTGCTAAGTGACTTTGTCGTTCACCCATTTTTCCCTGTTTCCTTTTGTAGGTCAATGAGTAGAGAGCGACTGAGTTGAAGTGAGACAGTTGTGAGATTTCTGGGGATATGGCTCGACAGCAAATATTTGTTTCTATTGTATGTGGGAGTTCTTGGACCACATACATACGTCTATGTGTATTAACTTCAATCATTTGGTCACTCTCCAAGCTTTCCCTATTGAGAATGATTGACATTATTACTTGCCAAGTAAACAATCTTCATATCACCATCTTTTTTCTAAATATGGGACAAGTTCATTACCATATTTTTCTTACAGAGAGTCTTCAATCCATAGAAGTTGTAATAAACAAATCTTCGATATCACAGCCACAAATCATCATTTTGTTCCTTCATAGCTACTTCACGTGCATACCTCCACTAAATTGAAAAGTTTCTTTGCTCCATTTTCACTATTGCAATTACCATACTTTTATTATTTGTCATAGATAATGCATATGTCTCCCTCAAAATGGGGAGAATAGTCATTTTGGATCATCTAACCGACTCTGAGCATATTATACTTTCAATTGGGAACTAATAGAACATTCTAGATGAATCACATGCCTTTCTTCATTTCTACTACAATTGTGTCTATCTCTTTTACTTCCACTAATGCTCTATTGCCCAGTCTGACTTGTGATTTGACTAAAATATTGAGATCACGAAAAATACTTCCATCGAATAAAGGTCATAGGAATTTTGGTTATGGGGGTTCAATTAAAAACTTATATAAAAAATAAATTTGTATCATCTTTAGAAAATAAATAAATATAATATAAGAATATTTATAAGTAAATAATGATATTAGAAAATTTAATAAATTATCACTAGTATATTACAATAATCTTCTTCTACTTTTGATATTTTAAATTGTTATATGGTAATTTTATTATTAATACTTGCAAATATATTTCTCTTAGTATAAGTTACTAAACAATCATTCAATAATTTATCTTCTATTCAATTGCATAATAAACTTTTAATAATATTCATCGTAAAAAAATCTCTTTTTATTTTTCTAATAACTGATAAGATCAATAATAATTTGATTAATAAATACACTAAAAGAAAGACATTATGTTTTTTTTTTAGCAATTATTTTTTTAGCAAAACTTTCAACTTCTACTATAAAGAAAATCAATGTTTTGTTATTAAAAAAATTTGTTTCATCTTTTTTTACAACTAAAATTGGTATTTACTTTTTTCATAGAGACATAAGATTGTGATTTAGGTTTAAATTTTATAAAAACAATATTAAACTCAAAGATTTTTTCAAAAAAGTTTACATGCCCAAAAATTAAAAAAATTGAGAAATCTAAAAACAAAAAAGAAAAATTAATTAAAAAATTAAGGGGCCTTCACATGTCCAAAATTTAAAAAATTTAAATATTCTATAAAAAAATTAACAAAAAAAATGAAATTTCAAGGTGGCCCATATGTAAGGCCATCAGTGCTTCCATCGCCTGTGATGTGATTGTTACAACCGCTATCTATTAACCACTTATATTTCGTTGTTTCATATGCCAGTTAACCAACATAGAAAAGCATTCTAATTGTTTCTTTAATTTCTGAGTAATTCACTTGATTTTATACTCTGAAGTGATAATCTTTATCTTCATGCCCAAGTTTATAACAATTTAGACACTTCGACTTGCCACAAAACAAGTAGTCTTTCTCCAATCGACTTGCTCTTTTACAAATTTCACAAGTTAGAAAATTTCTATTTTATGTATTCCTAAAAATTTATCCTTTTGAAGAGTTTTTATTTGTTTTTCTCTACTTAGGCTTCAACTTTTGAGAATATTTGCTAAACTTGGACTAAAAAACACTCTCTAATGAGTTCTTATTTTTACCGTTTATCTTATTTTTATAAGCTTTCAAAATATTTATCAATTCTGTCATTGATAATTTAGATATATTTTTTTAACTTTTCAACTACAATCATTATACAGTCATATTTTTTAATTAATATTAATTAAAATTTTCTATAATTTTTCTATTATAAATATTTTCTCCATAGACTCAAATATCCCAAAGTGTGGCAAAACTGTGCATTGATACCACTATTAGGACAATAGAATAAAATGTTAGAATAATGAGCTTATAAAGATTAAAATCTTAATTAACTCAAATGAAACACGAAAACTTGATTACTCCTCTAAACGCTCTCAATTTTATTAGTATAATTTTTTACGAAGGAAACTGATTTACATACAAGTGAGCCAGCCTATTTTTACTATAGCTTAGGCGGTCCTGTTTCAAATAAAGAACAATTTAACAAATAGATTTGTTTGTTGATTGGTTATAGAATTCGGTCCATGCTTAGTATTCTTTAGCCCAAGGAGATGCTCCGTTTGCCTAGGCACGTGTATTTTAATTTCCATCAGCCTTTTAATAGTTGGAAGTAATGATTTTCACTATAAGCCTAGTTTCATTAAGACAATCTTCTTAAGGACTAACTTGCATCAGAAAATAGAAAAGCAATTAAATTTAAAACCTAGAAAGAAGCCTCTGATTCTCTAGAAAGAATCAATAATGCCCAGTGTTTTCAGGTCTCCTACATATTCGAGTAAGAAAAGTGCTGTAGAAATCTTGAGCTGTAAGGTTCTAATCAATAAGTTAGTGCTACACTCAAATTCATATTCCTGGATTCTATCATTCCTCCAAAACAAAAGGGATACGATTCCATAAGGATTATATGATGACTTCAATTCTATCATGATAGGATCCGAAATGATTATGCAACAAAAAACAATATTCCTATTTACGATGACTACCAAACATTTGCATGACAAGATATATACATGAAAGAATCTTCTCTACATACATGCACATGGTGAAAATTTTTGGGTATCACAGTCATTTTCTCATTAGATAAAAAGAACCAAGTAGAACACGGCTAATATCAAGGAGAACATCGAAGTCAAAGGAGAATCACCTTTTTGCACCAGCATGCGCACATCACGTACATAAACTGGGCCTAGATTGTTAGTAAAGTATGAGAGGTTATTATGGCAAATGATTTGTTATTCATTTTTTTCAAACCCAAATAACATCATAATATGGCCAGAATAAGAGTGCATTAGGCTTGGCTTAATTAAAGAATATATGGCCTTAATTTGTTCCCATCTAAGTTTATATATTCATATTTTCTTTCTGGGTGCACTATATCCTCAAAATTTGCAATCCACTTTCAACTGTTTTTTTTTCCATAAACCATGCCTATGAATACAGACTATGCACAGATCATTGAATCCTATAAACATTAATTATTACAACACTAACTTCGCTATGCTTTAATGATTGAATCTATTGCACAAAGCATTACAAACGCTTTTCTGCATTAAAAAATTGTTTTTGGTAATTGACGGACCAATTATAAGAAAAATAGATAAAGAATATAAAAGATGACAACTTGGTAGGAATATTACAAGTAAAATAGTAAGAAAACATTTTTTATTCTTTTCTTTTATTATTGTTATTTTACATTATTTTTAAGATTATGACCAAAAACCTAGTTTAATATGTTTAACCCATTTTAACCAAAAGCATTTTAGTAAATTTGCTGCATCCAAATAAGAAAAAGATCTTATAAATTATTGTTTGTAATACAAAAACATTTAAATTTTTCAGTAAAATGCTCTAGAAATCCATAACTATATATAACATATGCAAATACTCTATGATAATAATGACCCTCTCTATTTTGGTTGAAATTTTATTTAAAATAAATTATTATATGGCTATATGAAGATACAAATAATCAGATGTAGATTTAGGTATAGATACAGAAAAAAAAAGATTGTTAAAAAATATGCTATCATAATACGAATGTTAATCTGAACTTATCAACCATTCAAATTATTGTATACCCGATAATTTAGAAAGAGTAGTTAACGATAATTAATTTAAAGTAAAATTCAATACTTCTAAACCATTGGATTACACCATATTGACAATCCAAATTTTTTTAGACAAATTTAAGTCTCAATGCATGATCTTTTTATTAAGTATGTTTCCTGGTCTTAAATGGTAAATCCCTTCACAGAAAATAATGAAATGCAATTAATACAGATAAAGAAAATTGAGTATAAAGAGTATAAAACTTGGGTGTAAGTGATCTCACAGGAATAGATTTTGAAAATGTGCTCTATAATGATTCGAGAGCATATGCAATAAATTAATACTGATAACGCTGTGAGAGACATTAAAATCAACAAATTGTAAATTATCATATATAAATTTATCTTCAATAAAGAGTTATCCTATCTCCATAAGCGTTGAAGTGACAAGAAATTTGGTGAAATAAGAGGACAGTAGACATGAGTTCCTATTACTGTGTGTAACTAATAAATCTGCAGTGAATAATTTGTCGGTGCAGTGCAGGGAAGCAACTCACAGATCGATTAAACATGAGAGAATTTCAGGGTTTTAAAATCATGCTTCTGAAAATTGTTGACACTTGGAAGCAAATAATACCAAAAGAGAAAAAGAACGGTACTGAAAATACGCAAACATCTGAACTAAAGCAAAACAGTACTCAGACTTATGAGCTGGAAATCAACTATACGAGAAGAAAATATGCAACAGAATTTGACGATCTGATGAAATAAAATCACTATTATGGTGGATCAAAATCTAGGGTATCTATGTATATATCTTCTGTAAATTAGTTAAATAGTAAAAGTTCCGTGGGAGAGGATGGAAGAAGGAGACTCAGAAAGCATATAATTGGTTGGAGGAAGAAGAGTGGAGGTAGTGGTTTGAGTTATCCAGTACCTTTTACATAGAAAGTCAATCACTTGAATAACTTTTTGACATATCTTCTGTAGCAATGATACATCATATCATGAAAGATGTTAAATAATAATTTAGCAAAATTATTAAGTTAAAATAACATTTTTATCCTCGCTTATTTGTATAAATAAATTTATACACACACATTATTGCTATTGATTTTTATATTACTTCTTTAGAATGACTACAATAAAAAGTAAAGGACAAATAAAATAATACAATCTTGCTTATATTGAATATTTAGACCAAATTCATGAACCCCTTTTTGTATTAATAACTGAATAAAATACATATGTATTGATAATGGATGTTTTAAGTTAAATCTTGAGAAAAACAAGAAAAGATTATGACTAGCAATATAAATGATTCTTTTTTTTTTGGTAATTAGCAATATAAATGATTTTCTAACGTTATAATAAATTTGAAAGTACAAATTCATGAAAACAGTAAAATAAAACACGAGAAACAAAGGATACATAATATTGAGTAGAAAAAGCATAAGCATACTACTGTTATGAAAAATAAGAAGAAGAAAATTAGAAAAAAAAAAAACCTATGTGAAAAATACAATGATAATACTTAAATATTTATATTCAAGAGTTGAACGAGACTATAGAATGTAATAGAACTTATGAATGGCATAATCAGATACAATCACAAGCATTTAGCAAGGTACTAATTTCACATACATGTGTGTAATTTACACCATGATAAAAAAAATCCCATAAATTTTAGCCCTAGAAAATTTTAAAATATATATTAGTTTCTGAAATGAGTTTGGCTGAAAGCATGAAATTAAATTATGGTGTTCTTAATATGATGGTGAATTTGACAGTTTTAGTTCCATGTAACTGCTTAAAGCAGTTAATAAAGAATTAATAAGTTATTAGTGAAGCTAAGTGGTCAACTCTCCTCTTTTAATCTTATTCGGTTACATCTTTAATGGCAAGATGCGCGTGTTTGTGTGTATGTATATATATATATATATATATATATATATATATATATATATTAAATTCAGTTTTATGAGAGATCGGATCACCTAGAAGGCTCTGCATTCAAAGGAAGATTCTGGTCATATTCTACTGCAAATTCATCTTACAATGAATGGAGATTAGTTTTTACATTTCACAAATTATTGAATTTTATCTATAATTTAGTTTATGTACATAGATAAAGACTTAAGGTATGTTTAATAGGGTTATGAATTAATGAATTAATTTTTGAATTGGAAACAATGACAATAAAGCATGCTATTTATTAAAATTTTGAAAATTAATGAGAAAAAATGTTATTTTTTTAAGGTATATACTCCTAATAATTTAACAAATCGAATTAAAATTACTTATAAAGAAACTAAAATTTTATGGATTAAAAACTGAGGTAATTAATTAAACAATAAGAACAATATAAATGTGTTTTCCTTGAGTTCTCACTATTTGGAAATGCAAAATCATAATAAAAATACAAACAGAATTATTATTTCACATTTTCTAAAATTTGAACATGCAAAAAGAGGGCATGGGTGTATAATATATAGATATTTATAATACTTTCTACGATGCAATATTGCAAACTATTAACTTCTCAAGAAATATAAGGTAAAACTTGAGTTTCCTATGAGAGAATCAAGAAATTTAAAGGCTTAATATTTCAACTAATGGATTCAGGCTAAAAAAAAAAAAAATGCCCTAAATCAATTAATTAATAGAGTCCAGCTAGATAAAATATAAGCCATCCAATTAGAGGCAGCTTCAGCCATCTCCTAAATGACAGTTCCTAGATTTGTGTGCCTATGCTTAATTTAAGTAAAAATTGTATCTCAATTTCGACATGGGTGAATTATTATAATTATTACACTTCATTTTGATCTATACACAGACATATGTACATATAAAACTTCAAGTGGGAATTTAATTTGTGATAGACAAACATAAGAGCACACTGCAAATCTGACCTCTTACTTAAGTTTGGGCTTTTCAGTGAGAAAATAACGTATTTTGACTAATATTTTATATATTCATAATCAATATATTTAAATTCAAACTCAGGTACTCAATCACGTTACGCTGATTATTTCCCTTGGACCGTGCATGATGAAAGAAGACAAAAAACTACTCAAAATTCCAATAATATGAAACGCAAGAAATCGTTGATTTTCTTGCCAATCAAACACGAACTCAAGTTTGTGCTCAGTGCAAAACGGAATTGACAATAGACAAACAAACATGAAAGAAAAACAAAAAAAGAAAAAAAAAATTGAAAGAAAGTAAACGAATGAAAGTGACTAGACCGTACCAGGAATCAGTGGAGTATTCGAAGAGTTTGCCTTTGGTAGAGAAGACGATCAACGCGACTTCAGCATCGCAAAGCACCGAGATCTCATGAGCCTTTTTCAACAATCCAGACCTCCGCTTCGAAAACGTGACTTGTCTATTGATCTTGTTCTCTATTCTTTTGAGCTGAACTCTTCCCCTCCCCATAACCACGAGGCCGACGATAAAACAAGATTCAGTAGAAACGATTCAAGAAATAGAAACAAATAGTATAAAAGAGGCAAAGAATATGAAGAGTATCTTTGTCTCCGTGCTATCTTCTATCTATCTTTGCTTAATGAAGCAAAAGACGGAATTGCTTTTGAAGGCCTTGGTCTATACACAGATGGAGAAAGAAGAAAGGGAGAACAATTTTACGCATTGAGAAACGAAGGCAAAGTAAATACTCATATATATGGAAAAAGCTCGGAATCACATTGGGGAAACAAATCCCGGTTTGATGTGGAAACTAGCGGTTTTGTAAAACCAGACTGGTTTCGTCAATTGCGTTGTCGATCATTCATTGGCTGATTCAACTGCAACAGTCGTTATTGTCCACTCTATTTTTGACCACATACCCTACTAAGAATTTCCGTACACTTTTTGGAAAATTATTATTAAGGACAGCATCTTTCTGGTTTCTCCCTGAGGCCCCTCATACATTCTCTACATGGAACAACAGCAGAGGCACACTGATTTCAATTTCTTCCCCAATATTTTGGATATATTCTTTCAGTCCAACACAATATGTGTCTAACACTGTAATCCCTGTTCGTAATGTCACTTAGGGGGAATAAAAAGTTATTAAAATATCATTCTAGACTAGAAGAGTATATAAGATAAACATCAAGAGTTACAATGTAATTATGTGTTACTTTTGTTTTGGCTATCGTTTTGACGTTTTTACCCCTATCCATTTTCTTTTCTCCATCCGGATGTCATTGATTCCAAACGTGGGCACTTGGGATTGACCAATGAAATCTATTTGTTATTATTATTATGTTAACTTTTTCGTAAAGATGACGACGAAACAGATAAAAATCATATATTCTAACCTTCGTTCTCGTCTTTGTCACATTCCTGATACAAAGATGATGATGAATCTTTGTTCTCTTTTATTAGAAAAAAAAAAAATTCTTTTTCTATTTTCTCATTCTATATTAAAGAGTTTAAAAGTAAGAGTGAACGAATTTAGATACCCTGTCAAAAATATAAGAATTGAAATTGAGAATCAAAGTTGATTGGTTTTAGTTCTACCTATTTAAAATTAGAATTGAAACTAGACTCGTCCGTTTTTTAAAATATAAAATCAAAATCGGTACTATAAATATCGATTTTAGATTAAATCTAAAATCAAATCATCGGATACCTAAATATTCTAATTTAATTTAAAATTTTTATTCATTATATTTAAAAGATTTATAAAAAAAATTACAAATCAAGAATAGAATAAATCAAAAATATATTTATCGTATTTTCATTTTCAAACGGATAAATAAAAAAATTAAGCTTTGATCGCCACCCACCCACCCACTTAGCCGGAATGGGACGAACTTTTTTCAGACAAATAAATAATAAAATAGTAAACAATAATTATCCGCATGATTACAAAATGGATGGCGAGGATCTCGAGTTGGTAAATAGTCAATTTTTTTCTAGTTAAGATGTTAATGACAGTAAAATTGTAAGTGGGTAAATCTGAGAAGATAGATTCGAGCCCTTTTTACATTAAATGAATCAAAATTTATACAAGAAAACAAAGGCTGAAGAGGAGGAGGGGAGGGACATTAATGGTGGAAATAAAAGCAATTCGGGGTAAGTTTTATGGGAAAATGACAAGAAGAAAGAAAAAGGAAAAATCGTGGAAAATAAATGGAAATGTGTTGCACCATTTTGGTGAAAAAAGGGTCAAAAATTGCTACGACTTTAGTTGGATCGGGGTCTGGTTCAGGCTCCAGTACAAATTTCAATTGAGGTTCGGCACGTGGGGTGGGGTCGGGTGGGGTGGCCCGATTCGTTTTCTTCTCTGCATCATAGCTGTCTTTTCCATTTCAATGGCAGAATCCCAGCCATTGAATAGTAAATCTGAAAGTGAAAGCTAACTCTGTCTTCCCCTCCCTTTCCTTTTGTACCATACAAGGATTTTTTTCCACCTTGTATATTTACGCTTTTCTCCTTGCCCTAGCCCTAACCCTAAGAATGAGAATTTAAGATAAATTCAAATCAAATATATTTAAATTCACTTTTAAGTTTAGCTCAAATAAACTCGAAACAAATTATTTGAACTCGAATACAAACACAAATTATAGTTTTGAAAATTGACGAATACAAACTCAAATATGAACTGTACAAACCAAATATCAATACGAATTCGAACTTAAATTAAAAAATTTTTAATTATATTTTGTTAATTATAATTTTTAATAAAATATCAATAAGAATTGTACGAACCGAACTTGAATACAAATACAGATACAAATCAAACTATACAAACTAAACACGAATCCAAGCTTCACTATAAAAAATTTGGCAAACATGAATAGAAATTATAACGAACGAATCCAAACACGGACAGATAAATGTTTACGTTCAGTTCACTTCATATCCAACCCTAATGAGAATCCCCATCCCCAAAAATTGATAGAAAGATTTGATCTGACACTCAAGCTCGAAGGATTTTGATATAAAATAATATCATTTTAATCGATTCAAATCAAATTTAAGTTTACTTAAATAAAACCCGTTTCAAATTATTTTAAATCAAGTTTAAAAAAGAGTTTAATTCAAATCAATATTAAACGGAATGCAATTGAACAACATAAACCACCTCATGCCCTGTTCAAAACCCTAATTGTTGGAATATAGAGAGTTTTATATGTCATCAAATCAAAATTCATTTACATATCAACGTAAGTCAAAATTTATATTTAATAATTGATTATATTAAATTATTTATAAATATTTATTTAAATAATTTATCAATTAAATCATCGATCAATCATTTCGTCTTAAAATTAATGTTTGAATCAGATTTAAACAGTAAAAATATGGATTTTAATACTAAATTAGATGTTGGTGTTGAAGCCAATTTAATATAGAAGAGTTGGAAGAACAAGTACAATGAACCAGAAAGTCATTTGAGGGGACATGGCACAATAAAATTTGTAAGCATGCCTTCTATATATATATATATATATATGTATGCATGTATGTATTCCCTTGTACTCTAAAACAGTTGTTATCTGGGATCTCATTTATGATGATTTAACAGTTCAAAGAAATGAAAAGATCCCAATATATCTACATCTTTACATACAAACATACATACATACATACATACATATATCTACATCTTTACATACATACATACATACATACATACAAAGAAATGAAAAGATCCCAATATATCTACATATTTACATACATACATACATATATCTACATCTTTACATACACACATACATACATACATACATACATATGTATGTATGTATGTATGGGTGTATGACATTACTGATTTCCAAAATTTTCACTGTTTTTAATGACAATTTTAAATACGAAAATGGTGAGATTTTTTAGTGCAATTGAGGTATTAATAAGACCCTTTTGGTTATGAAAAATGGTCTAATATAAGATGAAAAAAAAAAAAAAAGTAGTGAGAAAAACAAGAGTAGAAATGGGGTCATTTTTATAATGATGGTTTAGGTGAGAATAAGCTCATTTTATAAGCTTTAAGTCTTTACAAAAGAATGAAAGTAAGAGCTATCCCTCTCATCCTCTTTTTCTTCATGTTCCTTACATATTAAACTATTGAATTTAATCTAATTACACAAAAGCAAAGTGAATATTTTGTTGATTAAAACCAAGTTTTTTCTCAAATGGAAAGCACAAATTTTCTTGCTGGTGGTGGGCTTGGGCTGACTATTTTAAGCCCATCAATTTATTTTTGGTCCAATCCAGGCCCACTAAAATCCCCTTGTACATTTGAAGAGCCAAAGCTCTAATTATAGGCAGGTGTGCTCCAGGGCAGAACAAAATCTTCCTATGTGAATTAAGAGCAGTACTTTGTACCCAATTTTGAATACCCATTTGTATACTCATAAAATGTGTATTATGTGATTGGATGCTCATTTTTTTTTTTTAATTCAAAATCACCCGATCACATCTCATTTACATGATATCACATTATCTAAATATACAATTGAATATTCAAAAGTATATGCATTATGTTTTATTGTTATCAAAATATTAAATGGTAAAGGTATATGTTATATTAAGGTTATTAATTAAAATAACCTATTTTCAATGCACCTCAACGATATTAACAAGTTTTTTTATGAATCATACTGATATAACTGAAACTCCGATATAATACCCAAATTTGTTATTTGTGATGAATCAATAACAATTAGACATGATGAATAATCATTGTTTCTTGATTATATCCTTATATATATATATATATTGGTAACGGGTAACCCAACTCAAACTATAACTTTTATAACCTTTCGCTTGTATAATAGGTTTGATTTAATCGACTTTTAACTTTTTTGTTTAATCGAGAAACAACTAACTAGTTTTCAAACTACCAATTAGACTAATAAAGCTTTGAGTAAATCTAGCGTCCCAAATTAAGTTTCACTGGATAAATTCACAAATTTTGATTTTGGTTTGACATCATAAAGGCTCAAACTCACACCCATTGGGTATGAAAGTCATTTCACTTATTAGTCAAGCCAACTTAGAATATTGGCTAACCTCATTTAGACATGTTAAATATAGAATCTATATATTCTTGGAGAATGAGTTTCTATTTATACATTCTTGGAGAATGGGTTGCTGCTTTGATCCCTAAAAACCAAAATCAATATTTATAAAAAAGAACAAAAAGATGAAAAAGCCCAACACATGCAGCAAAATTAAATTTAGAAGGTTTAGAAGCTTTGCATTAAGTACAAAGCATACATGTAATAAAATAAAAGCTTCAGTCATTTGTTCCATGACACAGACTACAAATATTAGTCAAAGTTTGCACATATATAATTTAATTGCATATATGCTGAATGAGAAAGATGACCACAAACCACAGAAGCCAAAGCAAGCAAAAAGACTGGATTCAACCAACAGGCTCATAATCAAAGCATCCATAATGGCATGTATCCATTCACATTATTCTGACTTTGCCCTGCAACACTGGCACTCACCACCTCCTCAGCCCCACTGGTAGTCACCACCATTGGATTGTAACTGTAACACATTAAACAGCAACTTGAGTTTAGAATTTTCAAGATTTTTCTGGTTTTTTTTTTTTTTTTGGGTCAGTGGAAGTTTTAAAAGATACCCCATATTGATATTGGAGCTGGCTCCGAGGGGCTGGAAAAACCCTTCTGAATGTGCTGGGAGACGGTTGTTGTAGGCCATGTTTTGCACTCCAGTTTGATCCCATGCCAGTCGAAAAGGAACTTGTGCAGTGCTTTCCTCAAACTGATTCAAAAGATAAAAATATAAATAATTTTGTTTTCACCAATTTTCGAATGAAGTTTTGAATTCGATCTATGACATTGAGAAAATCTTACCTTCCTTCTCAGATTCTTGTTAGTTTCAAGAAGCACTTGTTCCTGAATAAATAAAAAGTTAAAATAGGTAAAAAAGAAGAAAGAAAAATGCATTTTGCAATAGCACCATGAATTGTAAAGAAAAATTCACAAGCTTATGACTTGATCGTACTCTTTTTTCAAGTTCGGCAAGCTGATCATCCATAAATTGTGTCTGTAAATCATTGAAAAAGAAAAAGAATACTATCAGATTTTATTTTATACTATATCATGATCGACTTAAGAATATATATGACTCTTAGGTTATTTCAGTGAACTTATGTTTGCTTATTATGAGTTTAATGATTATAAAAAACTTATTTATACTATTAAATACATATTTAATTTATTACTACTAAGAAGACATATATGAATAGTTATTATTCTTTCACGTTTTTCTATTAAAAACTATAAAATTAGGCTATAATTTAATAAATTTATATAATTTGAACATGAGTGTCATTTTACGATGAATTTGAAACTTTTTTTTTAATTATTTTAGACTTAAATTTTAATGGCCTATCTTTTAAGTCAAGGGGAAAAAAAACAACATAAATCTAATCTGAAGGCCCATGAAAACCAATTTAAACGAGATCAATCAAGAAAAAGGAAATATGTTCAGAGAACCATCGGGGTCATCTTCTGAGACGATAAAAGATGAGTTGAGAGACAACACAGTAGAGAAAAAGGGTGACTGAAGCTGATAATGGAAAGGAGACAGACAGGCAATCAAAAAGTTGGTATCAGTTTTTATGAATAATGGGGACATGAGAATCAGACTTGAAAGAATCTTGAAGATATGTTTCAGTATGTATATGTAGTAAGATGATTATTGTTCTGTGAGAGTGAATAGTTAAGAGGCATTAATTAGGGTTAGGGTTTGAAGTCTTTATATTAATTTCATATATTACATTTTTCATGAGATTACCTTTGTAGTCCTAATATGCTTCAAGGATGTCTCCAACTGATTCTCAAGTTGGTCAAGCTCGTTGGTGCTCAAAGGACCCAGATCTTCTCCCAGAAGGTTTCTGCATGCACCATTTCAAATAAACTAATCACAGTAATTTCTCTATTTTCATCTACAACAGATTAAGCAAAGCCATTATAGTAAATAACCTTTGAGATCGCTGTAGGACCTCCACTGTAGTTTTGAGCTTCAAATACTCCTGGTAAGTTCCCTGCTTCAGAAATATAATAAAAACTATAACTTAGTTTTTTCATGGATAAAATAAATTTGTGTTTTCATTATTGTGAACTGATTTACCTGTGACTCATTGCCTGCACGGTTAGTATCCAATGCACCATAGGTACACCTTTGGTATCGTTCAAGGGTTTTCATCATGCTAATTAAGATTCAAAGAGAAACGAAAAAATCATAATGGGGTGGTTTAATTGAAAAACTTAAACAGAAAAACTGTTCACAATAAACGAGCAAGATTGTCCTTGGTTAGATGGATGATCAAGTCAGTTTGCTTGAAGAAAGCCAATGTAGTTCCATAATTAGAATTTGTATCATGAAAATTTTGATAATGAAGATAAAGAATTAAACAGAAACTGTTAACATATCAAACTGTTATGAAGGTGTAATTGAACATCTATTTCATGGATTCCCATCACCAATAAGCATCTCAGAAATAAAGGAAAACATAATCAAGGCATCTCAGAAAATGAAAGCTAAATATACTATTTTCATTCCTCATTGATTCAGCACAGAAAGTCCATATTAAAGTATTTTTAATCAGTTTTTACTTCATACTTTCAATCTTTTTTTTTTTTTTTTCCCTTTTTGTGTGTGTATTTGAATGACATTAGGTTTTTAAGCTAAGTCCTAAAATTCATTGCCTACATTTTTCACTCGAAAACAAAGCACCAAAACCTCTCTGACTAGACACAAATTTCATTAGGAACGAACTTGGAAATTCAACTTGGAAATTAAGGATTCAATGGACTTTCAGTAAATCTTATTTTTTTTTTTTCTTTTTCCCATTATCAAAGCCAACTCACAATCAGTTTCAAAAGACTTTCAGTAAATCTTAATTTTTTCTGAATTGTTTTTCTGTAATTAATGTTCTCGACAATATCTAAACCAACCCAACCTATATATCTTTGCAAAATAAAAAAGAAATTTACAAGAACCAGAAAAGCATCTTATAAAAAAATCAAACAGATAGGAAAGCTTGCCTCAGGTTTAGACGCATTAAATGGGAATTTTCTACCTTGTTTCACTCCAAAAGAGAAGAGTATAATAAAAAAAGGAAAAAAAAGAGAAAAAGAGAAAACAAATGGAAACAAGATCATGGTATTTTTCCAGAAGAAAGAAAAATAAAATTAATAAAGTCAATTTCCAGGTAAAATTATTTTTCTAAACTAATCGTGTATATTTTCTATCTGCTCAGACTTCAGTATATAGCAGACTATGTTTCTCAGATCGTTATTGTAACTTAATAATACAGAAAGACCAAATTATTTTCTAAAGAAAAAGTGGAAGAAAAACCAATATAAATAAGGAATCTCGAACCCAAAAAAAAGGGGAAAAAAAAAAAAAAACTTATTTTGATGGGATTTACAGATCTGCAGCTTTGGATGAAGAAAATCATAATTTTTTCTCTCTCTTTCCACAGAAAGAGTTGTTTTAGTTGCACCACGAAGTTCAGCTAACGACACTCTGTAAAACATCACGTCCATGGCAGTGAATCACAACAGTAATTAAATCAGTGTTAGACCTGAAACTGATATAATAATGAGGGTCAAGAAGTTAGCACCAGTTTCCTCGATGTAATAACATTGCAAAAAACCTTAAATTATTTTTAATTTAGAAAGTAACCCAGTAAAGATCAAACTTCCCTGAAAAAACCAGTGATCAATCTTTGAAGTTCTGTTGATTTTAGAAGAAAAAAATATGTATAAGTTGTATAAACAACCACACAGCTCACCCTTTTCTTAACATCCAAAAATAGGTTAGAAAAAAGACAAATAGCTAAAAATAATGCAATTTTTTATTGTAAATATCCTTTGTTTATGAAAAAACCTAAATTAATACTATAAGAAACCAAAACAAGTAAAAGGGAGAGGAGATCATTACAAGAACCTCCACAAATGAGAAAAAAAGGGATTTATTTCTCTTGAAAAATGAAAAATAATCAAACCAGAAAAAACTGGAGCAAATAAAATTACCCTAAACCAAAGTTTTCAAGAAAATTGAAAGAGAAAAAGGGGGAAAATGACAAGTTTTTGCTTATGAAAACCACTAAACTTCATCAAACTCGTAACAATAATTCTCAAAGTATTTTTTTTAAAGTGCAGATCTTGCACAAACATTCATAACTAAGAAAGAAGTGAACTTTTATGGCCATTGAAACTCAGAGAGTCACACAGAGAGAAAGAAAGATTGAAAATTATAGAGGAAAAACCAAAAAAAAAAAAAAAAAGGAAAAGAAAGTGGAGAAGATGATGAAGATAATACCTAGAGCTGCTACAGAACTCATAAAGTTTCCCCCGGTTGGAGAAAATGATGAGAGCAACTTCAGCATCACAAAGAACGGAGAGTTCATAAGCCTTTTTTAGCAACCCATTTCTTCTCTTAGCAAATGTAACTTGCCTATTAATTTTGTTCTCTATCCTCTTCAGTTCAACTCTTCCTCTTCCCATTTTTTGTTCTTTTTGTTTCTCTCTTTTTCCTTTTTCTCTCAGGTGTTTCTAGTCTTGGTTAACAAGTAAGAAACTTTAATGAAAGGGTGTGTTTATGGGGCATTAAAAGAGAAAATATAAGAGAGAAAAGGAAACCCTGGCAATTGGTTGGAGAGAGAGATGTTGTTTTTATTATGTCTTGCTTTTTATCTTTACACTTGTTAGATACTGTTCCTTCCTGCATCTATCTCAAGATCTTTTATTTTTTTCAGCAATTGCTTACTTAAACACCGTAGAAAATCCCAGGTGTTTCACTGTGTTCTACTGGTTTTGTCCATATCTACTCAAACTAACCATTGAACTACTGCAATCACTGTATGCAGAAATAATATTTTCACCCTTTTTATTTTTATTTTTTTAATTTTACCATGTATAATGCCTCTGCGACGTAGCAAAGCCTTGTGGGCGTCAACATGGACACAAAAGCTTGTCACAGTAATGTCTAATGACCACGGGATCTCCATCCTATTCTTAGAATTGATGACCAACTTTCTCAGCTTAAATCATAAAAAAATTATAATTTATTTAATCTTTTATTCTTCAATGCAAAATTTTTTTATATGGAAACCAAACTTTACAATCTTTATATTATGCAATAAAAACTTAGGTACATAAAAAATTTCAAAATATTTGTACCGGGGAATTTTCATATATATATATATAATTAGTTCTTTATGATGTTAATTATATTAGAACCGTGTTTAATCACTATTAAATTCTTATCTATAAAATATTATTTTAGCCCCATAAACTGCCTTATGATTTTAGGGTTTATGGAGTTGGCCATTTGTGTTCACCATTGTTTCACACGTGAAAAAAAAAATTCAAGATTTCCATAATATAATAAATGTGTGTGTAGAGGGATCAATTGGTGCGTGTATGAATGTATGTAAAGTTAATTTCTAATCAAGTTGACTTTAAATTCATCCTAACTAATAAAGAAATGAATTCAAACTTAAAGTCAGACTCCATGAGCTCTTGGAGAATATGATATCAAGGTCTGTTAATTCTTTGGTAGGTAATGGTGCCTTAATTGCATCTTACCCCAACGTACGTACATGACAGTCAGTTTCGTATTTATCATGTTAAAAATGATAAACATCTCAAATGCATATGAAATATTTTTCATAAGTTAACAAGATTTCTAAGTCCCATTTAAGTATCTTGTTATATATATATATATATTATAAAATCAATTAAAGTATAATGTGTGAATTTGTTTCATATTTAAATGCAGACCTTTCAATATTATTAAATAACATTAAAGTACCTCAGTACAAGTCAAATAAGGAACTAAAACATTCTACAATTTTGTAGCAATTCTAATAGACTCTTTATGAACATTTGAGAATCGGTCAAATTAATGAATATTAATGAATTATTAGGAAGGTTTAATTATTACTTTTTACTAATGTATTAAGATTAATTATATAAAGTCTTTCATACAAAGTGATGAAATGGAATAAGATTGGATATGCGCTTTAAATGAATTTCTTTACTTCTTGTATGAATTTCTCTAATCAATTCATGTCATGTTATTTTATGTGGAAATTTTTGTTTGCAAACTTAGTATACATAAACATTGCATTGGTTTCCATAATACACTAATTTTGGTTTTAAGGAAGCAAGTAAATAACAGACATTGGGTTAGCTCTAAAAGGAAAAGAAGGTAAAGGCATGATATTATAATATCGATGGTTTCACCTTTTGTGTTTGTTTGTTTGTTTATTTAATTATCCGCTAAAAAAAGTAAAAAATAAATAAACTATGCATAGGATGAAGTTTTGTTTTGTTTTTTTAAATAAAAATATATTAACCAAGATTTAAAAAAAAAAAAAACAACCTTAGCACGATATAAAACAAGACAACTAGGACTAGATACAAGCTGAATCACAAGTGAACATGTATATGTTAGTGTTTAGTTCCTTTGTCGATGGAAGGTATTTGTGTTTGGTTTGTGTTTATTGAGCATTAGTAGTTGGGATGTTTGCGTTCGGATTTGCAGACAGTGATCATTCTCTGATTCAATTGCGTTCAATTTGTCACTGTGCAAATGAATGTGAATGTCTTCATATTCATTGAAATCCCAAAACGTGGAGAAAAGAAACGGTTCCATATTTGCTTATACCCAATATGAATTTTATTTTCTTAGTAAAACGATGTTGTTTTGTTTGAACAACCAAACAGTTTGCTTGACATATGAGTTGCCTATAATCATATCAAATCACCTTTAAACAAGTTGAGCTTCAAAATCAAATCGCCCATGTTCAATTCGACTTCAACCCAGATACAACAATGCTACTATAAAATGGTCACCTGTATAAAAACCTCCAAAAGCTAAACAGAAACTGCACAAAATATGGAGTCTACAACAAAGAAACTAATGTACCAGAAAACTGCACAACATAAAACAATATTACAGAACCATCCCAGGAGCAACATGCACAGTAAACAACACAACAACAAAAATACAGAGTGAGAAGCACCAAGAATACACAACAGAAGCCATCCATCCAACACCAGCAACTAGCCATGCAGCTCACAGTCTCAAAGAGAGTGTGTGTATATATATATATATATATATATATATATATATATATATATATATATATATATATATATATATATATTCTTATTAATTTTTAGTTATATGTATCTATGAAAAAAATGAGGAATTTCAACTTTTAATTAGGGCAAGTTTGCGTACGCAACTTGATTTAGAATTGGAATGAGGAATTCCAAAATTAAAGGTAACGAAAGAAGCATAGATTAGTTGATTTTTCTAACAATTGCATAGACTTTAGATTCAATGGATCAGTTTTGTTTGGTCTGGTTTGTATAATGAAAAAAGGGTTTCTTTTTACTATTTTTTCCCAATTCTAATTTTCTATGCTTGACTGTATATAATGAAGATGAACACTTTAAGCAGCATCAAATTAAGGTTTCTATTTTCACTTAGATCGAGAAAATATTTATTTTTATTAAATATTATTTATTATCACTGTTTATCATTTTCAAGTAGAAGAATCGATTTTATTGTTCGAATTTGTTAAAAAAAAAAAAAAAAAACTTATTCCATCTCAAATCAAATGTCCAATAATTACTACATTCTCATTGTGTGGCCAAGTTATTAACATCCAAATTAATTTAGTCATCTCTTGCTTTCCATGATATATATATATATGCGAATATATTAGGTTTATGTATACTTCAATAAATACATATTATGCCCATTAGAGGTGTGAAAAGAATCCAATAGAATCAAAACTATAGAATACTTTAGCATTTCAATTCTAATTCCTATCTATAACCGGTTTAAACAAGATCAATTCCAATTTTAAGAGTGGTGGAACTAGAATTGTGCGGATAAATTTTGATTCCACCATTTTAAGGAGTTAGAATCAATTTAAAAAATGGATTCAGGAAATAGAATCAACTAAATAAGTTTCAGATTAAAACCTACTTTTAACTACAGATTTTAGTTTCGATTCTTAAATCTTAAGAATAATTTTCTTTTCAATCCAAACCGATTCTTTATAAGCACAACACTCCAATTGTGCTCTACTGGATAAAATTAAAAATGGTGATTATAGTATGGTATATTGGTTGTTTGAATAGTGACATGAGAGGTTGGCCACATAAGAGCCAATATGGCTTTGGTTTAGAATCCCATTTTTGCTTTTTATATAATAGGGTATATATTTCGGCTCACCCTAATGCCCTAGACACGCCTTCTTTCTTACCTTTGGAAAAAAAAAAAAAAGAAAAAGGGTGTCAAAAGGAGAAAAGTTGTGCGGTCGCTTTCATCAATCAACCAGCACAGCCAGTCTTACTAAATATGCGAAAATTTAACTCATCTTTATCAAGATTCTCAATTGAAGTTGCTTCAAAGAATACCTTATCTAAAAATGTATATGATTAATTAATTCTTTAGACATGTATAATAAAAGAAGATGTTCTCATGCCATATAATTATTAAGAATAATGCATACATAGGAACTGTTTTCTACAAAATATCTTTAAATTCTTTCATTTGTTTATTTTTAATTTGAGATGTGAATTAGTTATTTGAAAACACAAGAATATGGATGAAAACTTGTCTCTAAAAATAAGATCATTGTGTCGCTCTGGCTTGAATGGAAAGGGGATGAAATGGTTTTATGATCTGTATTACAACATCAAAAGCAATGGAAATAACAATTAAAACTATAAAAAATGAAGATCACAAATGCATTCACATGGATTTAGGAGTGTTATATATAAAATAAAATCGAGTTTTTATGTACTAAACATGTGCTTGAAGGCTCCACTTTGTAAGATTTCACTCCAAATTTGTTTCTTACACTTTCCCAATTCCTTATAACATAGCATAGAACCTTTGTTTTTCCACACGATGGTAACCATAGACATGAGAACTCGCTATGGTAGTTGAGAGACTTAGACAATTGTTTTACTGCATAAGATTGAATGAAAATGAGAGAGTAGGACTGACTTAAAATATAAACTATTAAAACCTATGTATAAGGCTCCAAAAAAGGAGGGGTTTAATATTGAATTTGTTTGATATATTTATATTATTAGAGAACCATTAAAATAACTATTGTCTAAGGTTACAAATATTCTTGAGATAATTCTAGGGGAAAGAAGGTAAGAGAAAAATCTCTCTATGAGTTAAGGTGGGACGACTAATTAGTTGAATGATAGAAATGTGTTTGACTTATATTAAACACTTAATCCTAGTTAACTCTAAGTCAAATTCCCAATATTTCATGTCAGCCTCTCAACTTTGGATTATTTTTACTTGACCTTTAGTGTTTTAATTTTTTTGTATTTAGGTTCAACAATGAGTGTGACATTCATCATGATATGATTGAGTCCATGTCATTTATTAATAGAGCTCAAAATCACAACATTCGACTGTGATTTTATATTTCAATTGTGGTTATAAACCTTTTATTGTGTGTGATTCATAGATCTTCTATCATGTTAACAATGAATGAATTTGTCATTAACCTACAATTAATTAGCCATTTATTTAGAAATCATAAGTAGCCTTTAGCATGACATTATAACTACCGAAATAATAAAAATTGATTGATGATTGATTATACCTTTTAATGACACAATTTTGTGTATTCGAATCATTTTGTCAACCAATATCTTATCAAAACTAAGACAAAAAAAAAAAGAAAATGTCTACCTAGATCATCCTTGATATTGTTTTTGGTAGTCACACAATAATTGAGTTAATATTCAATTAGACACCGACTCATTCCCACTATAGCCATTGAGTATATTATGTTGTCATAACCAAATAACGCAGTGAGATATCTTCTCTCATACATAAAAGTGATCAATCTCGTATTGATCCACTATAGTCTTGATATATTTCTCAACAAATCCAATAACTAATATATTAATAGCTATCAAAAAAAAAAAAAAAAAGAAGCTACATTAGAATAGTGTCAAATTAGGTCAATAACACATATGACGCTCCAGTAATTTTAAGTTAAAGGATCACATGCATCACTATCTATTAAATGATATATTGTATAAACACTGGGGTTACCATCAATGTAAAATCGTCTAGTGGGTTAGTTCAATGAACATACAATCAACATACACCTATATGTTAACACTAATAAACTCAACACATGAAATTTGTCGCTACTTTTTAATAGAGTAGGTAAAGTGCATGTTTTGTTCACCTTTGCGGTAGACACGCCATGGTTAGGAGTCGTATGTCTCTACTACATGTTTGCTAATGATGACTCGAATGCATCCATGTCCAATCAAACTACTCCTAAAAGGTTGCTTTGAGGTTGTGTACCATATGCTCATGATTGATGAGCATCTCTCAAAACAAATCAAGATAAATGTTGAACATTGAATATAAAGTTGGATTAAAGAGCAAGTGGAAGCCCGAACAAGAGAAAGGGTAAGGGAAGTCGTAGCAGGTGGGCAAGTAGGTTGGGCACATATGGAACTTTCAATAACATGTAATAGGACATCATCATATGTTGCATTCTTAATACTAGTTGTCTTTGTTGGACTAACATGTGGCACAATCATCAAAGACAGAAAAGCGGTATTGATATCCTCTTATCAAAAGTTGATATCGAAAGCAAAACTGTATTAACCACATCTTGTAAATTCAATATAATAATGCTTAACAATACTTAAAATTCAAAAAAAAAAAAAAACCAATTAAAAGAGATAGATATTATTTAGTACTAATCATCTACACACCAAAAAACTAAGCGTGCTTTTTTAACTTGGGATTTTTTGGTCCTCTATCCTAACATACGAAGGACTTTCCCAAATCCCAAGCTCTTAACATAGGATCTTGTAAATTCAAACCTGCAAAATAAAAAATGATGTTCTTAATTAGTCATATATAGGAAAGGAAAAGTCAAAAAATAAATATTATTATAATAACAAAAAAATTTACCTGGAACACTAAAGGGAGACCCATGATAGTGTAATTAAACATTAAGGGACTTTTACACAAGGTGGATAATAATAGACAATGTCTTCATACTTCTTTTGTATAGCATGCCATACCATAACACCCCATGAATAACAACTAAAAGCAATTGAATCATCTGTTGATATTATAAGGTAGTTCAAAACTACCTTCATATTATTTGCTTTTATAAGCCTATGGTAAAGAAAGTAAAGGATCACAAACTTGACAACATACTCTTTATTGTCCCCTCAATCGTTTCCTTAAAAAATCAGATATAAATCCCTATAATTAACTGAATTACATTCAGGGAAATACCTTGACTTTAATTGGTTTATCCCTAAGATTGATACATATTATGGTACTCAGTCTAGTGACTAAACATCAATCCTATCACCAAAGTGACCAAAGGGCTAAAAGGGATGTCTACTTGGTTTAGCCAACCAAAACTCTAATGAGGTTTTTTTCACAAATTTGTTTATCGAAAATACACCAAAAGGAGGAGAACAACACTAAATCTGTGCTTCTTCGTATGTATAAACGGTCTAAACATGTCTTCTTGGAAAGCTACCTTAGATTTTGACTCAACTTTACTCAAAATTTTGTTAATATTTTCTTATGCTCTTTTATAATAATTGCGCCTTAAAGTGGTGCATTTCATGAAGCTTATATCGCCCTTTCTCAAAATTACAAGGATATGCAGAGCCTCCATACTTATATTTTTTGGAGCCTGATCTTTAGATAAAAAACAAAATTTGTATTATATAATTTAATTAAATGTTAAAACAAATAAAACAATATAAAATTTAACAAACAAAATTTTTACATAAAATATTTTTATGTAAAATATTATTTTGTCCTTAGTAGGCGTGGTCAAACAAATATTCATTTAGCTTAGTGGATGTTATGTCTATTTTTTTTTTCCTCCGTGCGATGAATAATAAGTAGATAAATGTGATTTACCCAATTAATGTGATCATGTTTATCGGCTTTTTTGCACTCACCACTCTTTGCTTGTCTGGCCAAATTATTCATTTCACACAACAAATCAAACCACGAAATTGAATCATTTTTTATTCTCTAACCACAAATTTCTACCTTACAAACCTTAATTTTCCAAGCAAAATTTAAATTTTAACCTTAAACCCTAAATCTTAAACTTCTTACTAATAAAAAAATATAATATATTCTGACAAATTCACAATTCTAAACACAAATCACACTTTAGCTTAACAAGTAAGCCTTTTCTCATCAACTAACAATTAATTTTAAACTTAAGAATCTAACATTCGTTACGAAAATTAGACATTTTAAACGGAAAAATAAACCCCATAATTGTTAACAGAATCAATTAATACTAACCTTATAATCCATTTTAGAGATAAATTTAATTGAAACAGAGACATAAATTTTGAAGATTCAAAACTGTAAAAATTGGATAGACAAGATATATGATTTAATAAGTCAACAATGGTCTAACCCTATTGTATATCTTTTCAATTTTGATCCATCAAATTTTATTAGTTATATTTACAAATATAAACCTTTCTAATTAGCCTATTTTAATTAATTTCTCTTAATTTTTTTTTACTATTCCATTTCAACCAATTAATGTCATGACATTTCGATCATGGTCACATCACTAATAAAATGTTATAATTTTTCTTATTTAATTTAAGTCTTTCTCTTTTATCAACAGTTAAATTCGATCATTACATACAACCTACCTTATCTTCCCTTCACCGTAAATACAATATGTAATCTTATCTTTTAACTCAAAAACAATGAACCAGTTAGAATGGAGAAAGTACGAGCCAGATTAACAAAGAAGGATACTATATCATGGACAATTATAGGAGACTTTTAAGTTAAAAGAAACGTCGTGTGTTGAGGTACAGTGAACAAAAAGAAAAAAAAAACAGAAAAGAAAAAGCATGCGTACATCTTGGATGAGATGGAAGGACACGTAGAGATTTATAGAGGAAGTGGCAGCAAGGAGTGACGTATCAGATTGTAATTAAACGGAGCGGGCCTGGGGAAATGCTTTACAGCTTTCAAGCCGCCCGATTTAGACTGAAAGTTTTAGCAGTGGTGCTTGCAGCAGTACTCATGAGTGGTTCCTATGTTCCATGCCCCATAACAAAACCCTAAATTTTTTTGCAGAGGAAACGTGTCCAACTCGGAACAATTTATAAACCGCAGGTTATGTTAACAAGTCTATCTGGGTTCTCGACACCTGTCCTCGGAGCAGCATATTGTCTTCTGAGGAATCAAGTGACCAGATAACAGCACTCAAATGATTGTCAGTAAAATTTATGACTATGATTTTAACTCAAGCATGAAAAGATTTTTGAGAAAAAAAGTTAAAATAGTGCAACTTATTACATCATAATTATATAGAAATATTAAGATTAGATATTTGACTAAATCAAATTTATGAAAAATGGGATATCTTATGCAAATCAATTGATTTTTATTCTTGGTGAGGAACAAAATCAATCCCATTTTAAAAATGTGATTCTGAATGGGTCTATAAATAAAGACAAGAATGTGGCAGATGCAAGCTCTATAAATAGGAGAATCTATTGACCATGAAAGAGTTGAAAAAAATAAAATAAAATCAGTGGTGTCTTCTCATCATAAAGGCAGAACTTCTGCACTGAAAATGAAGCAAACAATAAGTAAAAAAAATAAAATCAATGAATAATTTATAAATAAGATGTTAAAAAGAAAGAAAATTTAAGTGTAATTCACAAATTGAATTATCTTTTTCTGGTAGAACTGGACATCATGGTGGGAGGTTATCGAGAATCTGCTGCGTAAGATGTTGCAGGGAAGTGTGTCGTTTTCTGGATACGAGAATATATTCTTCAGTCAATTTGCACTCATTGCCTAACAGATCAAGAAGTTGTATAACGAAGTTAGTTTAAAGATCAAAAAGGGGATAAGATCATTAAAAATAAAAGAAGAAGAAATTAAATAAGGGTTTTTTTTTGGTCTGAAAATAAACCAATTACATGGTTGAAATGGACAAGAAGCAGATGGTCATTTCATTTTAGAGAGACCTTCAATACGTTTAAATTTTATTATTTTTTCCTCAAGTTTTTATACCATTCTGATAATGGAGATACCTTTTGAAAACCCTTGGACTATTACATGAAACTGTACTTGAGAGAAATAATAGAGGGACCCGAATTTCCTAAGGTATAATAAATGTAATTTACTGTGCCCCTTGTCCCGCACAGCTTTTAACTGAAACAAATTTGTGGTCAGAAAACAAATTGCTATGGATCGACTGCTCAGTCGCCTAAGATGAATAAATATGAATCTCCCATCCATTCTGGACGCGGCAAACCTTTATATATATTTACGACTCCCGGAAAGAAAGGCCACTGATTCATTAAAGTATTAAAAAAAGGGTGTTCTCAGATTCACGTCATGAACTGAACTGATTAAATATATAGTAGAATTAATTCCGAATATATTCTGCAAATATTTATTTTAACGGGGCTACATGCGTGTCAGCTTCGCTAATGATCTGGACACTAAATGTTCTTACGTTAGGAGAAACAATATTAAAGAATAAACTTTATTTCATTCAGTGATGAACTGTTTGTTTCAGGTCTAAAAATACGTTGAAATTATGGAACAGAAATTATAGTGTCTCGAAAATTAATTAAAAAATTACGTACCTATGCCACATTTTATACGCATTAATTGAAGCTAAATTACGAAAAATTTATTGAAAAAACTCTATCGAAAATCAATTAGATTGATATATTTGTAAAATTGCAGTAGTTCCTTATTTACAACAAATTATATATTGATTGAAGATAAATTGGAAAATTTTTTTTAAATGATAAATTATAGAAAGATTATGATAATCAAAAAACCTATATGAGCATGAGAATCATGAATGGTTTAACATGGGTTTGCATACAACTTCATATATATATATATATATATATATATATATATATATATATATATATATTTATTTATTTTTTTCAGAGGAAATATAAATGAAATGTCATGAGTGAAAGACATTTGGAAAGGACCCTTCAGAGCTGGGGTCACGAGTAGCTACTGAAATAGACAGGATGTTTGGAATTGAGATGAAAAGCATATTATATAATCTCCAATATGACAAATTCGTGGCTTTCTCCTGGCCACGCCTGTGAGGCTGTCTACCTACTTGACAATACATAACATAAACTAAATTGAAAACCTAAATTTCCTCTTAATTATATAGATCACAGACCTCGACCTTCCTCCAGTGTTCCAATATTCAATGACTTACGATAATACACAAAGCAATCAGGACTCTAATTTGTGAAAAGATTAATTTGAAATTCCTTCGATACTATTGAGAAAAAATGCTGAGAATAGATAACTTTTATATTTGGTAAGGGTTTTAAACACAAAGATCTTATAGTAATTTTAAGTCAAACACTGAAATCCCCACCAATACAACAACTGTCTAAACATTTAGAGCAGACATGGAAATTGTACTTAAGAATCAAGCTATTTTATTTAGAAAAAATCCATCTTCTTTGAATTAGTAATAGTTAAAAAAATTTAACAAAAAGTCAAAAACACAATTAAAAGTTTATTAGATTCTTTTATGCATGGATTAAACCTACTTAAGCCAAAGACAAAGTGAAATTATCTGTTAATTTTCTCGAGTGAGGTAAAATAGCTTTCTTGAACAAAAGACCAAATAATTTGATACGTAAAACTATAAGGAATAGCCTGCTATAGTGATATTATACTATAATATGTCACTGTAGTTAATGATTAAGATAGCTTAATCTTTTATTTAATATCTGAGCAACATAACAAATTCATTTGATTAGCCCCAAATGTAATTAATGATGAATCACAGCTAAGAAACAAAATCAACCATTCTGATTATGACCCTAGAAAATCTACCAAAACCATGAAAGAATTATTTTTACTTGATTCTCATGCATACCATTATCACTTCATCTGGACTAATTTGGAAAGTGATCAACTAAGCAACTCGCTAAACCATTTAGCATAATTAAGTATTTAGATTACAGAAGAAAAAGATTGATACCTAAAATGAATGGAGATTTCATTTTTTTTTAACTTCTTCAGTTGTCTTATCGTTGATTCAACTCCAACTAAAATCAGAAAGTGATCACTTTTTAAGCTATTGCTCTGTAAGGCTACTTAACCAAAAAAGATTAAACTCTTAATTAATTACACACCCATAAATTACTTTATTTAGTATGAAGCTGCTTTGGATTTATATAAATAAGGAAAACGGAAATTTAATAATAAATTTTAATTTTTTTTTTAAGTTTTCACTTGTCATGTACCCAATCCACCTTTGATGAGAGTGTAGTTAATTTAAAAAGGCAGTCCAATTTTCACCATGAAGAGTGGTGAACTAGGTAAAAGATTTTCACTTCTAAATTTTAAGTGTGGTCAATAAGGTATATTTTAAAAGATCTTAAATATCATGTTAAAATTAAATGCACCCTAAAATTACTCTCAAGTAAAAAAGACAATTAAAACAAAATAAATGCTAATTTTCTTTTTTCAAAGAAGAGAGATCTTTGTGAAATTATTTCAGTATTAAGTCATATAGGCTCATGATTTTCTTTTACAAAGTATTATTGATTTTTGAGTGAACATTTTTATGTTGGTTTCTATTTTGTACAACTAGAAGTTTTTTTTTTTTTTTTTTTTGAAATTTGTTTTTAGTTGTTCAGGTGTACAGTTCAAAATTGCTTTTAAGTGTACTGTTTTGATTTACCCACTCTAGGATTTAAGCTTGCTTCTTTCAGTTGAGCAAAGTGACTCGATCATTCAATCTATTTGGAATTAGAATTTCAACAGGTTTTTATGTCAAGTTCTTTGATATTTTGTAGCACATTCTGCTATGTTTTTTCTACTCTCTCTTTGCAGGTTTGCTTGTTGATTCAGATTGTAGCATGCGACTCTCTGATTGATACTTAAAATAAATTCAAGACCACTAGCTAAAAGAATTTCAACTTACAGTTCATGCAGAATTTGAACAAATTAAGTGAGAAATTTGAGCACTTTAGATCTGAGTATAATAGTTGGGAAGTTAGGAGTTGGGTAATTAATAAACGAGGAAAGTTTGTTTTGTGTGTTTAATTTCAACCATGCAATTGACAATTGGCTATTTGCTTAATAATTTGATTTGAGGTGGACTTGGTCCAATGGGTATAGACTAAAAAGGATCTTAGTTGGACTACGTAGAAATCCCAGTGGTTTTTAACTTTGCTTTCAATTTCTAGTTATCATGTGTGTGATTTGAGAGCTAGGTGATTGTCACTTTAACATTAATCAATCAAACAAATCGATCATCCTTGTATCACAATTTTCCAGTTGGTAATAAGAGAGTTTTGAATCTTCTTCATATTCAGTAGATACACTCAGGTTTGATTGGTGAGTCTGTTTTTATTATTTGCTTATTGTGTACGTGTATGTGGTTTATTTATTTATTTATTTATTTTTTTGAACTTTGTGAACCTTGTTGATTTCTTTAAATGGATCAGTTTCATGAAGAAGATCTACTATTTGACCTTTTATGCTTGATCCATTTTGGAATGCTCAGATGGTAGAATTTTTTAACTCCATAGATAAAACAGTATGGATCTCAAATGGTTAGTTGATGGTTACCCCCTGAAGCAGTTGATAATAAAATTTCTAGACCAAAACATGTTAAATAATAGACTAACATTAAGGCGGAATGAGCTAAATAGAACTCTAAAGTTTTTTTTTTTTTTTTTTGGTAAATAATAGAACTCTAAAGTTATTCATGCTAATTGTGAAATTGCTGAAGATCGGATAAACTTTAGATCAATGATGCTAAGGTACTGAAATTGTGGAAAAGACTAGGCCTAGACAATTAATCATTGACTTTGAAAACTATTCGTAACTTTCATGCTAGTTTTTTGAAATCTCTAATGAATCTTATGCTTTGAGTAAAATTTTCTCAAATACGAAACTTGCAAGGAAAGTGTTATGCTTTCTTCCCAAGAAGTTCAAGGCTAAAGTCACATCCATTGAATAATGCAAACATGTCCAAAAGACGGATATAGATGAGTTGATTGGTTCCTTTATTTTAACTTATGAGTTAAGTCTAAAGAGGAGGGATAAGAAGAAATTAGGAAGTAGACTTTCCTTTAGATTCCAATCTTTTCAAGAATATTGAGTTTGAAAAGCTAGATGAAGATAAGATTGCCTTGCTAACTAAGAATCATGCTAATTCTTGATAAGAAACATGAAAAATCTAACTAGGTTGGTAAAAGTAATCAAAATGTTGCAAGAAACATTCTAATCAACAACAAATTGTTGATAACTCTAAAATTTTTTGAAAGAAATCTAAAAGAAAAATAAAGGGATACAACGCAAAAAATGTGAGGGATTTGGTCACATAAAAATTGAGTGTGTAAACACTATGACACAGAAAGGTAGAGCTATGACAACTACTTTGAGTGACAATGAGAAAGAGGTAAATAAGAGTGAGATTGATGTGACAAATTCAGCAAATTTTTTTTAGTCTTTTCTATCGGTATGCCTAAACAAGAAATTGATGTTCAAGCAATTGTTTCATATGATGAGTCATATGATGACAAAGATGAACAACAAAAGATTTACAATCAAATATATGAGCAAGGGCTTAAGTCTCTTGAAACTTTGAACTCAAAACTTGAAAAAGAAAAGGAAAAGCTAGCTTAGAAAGTACTTTCACCGTCTAGAAATTCAACTCGCAAAAAGCTGTTGTTTGAGTCTGCTATGAAGGAGTTAGGTGTGCCAAAGGCCACAATAAAGTTGAATGCACTGTTTTCCAAGTTTGATGAAGTATTAAGTCAAGGGAAATTGTTTGGAGGTAGAGCTGGTGTGGGTATTTCACATTGCTAGCACATCAATATCAAATATGAGCACATTTGTTAAAGCTGTAGAACCTCTAGCTAAAATAACCTTAAAATCCATCACGAAGGTAAACAGATATATTGCAACCTGCCATTTTTGTGGAAAAAAAAAGTCACATTGGACTTAAATGTTTTAAGTTTAAGTACTATCTAAATAATTTGCTTAAGCAATATAGATTGTCCACTAATCTATCATTTCTTGTTAAAAAATGTTGAAAGTTTTCAAACTAATATGAAAACCAAAATCAAATTGAACTTGTTTAGTAACACGTATCATTACGAACTTATCAAAAGAATAAGTGGTACTTTGACAATGATTGTTGTAGACACATGACAAGTAATATATCTTTTCTTGTCAATCTTGAAGTTGTTAAATTTGTCATGTTACACATGGGGATGGTAGGAACAAAAAAATTTTAGGCAAAGGATTAACTGATTTGCTAGATCTTCCTATGTTGCGTACTGTTTTGTATGTTGGTGGGCTAATGGCTAATCTCATTAGCATTAGTCAAATTTGTGACAAGAATCATGTCGTTCAATTCTCAAATTTTTTTTGTAAATTTATGGACAATCAAGACGTGTAAAGGGAAAAAGATCAAGTATAGAGATTTAGTCAAATTTTTATAGAAGGGTGTTGTTTGAGGGCCTTCTCAGCTTCAGTTAACCAAGGGTAAAGTGTGTTGTCCATGTCAACAAGGTAAGCAAACCAAGAACTCACTCGAACCCATGACTCATTTAAAAACTTCGGTGTGCTAGAATGCAAACTTTTAATAAATCCACATATTCATTCTCATAATCTTAAACTACCTTAATTCAATATATTATAACCTGTGTGAGATCATGCGGGTCAGATTGAATTATGTTTTGTTCGTATAAATTTATTATCGTATTGCATTCACCCGTTGGTGAGGAGTAATTTCATACTTTGTAGTCATCTCAGCCACTGAAGTAAAGCCTCTTACCCTTCGAAGATGGAGAAGCAGAAAACCAGCTGGTGCACGTCATGTCGTCTCAAATGCGGTGTTCAGTAGGTGGAAGGTTCCTTTCAGTGACTTTCTAGAAACCACTCGATGCACGTTTGCTGGTGGCCGTTCCTGAAAGTCAAGATATCTATCAGAAATAGTCATTGATGCAGATTGTGTTTAACCATTTTTATAAAGAGTAAATTTATTTTGTACCTTTTTGTTCATATACATTTTATAAGAGAGGTTGGGATTGTTGGGCTGTCTTTGTTAGTTAACTTTTAATCCATTCCCTCTACAGTTTAATTTGTGGTAGTTGGTTTGTTTGATCGCGAATGTAATTTTGACCTCTCTAAATATTTCAGGATTTTTCCAAGATTACTATTTAGGCAGTGGTGATGATTAAAGAAAGGTTATGGTGACACAATAAGTACTCCAAGTTGGGGTTTGGACGAGTAGAAAAGCATCCTGCTGCCATTTCTGTTCATCATATGTACACAAATGGTAAATCTCTCTTCAGTATCCTCCATGGTTAAAAAATTTCTCTAAGAAAGCAGTAGTCTACAAAAATTTAGGACCAAGTTGCCTGTGCTCTCTCTCCCTTGCTCTCTTTGAAAAAGTAATATCTAATCATACTTAGTGATAAGTTACAGGGATAACAATCAGATCCGTCATCTACTCATCGGCCAAACCAAAATATGAATATAAGTTTCTGTACTCCGAGACAATGAGAAAAACTTCCCTTACTGAATTCCCCTTGACGGTTGAACTCTTTAGCATATATGAGATCACCTTTCTATTCCATCTCGAGTGTAAAGGGGAAAAACAATCGTCTCCTATCAAATTAGGATCGTGCAATCAAAATCAATAGAATTATCTTGAATACCAATTCCTTTTCCTGCCTTTCTGATTAGTAGAGCGTACCAGTGGCAAGAAAATTTTCAATTCCTTATCCTTTAAACAGAAAGCAAGGATCACTTTATGACTTCCAAGATTTCAATCCTTAATTGCTCAGTGAAGAGCCCGGTTCCAGCACACAACCACACCCCATTCAAGTTCAAGTGCAATATCAAGTCTCTTTTATCGTCTCCATGAACTTTCTCCAAATGTAGTCATCTGAAACCACTGATAAACTATGTGTTGTTGGTTATGCTCCAGATTACGGATCAGCGCCAAAACCAATTTGATGATTGTGAAAAGGTTCTCCTAACCCCTCAAATGGCAGAATTAGGCACTCTTTTGTTACCGGATTACCTATGATCACAGGATCCAGCTCAATTTTAGAAGAAATGCAGAGCAACCCATTGCAAGATCACAAAATTTGAAAGGCAGACAAATGAAATCTAAAATGTGCAGGCAACAGCATTTTCTCAAAAGGAATCTTTGCAATCCGGTGCCCTTAAATGTTCACTAATAGTAGCCCCTTGACATCTACTTTATACTTTGATTGAAGCATGAACCAGGACGTGTTAAGTTAGTTAGGTCATTCCAACTCTTATAAACACTTGTGCATCTCATGATTGATTCTGTGGGAAGCCTAGACAGAATGTCAAAAATTAAATGAAGCAGCAATATATCCACTTCCATGTGCACTTAACCATATCAATGGCCTTCTTCGTCTATGCTTGGGGATCATTATCAGAGAACACATTCTAAATTCTGCCTCAAATCACTTCTTACAATATATATATATATATATGTATGTATATGTATGTATATATATATATATATATATATATATATATGTATGTATATATATATATATATATATATATATATATGTATGTATATGTATGTATGTATGTATGTATATATATATATATATGTATGTATATGTATGTATGTATGTATGTATGTATGTTTCATTAATCAAACTTCATGCATGGCATGACATTTACAGTAACTTTGCCAACAACCGATGAAACAAGTAAATAAACACAAAAGTGAACTAGGCATAATAAAGAGACAAAAAGAAGAGGAATCGAACCTGGATTGAAGAAAGGTTGAAGGGTGGTCGTTTTAAAGAGATATTAATGAAAATATTAACAGTAAAAGAAAGTTCGATTGATTGAAGAAGGCAAATGTAAGAGAGATAACAGGTCGAGGTTTAAGAGACTGGTTTATCGTGAGACACAGCAGCATCTGAATGCCACCCACGTAATTATGTCATTCCCATCCATTCCACTCCACTCCACTCCCAAACTCAATTCATATATTCCACAGAGATTCAGCGCTTTTAAATTCTCAAGGCTTCAACCCTTTGGCCACACGAATTTACAGAAATTTCACATTAACTTTCACGCATTACCACACATTTCAGATTTACAGCATAACATATGAGAGTCTAACGTAGGATGTTAGCGATACCATCATGATGTCAATACCGTCTTCGTCATGGTCCATTAATTTATGGTGTACTCTCTTATTTGGTTTTGGCCCAGTGGTTCATTTTGGGAGTACGTAAGTTTTGCTTCTCACTGCAAGAAAATATGTTTTTATCACCGAAAATATAATATTGGATTGAATTCGATTATACTTGAAATTGAATTAGAATCAGATTACAATCGAAAAAATTTTAGCATCGGATTCGTATCAAAATTGAATCTGAAAAATTAGAATGGACAATATTCCAATACTAATTTGAATCAAATTACATTCCAATTTTAATTAACATCGAATATTTAATATGATTCTAATTATTATCATATTAGAATTGAATTTATCTCATACTAAATTATAAGTATTTAATTATTAATATTTGATTTTAATTCAATAATAATTAAAATCAGATTATAATATAATAATAATTAGAATTAGATTATAATTGGAGACTAATTTAATATTAAATTAGAATCAAATCTATGTCGGGTATTAATTTTTTAAATATTAGGTGTGTTGGATACTTCCACTTCATTTCATCTTCTTCAAGTTCCACAATCCCTAATATTTCAATCCGCTACCTGACTACTTCATCAATTCATCATCTTCATCTCCTTCAATTGATTTGAACCTACTCTACTCTGAATTGATTCAAATCTATTGTCATCTTCATCTCCTTCACTCTAGAACAAGAAGCTATCTTATTATTTTGTGAATCCAATGGCTGCAATTTTCTATGGAATAGGAGGTGCCACTACTTTATCACCGTCCAGTTGCTTTTATTCTAGAAGTTTCCACATCCCTCTCATTGATCTCTCTTAGGTTTGTTGTCGGCTTTTTCTCAATTACTGAGTCTATAAGGTAAAAAAATCACAAAGCATTCTTAAATCTAACCTTTTGGGGAAAAAATGCATAAAATTTTGTTTTCTTATTACAGATCAATCTCTTCTGAAGTCTCTATTGATCTCATAATTCAAGTGAGAGGAAGTAGATATCTACTTCACAAGGTAAAAAATGTTTGGATAGAATTTATATAATTTTGTTTACTTTTTTATTGTGGATGATAAAACTGAAGGGTAATACATAAACTTGTTTTTGTACTTGAGAAAAATGTCTTGTAATTTTGGCTTAAAACAGATAATCTCAATGTAAAATGTTCATTTAAGTTTTTAGAATATTATCAGTAGTCACAGTAGCAACTGTAACTATGGCTTAATTGCCATTGTGATAACCCCATCTTCTCTTTGTGCAAGTTTTTGCTCTTGTTATTTTGTTCTATTGTCTTTATTTATATTATGTATGATATTAATTTTGACACATGTTTCATGCAAATACTGAAATGTGCTCTCTAGATTATGAGTATTAGACTTTTATCCAGTAATGTGTTCTGAAAATAATTAATTTCCTCTAGATTATCCAGTTAAGCATTTAACCCTTCATTATTAGGTTTGTCACCTTTTAACATCATAAGTTATTCAATCTTTCAATGCTTTAGCATGATTTCATATTTTAAGAAGAGTGAACTTCACAAGTTACAACAATTGAAAGATGAACAAGATCATCTTTTTTACTTGATGTTTTTTAGCTATTGATTATTTTTTGAAGCTTTCCATTAAGGCTTTTAGTTTGATTCTTGTCTTTTAATTACTAAACTAAGGATGTTGATTTGAGATATGAATGTTTACCTAATTTAATCTCTTCATAAAATGCTATGATCTTTCTACTTTCTTAATTAAACTGTGTTAATCATTAAGTATTTAGTGCAGATAATACATAAACATGTTTTGCATCCTAACTCTCGAATGATTATAATTTTTATTTCCTCATTAATATTTCTTTTGTAGGGACATGTTTGGTAAAGTTGTGTTGTTATGGGCAATTATATACTTCCCATGTTTTTATGACTGACCTTATCATTTGGTTTTATTCTAGTGGCATATGAGCTTTATATTTCAGATGCTGAAGTGTATTGTCCCAGAGTTTGCTAATTGGAAAACCTTTTATCTTTTATTTAAAAAATTACAGGATAGTAGTTGGGTAAAGATGAAAAAAAATTAGTCAAGCAATTGATAAGGGAAAAACATAGAGTGCTGATGTCATTTGTTGCACATGTGTTGAGCTGGAGATCCTCCATCAAAAAATTTTAGGTTCTGCCAGGTTGAAGAAGATTCTATTTAGATTGTTGTACTATTTGTGTTGCCAATTATGTATGAATTTAAATTTTTATGTATTCTAAGTTTAATCTTATTAAACAATTCC
Organism: Anacardium occidentale; assembly: GCA_026122585.1. Classification (NCBI taxonomy): domain Eukaryota; kingdom Viridiplantae; phylum Streptophyta; class Magnoliopsida; order Sapindales; family Anacardiaceae; genus Anacardium; species Anacardium occidentale. Next base: position 631,125 of record JAJEJH010000200.1, read on the forward strand.
AAAAATTTTTCGTGGCAATTTTTGAGGTTATTGATAACTTGAATTAACAATTTAAGCGTTGAGTCTGGATTGAAATTGAATTGGAATGAGATTTGCATTAGTATACTATGGATGGACAAATAATTAATGGATTGGCAATAGATTAAAATCAAATTATCATCGAAAATCAATGTGTAAATTAGAATTAGATTAGCATCAGATTAAATTAGTATCAGATTATATTCGATACTAATCTGACAGTAATTTAGCATCATATTCTAGTTTCGATACTAAGTTGGTTAGCATTAGAATTTTTAGTATCAATCTACGTCCGATGCTAATCAGATATATCGGATTAACATTGGATTCTGACTGATACTAATCACAATTTTTCTTGTAACGAGAGTTTTTATACTCAAACCCCCACTCTACATGCTCATTGCTAAGTTGACTCTCTTTAATACTTTGTCAAAAGCCTTATTAATCAGTCATAATGCCTGTAAACACTGTCCTTGTTAGCAAGTTTTCGGTTTTCCTTCCCATGAAATTACTCATTTTGGTAGTGTCCAACCCATCTCACATCTTGATAGGTTTTAGGGGATTTAATCCTAATAGAACTGATTGAAATGCTACTAAATGGTTGTTAAAGTACAATAAAGGGTCTTATAATTTTGGTTTAAATTATTTTGCTAAGTCTTCTAATAAGTTTCTTGTGCAAAGGTTATTATGATTCTAATTAAACTGCTAATTTAGATAAGTAAAGATCATAAACTGATATTGAAAAAGTATACCTAGTGTTTGTTGTTATTCACAAAGTATTTATTATTCACTTGTCTAGAAATAGTGTATTTATGTAAATAGTCAAGAGGGGTATTTTAGTCTTTGTGCTAGGGGGGAAATATTTAGTGGCAAATTAGTAAATTACAATTTCAGTTGCTTCGTCTTTCAAATTTCATAGTCTTTCATCATTAAATTTATTTTCACAACTACCTAAAAATTGGTGCTTGTTAGGTCATAACAACAGTAAATATAATCAAAATTTTCAACCATAAAAGAGTAAAGTCAGGTACCATAACTTGAGAATTTGAAACTAAAGACAATGGTGATGCCATGTGAAATGGGAGTGTCATGAATGAGAAGTACAAGAAAGGCCGAATAAGGGACATGGATGTACAGATGGAGGTTTTCAAAGAGATCCAAAATCATTGGAAATGCATATATATTACACTATATACATATTAAATATGGCTTGGTAGCCTCAGAATTAAGTGAAGTGGATAAAACTCTTTCCAGAAATCAACTGTAATCCTATTTCTCGTCCCTTCTTCTAAATGTACTACCCAGTAATTAAAGTACATCAATTCTCCTACTGAAAAATAAAAACAAAACAAAATTTCCTTCTTGATTATGCCTCCACATGTCCGCCACTCCGAAAAAGTGTCTTACAACTTTTGACTTCAATATCTATATGAAGAAGATACCATGAAAGCCTTGGCTGTTCTTTGTTTTATTAATGAATTCAAACCATCTTCTCCCCTCCCTATTGTATTGTCTCTTTCTGCAGTTTTCAGCATCTATCTCACAACCATGCCACCAATTCATTTGATCTTGCAGTTCTAGATTTTGCCGATGGATCTGCCAATCCATTGCTTTCTCTTCTTATATGAATCACTACTGCATTGTCGATGGTAGACGACGGGCCATTTATATTGGGCATTCCAATGCTTTCAAGGCTAGCTAATATTAGCCACCTCCGAATTTACCCACTTAATTACATATTGCAAATCTGATTCTATGATTATACAATCTGGTTTTTTTAGAGACAAGTTCACATGTGAAAATAAGAGCCTTATGGATGGCTCTAATTTCAACCTCATTGGATTCCATTACTCGAACAAATTCTTAAAAAATACAAAGAAAATGTCCTTTTTGATCCCTTAAAACGCCTCCAACACCTGTTGCTCCAAGTTTTCCTGCAACAGACCTATCAACATTCCATTTCACTTCATTACCAGGAGGAGGGTTCCAAAATATAATTGGTCTTGCAAAGAAGAATCAAGTACATAAAAGGAGGGATCAACACCTTTTACCCACATAGCAAATCTTAGGAAAAATATTTTTTCTGCCTTATTACCTACTTTCAACAGTTTTCTATGAACATAGCAGCAAAAGTCAAGTTAAAATTAGAAGTTAGGAGCTTGGTTATGCATGCTATCATAATTCCAACACGAGAAACATACCTGAGGATGAGAAGATATATATGTTCATTTTTGGAACCACTTATTGATGATTTTCAAAAGGAGGAAAGGAAATTTTTATTGGTGATGTTAAAAAGAGAATCAAAATAAAAAAATAGTAATAAATAGCTTTTTCACAAATACATTTAGTAAGTGGCCACCTATGTTTTCCATATTATAAAAAGGCACACAATAAATAAATATATATATATATATAATTTGTTTTTAACGTAATGCAATAAAAAAAAGTTTTCACGTTGTTATTTATTAGATAATAAAAAATTATAAAATTTTAATAATATAATAAGCTTAAGCGTGTTTATCTGTTAGCAAAAAAATTATATATGCATATCATTTAAAGTAGGCCAAAGGACTTGTTTCCACCCATAGTTTGGTCCCAAGACAGATTTTTAACCTTTAACATTTAAAAACTCAAAATCTCACCCGTTGATCAAAGTTAACAGTTAAATATAATTTCAACAGTAACAACTTTAACAATCAAAGGATAATTTTGTTATTTTATAGTTAAAATTTATAAAATTATAAAATAATATTTAAATATATTAAGCGGTGGTTGAGTTTTAATTTTTTCAAAATTTTTTAAATATTTTTAAAATTTTAATATATTTACATGTATTTAAATATTATTTTATAATTTTATTATAAATTTGTTAATAAAATATTTTTATTATATTATAAAATTTGTTAATATAATTAAATAAAAATTAAATAAAATATGGGTGTTTAAGTTTTTAAATATTAAAGAGTGAGAATTTGTTTTAAGACCAAACTATGGGACGTTTAGGTGTCTCCTTTTACTGGAAAAAACTTGTGTACATCATTTTTTTATATTTTAAGAATAAAAAATAGTTATTTAATGAGATGACGAATTTGGTCTATTTTTGGCCTCATAGCTTCTAGAAAAAAACTATGTCATCTTATGCACTGCGTGGTGGGACAAAGCTTGCTGTAATTTGTGAACGGGGCAGCTTTTATTTGGTTGGAGTCCACCTGAATTTATTATGATGACGTTGTTTTGGGTCCTTTTCTTCGTCTCAATCAAATCATTTTTACAAATTTTTCAAACTCCTAGAAAATGTGTAAGTTAGAGACGATAATTCTTTTCGTATGGAAAACCTCTAAACATTGCTTTTAACGTGGCTTAGCTTAGGGATACCTCTTTTCTCTCTTTTCAGTCACCTTATTCTTCTCTTAAATTCCCTCTTTTTTTTTTTTTTTTATCTTTAAATTAGGATTAGATTCGAATTAAATAAATTAATATTTATTTTTAAATTTAGTTTAAATAAATTTTAAACGAACTCATCGAATCTTAATATGAATATAAATCTGAACTATAATTTTAAAAATCAAATAATACAAACTATATAAACCGAATATAAATATGAATCTGAACTCAAATTAAAAAATTTGTAATTATATTTTATTAATTATTTATATTGATTATAATTTTTAATAAAATATAAATACGAATACGAAACGAACACAAATTGGGTTATACGAATTGAATACAAACCTAAACTTTATTATACAAAAATTCGATAAATATGAATACGAATACGGATACGAATCCGAACTATACAAAACGAGTCTAAATACAAACATGTGCATCTTTGTATTTAATTCGATTTAAATCTAACACTACTTTAAACTTATATATGTTGAATTATATTTAAAAATTTTGAATTATTATAAATATATTTTAATAATTAATAAATATTATATATTTTTTTATATATAAAAAAAGACAAAGATTTTTTATCATTCCTATATAAGGGATGAGATTAGGACGGAGAAAAATTTCTTCTACGAAAACGAAAACAATGATTAAAGTATTCGATGCTATATGATTTGCTACGCTATCATCTCTTACATAAATTTCACGAACCATATCGCTTTCTCTCGTGCCTCCTAACAAACAAATAAATTCATATCAATCCACCTCAACACTTCGAAGCTGAATAGAATCTTGTTCTTTAGCTGTCCAAATCGGAGCGTGTACTTCACGCGCCACCGTAAGAAACTAGTTGTGGGTCTGTCTTCTAGATCCCAACATTATTGAGTGGGGGCCATTTCACCCACGTTTTTCATGTTTCTACACAGTGTTCTCTCTTTGAGTCTGTAAATTTTATTTTATTTTTTTTTTTTCGGGAATAGGAATTTTCATACCTTCCATGAATTTTTTTTCTTTCTTTCTTTCTTTTTCCATGCATAACTTTTTTCGGGTACTTCATTTGACTATAACGAAGGGCTTTTCTGACTATACATAAAACAAAAAATAAAAAATAAAAAATTCACATAAATTTAAATATTAATTTATTTTTATTAAAAAAGGAAATAAAATTTTGTAAACATATATAACAATTTATATGCTTTCTTTAATAAAATAAATTGTAATTAAATTGTAAAAGTATACCATATTGAAGATAAGATAATAAAAAATCACATTAAAGTTAAGAAAAATTAATTAAAATAATTTTTTATTATTATGTTATATAGTTTTAATTCCTTTTTTATACGGTATAAGAATATACTCAAAACCCCAATTCTATATGTAAGACACCTCAGAAGGGTATTACTGTTCACTGTTTAATAAAATAATAATAAATAAATAAAGAAAATATGGTCAATAATACCCGACCGAAATGCTTAACTGAACTAAAATATCGCAGCGGAAATACCTGTGGTACATTGTATACATACATATATACATACCCAAATAAAACTTGCATATATTAAAATATTCGCGGAAAACATATACATGTGCATACAACAAAACTGAAGTAAACTGGATCCCAAACGGCAGCCATCTCCTCCTCCCAGCTCCCTACAACTCACCTGCAACAAGAAAGGAAAGTAGGGAGTGAGTGATAAAATCACCCAGTAAGCACTTCATATCCACTGACCCTAAACCAACCCTTCTCGAAGGATTCCACAACACCCCACACAGAACAAACTCCAACTGGCAACAATTCTGACAAACACACCTTCGCTGACCGGATACTACCTCATACCCAGTCGTAAAATACGTATATGAGTATACGTAAACAACCGAGAGTGAAGAGTGATCCGAACCGGACACTCGACCCACCAAACTCTGCTACGGATACTCATAACTGCACTGATCTGAACTGATACTGAACTGATGTAGAACTGATACCGATCTGAAACTGATACTGAACTGAAGCTTACGTGGCTTATCGTGTACTGTTCAATTACTGTTATTTACTGTCTTATCATTCGTTGAATGATATGCTGATGTGTCATATAACAATGACATGCTATGCAATAAGCTGAAAACATAGCTAGGCCTGGGCCTGCATACTGAAAATAGTTTCCTGAAAACGGTTCATGAAAACTATGCTGCTTGGATCCTGGGATCCCATAACTGAAAATCATGCAAAAGCTTTATCTGAAAGCTATGCAGAAAACTGTGTACCCTGGGGTACCTGATATGCTGAAAACTGTGCTGCGCAGACTGATGAATACAGGGATTCGGCACCTTGGCCATGTGAGTTTCCTCTGCAAACACGTGCCACAAACTGTATGGCCCACGTGATGCCATCAGGCCTGGGCCTGGAAACATATCTGAACTGAGCGCCTCGCGCTATAAACTCATCTGATCCTCGGACCAGGAAAACATAAACTGAAAGCTGAGCAACCCGGCACATGCCAATACATAGGGCTAGTAATGAGTATATAACTCCTGGTGACACGGGTGCTGAAACTCACAAGTGCCCCCTCGTATTCACCTCTGGAATCGGTGTTTTTCAACTGAAAACATGAATTCGGATCCTCGGATCCCTTTCTGAAACACTGGATGGCATGCCATGCTATGCATATGCATATGATGCATCATGAAGTCTTAATTGAGCTCAAATTACTGTTTACTATCCATGGATAGGGTTTATTGTGCAAATTTCACAAATTAAAGCTTATTCTCAATTTTCTACCTGACGCACGGGCGTGCGTGGTCGCGCGCACGGGCGTGCATGAACTCGCACGGGACCGTGACCAAGTCTGGTCGTGCGCTGGTCGTGCGATTCTGGAATTTCAAAGCATTTCCTCACATTTCACTGGGTGCACGGGCGTGCATGAACTATGCACGGTCGTGACCCCTCAAATTAGGTCACGCACGGGCACGTAAACACGGCCGTGACCATGCAGAATACGCAGCGTGCACGGGCGTGCCCCTCGGGTGCACGGGCGTGCGTCCTGCTCTGCACCTCCATGACCACTCGGAATCAACACGATTCCGGCCACAAACACAACCCAAACTCAAATCAAGCATAAATCACATGCCAAACACTTCAAATAACCATGAATACTCTTCCAGCCACTCCAAGCCTCCAGCCAAACATCCAACTCAACACAAACATATAAAAGCATACTTTCTCACACATAAGCATAATCACATACATAAATCATCATCCCAATCGTCTCAAATTGTCATCAACACACAAAGAGAATGTCACAAGCATGCTGGGAACGACTTTCATGCCTCAAACAAGCAACCAACCCAACCAAAATCGCAAGGGAAAGAGGAAAGAAGTGCCTACCTCTTGACATGCTTTCTCTCTCAAGAAGATCACGAATCAAGCTTGCTTTGAAGATCAAGGAAGCTGCTCTCCACTTCTAGGGCGTGAATCCTCTGAAAATCGAAGGAAATTTGGGTGAAAAATGAGTTTGGAAACGGATAAACTCGACTTAAAGCGAAGACAGCTGGAAAAGTGCACATGCACGGGCGTGCATCTCCCACGCACGGTCGTGCATCCCGGAAAAATTACAAAAATGCCATTTTCCCGCGCTCGCATGCAAATCCTCTCAAACGGATCCATGCACAAGCCCTCAAACTCAAGGAAAACTCCACTTTCACCCCAAAACTCTCTCACAACCCTAGGAAACTCAAGAATCACAAACTGACCCCGGATCTGGGATGTTACACTATATTTGTCGTTTTACTATTATTTCTAAAGTTAAAAATATAAAAAAATAATGGAATTAATCTTATAAATAGTAGTATATCTATTTGTCTATTTATGAACAATTTTTATGAATAGTATATTTGTTTATCTCTTATCGCATGTGAATATTTCTATCTATATGTCTATTTATGAATCGTATATAAATAATATTTTCGTGAATGATATCTCACCTATCCATTTATCTTACGTCTATCGATGAACAATAATAAATTAAGATTATAAATAGTTTTTTTCTTATTCATTTACCCTATGTTTATTACCCATTTATGATTCCAAAAGAATATCGGAGTATTCTATTTTTTATCAATTTGAACTCTTTCATTTTAATGTAAGTTTAATATAAATAAACGTATTTTTATAACTAAATTAATTGAATTGAGATAATGTTGGCTTAAGATTTCTTTGAATTTGAACTGGTTTTTATATAAGAATATGAATAGAATAAGTTTGAGGGATTAGAGTTTTTAGTATTATGAATAAAAGTACAATAGGTATTGAGTTGAAATCTTATCATATCTATGTAACATATGAAAAGCATGTTAAAATTATATAACATAATTAAATATATTAATTTTTAATTAATTTCCCTAAATTAATCACATTTTTTTTCTAGTTTCAACTTCACCTAACATTCTTCAACTAATTCTCAACATCCCAAAGAAGAAATAATATGATTGAAATTGATATTTAAATAAAAAGAAGCTATAAAGAAAATGGTTATGTATTTATTTATTTATTTATTACTTTTGATACGTGAACCACGCGTAGCCAGGCTTCAACTACAAGAACAAAGGTATGATTAAAGTCAAGCAAGAATCCCAAGTTTCTGGACAACGTGAAAAATCAAGTTCAACAATTTAAACACTTTCTTCAATGGCTTTATCATTTATTTTGTCTCTTTTTAACTCTTAAAATAGCAACCACTAACAAGATTGTTTATTTTCTCTCTTTCATGGAGTTTTTGTGTTTTATGACACTTTAATCATTTAAAACCCCATTAGTTTTTTTCTCCGTTTCACCATTCAATGGTTTTGTACCATTTAACTTTATTTTATGCTGGTAAAGTATTTGCCTTCCTTTTCTTTTTTCTATATAAGGCTGTCACTCACTCACACATGAACACATAATCATTTGGACTACAGTGTCTACTTTGGTTATTGATAAGCCTTGTCCTTTCTCTTTTGTACTGATTTCTGCTATTTTTAGTTAGTCTTGGTACGAAGAAGGTCTTTCACTTCACTTGTTTCGTTTGTTTGTTTCATTATTGATTGCAACATTCAAGTACGTGTGCTGTCAAAGTTTGAAGCTCTTTAATTGAGTCTCTCAGGGTTCTTGTGCTGCTGGTTCTTTAAAATGGGATTTTCTTGTTTTGGTGCATTTGATATCTCAGGGTCTGAGTTTGTTGTCGATTTGACCTGTCAAAGAAGGAATTTTTTGGCTTTTTTTCTCTTCTGATTTCTGTACTCTCTCAGGTGTGTGTAAAGTTCTTCAATGGACCATGTTGAAAGTGGTGAAACTTAAAAGGGTTTTAAATTTGATTAAGCTTGGTGTTTTTTGGACAAGTTTCAACAGAAATTGTTTAGTTTGTTGCATGAATTGAAGTGGGTTAGGTTTGTATGCAATTTAATGGAGCCTTGGAGCCATGTTCCTGAGGGGAAAGGATCAATAGCAAATGAAACAATTTCACCTTCTGATTCTTCTGCAAGAAAGTAAAAATATATTGATGGGCTGGGAAAGAGTACCTAGCAATTCAACCAAAGATGTTTTGAGTAGAAAAGAAAGTAGTGGAGATTGATGAGCCCGTTTATGCCTACCTCAAGCTCATTTCTTGTTGAAGATGAGTCCACCTCAAAGTTTTCAAGCTCAGTGGTGGACTCCAACAGTAGTAGGGACTCATCAGTTTTTGATCTGAAGCTAGGCAGGTTTGTTGATCAGAGAGATGCTCACGCTCATAACTCCAAGATTTCTGGAAACCCTCTCTTGTCTTCTGAATCTTCTACACCTCCAAGGAGAGCAAGATTAGCCGGAATTACTTTGCGTACTGCCTTTTGCCAAGTTTATGGTTGTAATAAGGATCTCAGCTCCTCCAAGGACTACTACAAAAGGCATAAAGTTTGTGAGGCTCACTCAAAGGCAGCTAAAGTTATTGTGAATGGCCTTGAGCAAAGATTTTGTCAACAATGTAGCAGGTTGGTTACGTTTTATCAAGTCCTTCCCAACTCTATTGTAACATGCGAAGCTTTTAATTTTTCCCCTTTTTGTATCATCTTGTCAACTAAGGAACACTGAGTTCTTCAAGTTTGCATCCTGTTTTCTTTTCCCTCTAAGTCCTTTTTATTTTTTCGCTTCATTTCTGGGAAGCAATAAGTTTATTCAAATCTCTTGAATTCTAAATTTGAGGGATTTTCTATAAAGTATGCAGACCTTGTTCTCTGTTCTGGATAGTTGGGGTTTCCTTACTTGAAGAACTTTGTATTTCTGAAGCATTGCTTGATTTGTCTTCCTAAGATCTTGGTAAAAAATTAACCTTGTTTAGCCAGGAATTTGTCTCAACTGTGGTACATGGATCTTAGTGCTGCTATAATATGATGTTCTATTGTTTGACTATGCAGGTTTCATTTGCTGGCTGAATTTGATGATCGTAGGCGCAGCTGTCGGAGACGCCTTGCTGACCACAATTTGCGTCGGAGAAAGCCTCAAGTCAGTGTTCACTCTGGCCAGACCGGGAATCTACTTCAATCATTTAATGGTATTGAAATTCCGCAACTGGTTTCACATAATTTTCTAAGATGATATTTTGGACTTCTTGTTTATGCTCCTTTGCCTATGCTTTTGGGAGATCAATTTTAAAGCCTTTGCCTAACATTATGTGATAAAATTTTTAAGACTCCCTGCCTTCTTGTTGAATTCCATACTTGGGCCATATGCACCATGAGATATTTCTGACTTTAACATGCAAAATGCTTTAAGTCATAATGGCCATCCTTGGACATGACCAATGTCAGTCTGATATGTAGTATTTATGACCATTTCAAGTGTTGATGGAATTAAGGAAACTATGCTCTAACCAATTTTTCTCGCTTAATTTGTATAAAAACTAAATTTCCTATCTAACAATGGGTGTGTATTATCATCTCAAAGTGTAAAATATGAGACTTAAATCTCACATTAAAGAGTATGAGCTTCTGATGTGGGGTTTATATGGTTTTAGGCCTTTTGAAATGTGATTCTCTCTAGGTTTGTATCATTTGGTATGTAGTACTCCCAAGGTTTGTACCAGTGTGAAATATATATTGAAGACGGGAAAATTTCCTTACCAGAGGTGAATCTTCATGAAAATTCCTTACCTGTGTTATTGCTTGCTGTCAAATTATTGATGGTTATGGATGATTTTCAAGTCCCTATGTTTTCAGAAAGTCTTGTCAGTGTTTTCCATCCTGTGCAGTCTTTGCAGATTGCAGATTTCAGGGGACTACATTAACAACATCATCCTTTATTGGCCAAGATAACTATGGAATCAATGACTGGTGCAAGCGTATAAAACATAAAGACGGGACTCATTATAATCCTGTGTCATCCATGCCGATTGCAAGTGCAAGTCTGCCATCTAAATCAGTTTTCCCTCACAATTTTGAGAAAGCAGTTCCCTTGTTCCATGACAATGGAGCTAGTACAACAACAGAAAGCATTTTCTGTTTGAACAGTAGTCAATTTCCACATGATTTAGGAGGGCCAAATCTGTCATCCATGCCAATCACAAGTGCAAGTCTTCAGTCTAAATCACTCTCTCACAATTTTGAGAAAGCACTTCACTTTTTTCATGGCAATGAAGCTACCACAACAGCAGAAAGCATTTTCTGTTTGAATGGTTCTCAATATCCACATGATCTTCCAAGATACCTCATTAGGTATTGAAGAGTTCAATGTTTTCGATTCAGCATCAACCATACAAGGAGGATTATCTGGGGTTTCCCAATCTGGTTGTGCTCTCTATCTTCTGTCAAAACCACAGCGCTCCTCTAGCCATCATCTGTCAGGAATTCCCTTCACTCAGCCTATAGCCATGCCTGGCAGCAGTAACCAGTTCAATATGACTCAACTCCCTGAAAAGTTCACAGGGTTCACTTCACATGCATCAACAAGTGTGTCAAATAAGTTCTCCTCATCTGGGATTACCTCTGTTGATGGAAGTAACTTGGGTCTCATAGATGCTATCCACTTTGACATCAATGATGGGATTAGCTCTGTCGAAGGAAGAAACATGGGTCTCATGGATGCCATCCACTTTGATATCAATGATGGGATTAGCTCTGTTGAAGGAAGTAACTTGGGTCTCATAGATGCTATCCACTTTGATATCAATGATGGGATCCACCGAGAGCCAGACTGCATCAACACCAAGGATCGCCTTTCATGTGAAGACGGGGCTACAATTGACTTACTTCAGTTGTCATCTCAGCTTCAACGAGTAGAGCATCAAAGGCAATCCATGCAAGTTAAAGCCTCAAAATGATGCTTTCTGCTGCCTTTGAGTCACTCTTTAAAGTAGTTCTTCAAACAAAGGTATGCCATTCATTGTCAACACTTTACAACCCTTCCCAAATTTCTTCTAGTCAGAAAATATACCCCATTTTTGCCTTACCAGCTAAATGATGTTGCTTACACTGGTGCAGGAGGCAGCACAAGCATATGGCAGTTCAGATTTCCATAGACATCTAACGCATTTAAAGCAAAATGCAGAAACTTTGGAATAAAAAAAGCCTGCACAGCTTTTTCTTTTTCTCTTCTCCATAAATGTTGTCATCTAGCATTTTCCACCTTCTCTATCTTGGTTGATGAACTGTAGATCTTATGATCAGATGGGTCTATTTCCCATGCAATTCAACAACAAATAAATAACAAAGTGTTAAAAAAAAAAACAAAAAAGAGAAATCACAAGCATCAATGTCATTGTAGTATGGTGGTAAGTATTCCCGCTTGTCATGGGGATGACTCAGATTCGACCCCCGTTAACAATATTCTTTTAAAAAATTCATTTTTAAAACGATATTATTTTCTAGTTTTTTTTGTTTTGAAGTTTTTTACTTAACGAATCCCAGTTTTATTATCGAGAACAACAATATTTTAGAATGATTTTTTGGTGGGTGTTATATTATTTACTAGAATTATTTCTTTATTTTCAATAGCCATTTCCTCCATGTTTGGAATATTTTTCGACTTCGAAGTTTTGTATTTTATAGTTTTTTTAAAAGACAGTTTCACCTAAAATGATCTTTTGTCTTGCATTCGGATCAAGGGTAAAGACTTCTAGTTTCCTTCTTGTCTATTGGGCTCAATGCAAATATTCTTACAGCTTATCCAAGCAAAAAGTCAACTGTCAGATCTTAATAAAATATTCTACAAACCAAATTTGGCATATTAAAAAAGACTTAAAAGGAAAAATAAGAATCATATTTTAATTTTGTCTTACACTTAAAGGTGTAGTTATAATTTCAAGCCTCAACCATAATTTTGAATATTTGTTTTGCACATTATATTCATGTTGGTTTATGGAAAAATTTTATGAATTAATTATGAATATATATATATATATATATATATAAGATTAAATTTTAGTAGGAAAGGATAATATATATCCAAACTAATAAATAAAATGTGGGATAATGACTATTTCTTGCCTGTTTTATCTAAAAACGATAAACAAACTTTCACTTTTAGTTCGATTTTGATATCATATTTCGTTATATTTTGGGATTAAAGTAAGAAAAAGATGAAAACTTTCTTGTAATAATATTAAAATGACAAAATTATCTTTTTAGAATTCGACGACAAAAGAATTAGATTAAATTTATCAAACAGGAATTGAAATTTCTAGAACAAAGTTTTGTTCTCATCAAATGATACCTATATTCATACAAGTTGAATTTTTTAGGACTGGATTCGAACTGAATATATTCAGATTCTTTTTAAGTTTGGCTCGAACGAGCCCGAAATGAACCGAATTAATCCAAACACGAACACGAACACGAACCTGAACTGTAATTTTAAAATTCAGCGAACACAAGCCCGAACACGAACTATGTGAACCAAACACGAATACGAACCTAAAATAATAGTTTTTTAATTAAATTTTATTAATTATTTGTATTAATTATAATTTTTAATAAATATAAAAACGAATTATATGAATCGAATACAAATACGAATACGAACTTAGTTATACGAACCGAACACGAATACGAACTTTGCTATAAAAATATTCGACGAATACGAATACGAATCTGAATCCCAATCTGAATCCCAATCTGAACAGTATGAAACGAACCCGAACACGAACATATTACTGTTTACATTATGTTCAGTTCAAATCCAACCCTAGAATTTTTTGGATAACACCACAACGACTTTCTACCACCACTGCCCTTTGCCACCTCTAACACCATTACCTCCACCCTTTGCCACCATTGACACTTTTGTCATCACCTTTTGCCATCATCAACAGCATCAAATTGAGCTATTAAAGTTTAAATAAACAACAATCAAACTTTCAGTTCCAGTATCATTTCGACTTTTAAATTTTATTTTATTTTATCAGTCTAATTGTAATCGCACTAAGATGATGTAATTAAATGGAAATTACATTGAAATGTTATAAATTTAGCTAAATCGCATAATCTCGATGTCATTATTATTAAAATCACACCAGTTTGTAATTTCTATTAGAATCACAATTGAATAGTGTGATTCTAATTGAAGGTTTGTTAATATAATTTTGAGATGATGGGGGGTATGATGGGGTGTGAAGAAGAAGAAAGAAATATTAATCTGATTTTTTTTTTTAAGTATATTTAAATTTAGAAAATATATAAAGAAAATTATTTAAATATACTATTATAATTAAAGTTGAAAAAAATTTAAAAAGATCAAAGGTGGTAGTTCCCCATTTTTCTAATTTTAAAGATGAAAATTTTTTTTTTTTTAAATAAAAATGGATTTGAAGGAGACGACTCACCCCTTAAAACTTAAATATTTTTATCATTTATTAAAAAATTCATATTATAATCTGGGCACACAAATAAATAACAATGTACTTGCATGCATGCTCTATCCATCTTCCAAATAAAAAAAAAGGTCAAATAACTATTTCCCACCCAAGGTTTGATAAAATACCTGATTTCCACCTAATAACTTTTAAAAAATCGACCCTAAGAATTAGTTTAAGTGGTGAAAAGTTAAGGGTCATAGACAAGATATTAGGGTTCAAATATCAAAATTTTAATCAATAATTCTTGTAACTAATTGAGAGGGTCGTCGAATAAAAAGATTGAAGTATTTAGAATGATAAAACAAATTGTTAATGAAAGAGTCTGAATCTCGACCCAAGCTAAGACCAACAGTTCTATGAACTAAGATAAAACCGATTTTAATTTAATTTAGTTTCGTAAGTGGTGAGTTTAATTTGGTTTCACCCAACATAAAAAAATTTAAAAAGCCAAATTCACATCTGTTAAACTCATCAAAGGTATTTATGTTATTTTTTGTAAATATTATGATGAAGGTATAATTGAAATGTAAATATCATTTTTTTAATTTACAAGAAATAAATAAATATTTTTTTTATTTTATTTCAGAAACTATCATACTCACCTTATATGCTTTTAAAATATATTATAATCTAACTAATTTATAATATGATATTTATATATCAAATTTATTATGTTATTTAAAGGTGTCGTTTATATTTTTAAAACTATTGAGATATATTATTTAAATTTAAAACTTTCAAAAATACCCCAATATTTTTAAATTAAAAAAAAAACCCATAAAAATTTTAATAACATCCATAAATTTCTTAAAAATTATAGTTTATTTTCAATCATATAATTATATATCATTATCATCCTTATTTATTTGTATAAACAATTTATTTTTTGTATTATTTTAGTTAAAATCAATATAAATTAGAGTAAAAAAAAAATTAATAAAATTTTAAGAGTCAAATATTACTTAACTTGAGAATATTTTTGTCTTTTTAATAATATTATTACAAATTTCACATAATTTATTAATATATTTAGTAAATAGATGAAAATTTGATAGGAAAATAGTTATTTGGCGTTGATTAAATAGTACATATAATTTCCCTCCTCTGCAATTTTACCATATTATTATTATTAAATGACATATTGATACCCAAGGTTTCGCTTAATGACAGTTATTACCTGCAAAAGTTTTAAAATCCAACTACCAACTTTTTAATTATAAAAAGACTAAAATATTCTTTATAAAATTCAATAATATTAATATAAATAATATTAAAAACAAATTTAAAATAAAATATTAATAAAAATTAAAATAAATAATTAAAAAGCAGTCACTGCCGTTTGCAGCGTTATCAGCAACGGTGGTTGTCTTTAACCTCGTCAAATAGTCAGATCTGGTCGCCACGATGACAGAGGTGGCCAGATCTGGCCACCTTTATCATCAGAGAAGATCGAAAACGGCTAGAATCAAGCATTTTGACTATTTTAGGCCTTCTCTGATGGATCTGGCCGTCTCTTCCAAATCTATCTGCCTCCGCTATCGTGGTTGTCAGATCCGACAACTTGATAAGTTTAAAGGCGGCCACTGCCTGATGTTGCCGTCAACAGTGGCTGTTTTTTAAATATTTATATTTATTTTTTAAAATTATATTAATTTTAATAATTATTTTATTTTAAATTTACGTTTTAATATTTTTATAAAATTTATTTTTAATTTTAATTCAAAAAGACAAAAATACCTCTCTTGAGTGAGTATTTAGCTTTTAAAACTTTTATGGGTGACAACTTATCATTAAGTGAAATCTTGGATAACAATATATCGTTCGGCCTATTATAAAACGAATCAATAATCTATATAATTTTTTGTTTGTACATTTTTTCAACCTCTTTAACCCACCAGAATTAGTCAGTCAATCAGACCATTGACCACACTAAACCGTAATATCAGACAAGTAATTAACGCCACAACTACTTCAATGGACAAATTAAGAGTACATTTAGCCCAATTTTTTCTTTCGGCTTTTTTTTTTTTTTTTTTTTTGGCTAACGAGAAACCAACCAGAGTCAATAGCATATGAAATCTTCTGCTTGTATACTTTATCAAGCTATTTAGTTCACTCCTACGTTTCGACCTAATCGAACAATAGTCAGTCTATCAGACCACTGGCCCATAATCCTGGACAAACAACTGACTCCACAACTGCCACATCACTTTCCAGCCCCAAAACTTGCTTGCTGAATGCTGGAAAATGGCATTGAAAAAGATAGTTTTCTTAGCTGGAAGTAGCTTTCTTAGCTGGAATTGGTTTGTCCATACATGGGAGGGATTGAAGGAAACATGGGAAAAACCACATGGAAACATCAAAAACAGCTGGCTTTGTCGACAATGCAGGCAGCTGTTTCCGTAGGATTCTTCTATAACACAACCATAAGTTGCGGAGAAGACAACGGATGTAATCTTCTTTCACAACTGTTCCAGTTTTCCAACCTCTTAATCTTCTTTCCCTGGAAGGTTTTAGTCAGAGACAAGGAGACACCTAATGTTTCAGCAACTAGATTTGAAGGCAAGATTTCTCAAATAAATATCTCAATAACTGATAATCAAATCTATATCGTTCAGAATACATAACTTTCTTATTGTTCTAAACTCAAAATAAATAGTCCAAGCCTCTCAGAGAAAAGGCTTGGGCAGAAGGCCGTTGAAAACAGGTCTAGGACTATCAAATGAGATAGTACGCATTAATGAAGTAAATCTACTTAGAAGGGCCGTTATGTAACTTGACAGCTTTTCCTTCGGATGGGTTCAGCTCATCCCATGCTTCGATCCATGTGACCATGGCATCTGCCAACTTGATGAAGTACTCATCAACCTTACCGAGTTTTTCTTTAACTTGCTTGGAGAGTTCAATGTAGCACTTCTGAACACTGGTGCATTCTTTCGGAAGGGTAGCAGTTTGGAAAAATGGGATGATCTCTTCTTGCCAGTAGATGCCTTTGTATTCCTTCTTAAGATTCACAAACGGATTGCTTGCTTTGCTGTGCCAGATGTACGGCAAACCAGTCTTCACTCCAAGCCCTAAGTGGTCACAGATAACCTAGAAAACAATGAAATATTGATGGTTATTTGGTTAAACTTTAACAAACAAGGCCCCTTATCGAATTGAGTGATACGAATGATGCTTAGGATACCTTGGTGCACCAGCCTGCCCACATATCATCGTAGCGTCCAATTGGCTGACCATCACCCATGAGACCAAAGTACATTGCAGGGCCAATCAATTCACGGTTGAATGCCAAATTCATACCACACATGGGAAAAAGGGTTCCCTTTGGAATGGTCATTACCAGATCAACATACCTATTAGACATTCAAATAGGATTAAACAAATTAAGCACATTCAGAAACCTGGAAAATGGAAGTATTAAATAACTTTCTACCTAGTATTCCTTTCAAGAGGCTTAACAAGTTGGGTGGGAGCATCATAATCAGGGATGTTAAGCCAGAGACCATGAGAAACAGCTGTGGGGACACCCTCACGGAGACTGAATGGATAGCCGCGGACAAAATCGGCACCTGGTCTGTATGGATCATACAGAGTGTTGAAGAAAAATGGGGTGGATGGAGTCAGAAGGTTCTTAATGTGCTGCTCCAAGGCATTGATTTCCTTGCCCGAAGGGTCTTTCGCAACCTACAACTCAGCAAGACTCAAAAACCTTCATATCCCATTCACCAATGGCAATAAAGAATGTCCAAAAGTGATAACATTCAAGGCATGCCTGCATGCAACAACATACTACTACTAGATCTCAAGAAGAGTTCAAATTTAGCTAAAAGGTCAACGAGCAAGTTGATTAAAAGAATTCCAGCACTCTAATATAATAAAAATTTGAACCAGTTTTACATATGCACCTAAGAATCACATATCCAAGATTACAATTCCTACAAACTTAGATAATTATTAATATCTAAGAATCAACAAAGTTCAATAATGGAGAATCGTATCATAATGATTCAACAAATAGTTGAATTCACTTAACTGCCAAGACTCAAAGTCAGATCTATTTCAAACAATACTAGATCAAAAAAAAACCTTGTACAGAAACTGAAATTACCGAAACCAGCCAGATGTAAAGATCCAAATTTCACCAAAAAACCCAAATCAAACAGAGATCCAAACTTCACAGCCGAAATCAAAACAACCCAGATCCAAAAAGAAAAACAATAGGACTCAAATCAAGCAAAGATCCAAATTTTCGCCTTTAAAACTCCAACTCATACCGAGAAGATAAAAAAGTGTTATACTTACAAAGCAATCATCATCAATGGTGTAAATATACTTCTTCTTGGAGACCATGTAACCGAAGCACCTGCAAGCAGAGTCCTTGAAGGATATGCAGGAAGCCTTGGGCCCCAAAATCCTGTTGATGTCGTTCCTGTTGTAGAGCTCGTAATCGAAGCCCTCAGGGACCTTAATGGTCTTGGAAGGATCGCCATCTTGAACGATGATCAAATGGTACGACTGAAAGAACGGCCTCCACTGCTCCAAGAAGTCAAGGTTACGAATGGTGGGGATGACGATGTCCAGCTCGTCCTTCAGGAGCGGAATTGGGGACACGGGCGTTGCCATGACTGAGCTACAAAGGGTTCTTCAACCGTAAGAAGAAAAAGCAGAAGGAAGACTTTTTTGAGAAGAGGGTGGCGAGGCGTTCGGGGTTTTATAGTTGAATTTGAAGGTAACGCAGCGTATGGATCGGGTTGCTTCGGGTTGGTTACACGTGATTAGCACGTGCAAGGTTAACTGGGTTTCGATATAAAACAGCTTGGCTTCCCTTGCCGTCAGGTTTGAGATTGACACGTGTCCCTTCCATTATTTTTTAACTTTTTTGAAAAAAATTATCCTCATGAGACTTTTATTTAAAAGAAAAATAAAATATTTTACTAAAATTAAATAGATATATAATAAATAAATTATATTATATTAGAAATAAGCTTAAATAATAGTACTTTTTAAATTCATTAATATTATATTTTATATATTAATTTATTTTTAAAATGTAAAATTTACATTAATATTATATTTTATATATCAATTTTATTCTTAAAATATAAAATTTACATTAATATTATATTTTATATATCAATTTTATTCTTAAAAATACGAAAACAAAAATTTTATTTGAAAAACGAATTAAAAAAATGAAAATTATGTATAAAAAAATTTAAATAACAATTTTAAAAAGTTTCAAACTCTTCTTAAATTGTATAATGTATGACCCAATTCTTACACTATCACATGAAATCACATGATTCGGTTAGAATCTATAAGGCTATTACTCAACAACTTTCAATATTATGCGACAACCTATGAACTAGGTCATGGGGGCATTTTGCAAGTTTTAAAAAGTTTCGGACATATGTTAGGAGAGTTTGCTATTTTCTAAACTTTTTAAGTTTATACGCCACACAATTTAAGATGAGTTTAAAACTTGATATAAGTGTTACTTAAGTTTTTTGAATCATAGTTTTTATATTTTCAGTCTGTTTTTCGAATAAAATTTTTATTTTCATATTTTTAAAGACAAATTTGATATATAAAATATAATATTACTATAAGTAAAAATGTAATCGATTGACCTTGATCTTAATATGGTATGATTTATTTGTTTTATATCTATTTAATTTTGTTTAATTATTTAATTTTAATTTATTTATATTCAAGAGATTTATTTAGAAATTTTACAAAATGGTCAGAAATTTTCTATTATAACCAAATTTATTACCAATTTTAAACAAATAAAAAATTAATTTTTGCTCATATCTGTCAAAGGAACTCACTTTATTATTAATTTTAATAAAAATAAAAAATGTTTAATAAATTTTGTTTTTGGTAAGTAGTTTAATAATTACTTTTTGTAAAAAGAATCAGGCGAGTTTTTTGAGAAATTTTATGGACCCAATTTCATCATTTTTAGTATTAACTTTTTATTAGATTTGTGATTTTTTTTTCCCATTCGCCACGTCATGTCCAAATCCCACTAATTATTTATTAATTTTTAAAATATATGTAATATGAAACACGTTCCTTTCAATTAAAATTAAATTTAAATCAAATTAAATATAATAAATATATATTTAATTTATTTTTTAATATATAGTTTTCACGTTTAGTTCGTATTAACGAACATAACACGATGAATATTCGTGTTTATATTCAAAAATAGTGATTACGATTAAATTCAGTTTGATTTTATTTGTTATTGTATAAACAAATGCGAGTATGTTCTTATTCGACATCATTTTTGTATAAATTAATTTTTTTCAAATTTCTAAAATACCCTATATTAAAAGGTAAATAATATTATATTAAAATAAAATTTAATATAAAATAATATTAATATAATAATAAAAAATTTTTAAAAATAGACTATTACCAACCATTATAGTCACTTTTAGATTTTTAAAAATTTTATTATTTTAATATTATATTAAATTATTGTATATTATAATTATTTTTATAAAATTAATTTTTGTTTAAAAATAAAAATAATTTTTAATAATTAATTATTAAATTTAAATATTAATTTTGATTAATGGATAACTATTTAATTTTTTTAAAAATTAATAAATAAAATATGTTATTTGAGAAAAGGTTGGGTGAGAATAATTAGTTTGGTCCATATTATATGATATTAATGATCATAAATTTGGGTAATAATTTTCAAATTTCAAAGTCGTGGGCGGCGGTGGCTTTGCAATTTGAAATTGTGCCTTTATGAGGTGGAGATTTTTAGAAATTAAAGTAATAATAATTTTCAAACTGAAAGTGGTCCCACGCAGACATGCACGTTGCCGTGACGGGGGATCAACACTTGCTCTATTTACACGTGTCTCAGGATGATAGGGTCAACGTCTTGCGTGGAAATAACCCAACGTTGTTGACTTCTGGAGACATGACTGGGTCGGCTGTGGTTGGACGACTTGTCGGTCTTGTTTTGATGAGAAAAGTTAGGCTTTTGTGGACTGATGGACGGGCCTTTTTTTCCTTGAAATTTCAAATTCAAATCTCTTCGGCAATGATTGCGGTCAAAAAAGTATTTTCAGAATTTCTTTTAAATTTAAATACAAATCAATTTAAATTAAATTTTTTATCTTAAATCATTAAAATATATTATTTTAATATATATTAATTATAATAATATCAATTTAATCAATTTAAATCAAAATTTTTATATTCATAAATTTGACAAATCAAATACTTTTCAAATTTAAATTTAAGTTTATTTGAATTAAATTTAAATTTAAATTTAAATAAATTCAATTTCGATCTATCCCAACTTTAACCACGTTATGGAATTTAAATTGTAATCCAAATTATACTAAATTTTATTTTTAATTTAATTTAAAATTTTTTAAACGGTATTTTTTAATTTGATTTTTAAAAGCAGGGTGTTTCGGTATTTAACTGGGTTGAGATTTGTTTTCCTGTAACACGGACCACCAAAACCGACACAAACACAGCTTCTGTTTCACACACGTGTACAACGTTACACATGTTCAGTTTAAAGCTTATTTATAGGACATTTCCGGCGAGTCTTGCCCGTACTAAATTTGACCGACTGTATGGAACCATTTCTCCTCATAACTAACTCTCAAGTCGTGCAGGAGACTTCGGGGAGGAAACTCAGGATTGCATTTTGAGTTGGGCGGGTACGGAAAACGTGGGCCTCATAGGACAGTATTGGGCCTCGTGTACCTAATGAGATGTGGGACTTCAAATTACTGTCACCGACAAGTCGTCATGTGCTGTAACCAACTGGAGAATTTTGATTTTTAAAGGATTTGAATATTCTTATTCTGTTTCACAGTAAAAACGACGCCGAATCACTTTTTAAAAAAAAAATAAAAATAAGAAGAGTTGTGTTATATTTATCCAATTAATTACGTGAATTCAACAATCGATTGGCGTGGTTCCAATACAACATGCTACATGTAACATTTCTCGAAAACTGATTGGACAAAAAACTCACCAATATTAGTGGGCTGCTGAATTTGTATAATTAATTCGTTAAATATAGCATTTTTCGTAATAATAATGTATTAACTGTTATAATACAATACGAATGTTTCAAAAGATTCAAAAGGTGATATTAATAACATAAATCTTATTTTATACACAAAATTAGAATTTTTATTGTTTGTATTGATAAGATTTTTCGTCATTCTTTTATACAAGTTAGATCATGATATCAACAACTATAATCTCATACAAGTTTAAGATCTAATGTAATGCTATATGAAAGAAAGAAAAAAACTAAGAGGATTTAAAAAAAGAATAAGAATTTAATGAGGTTTAGCTCGATGGTCAAACGTATATACACAGTATAGTTATTAGCTGCTATGTATATTGTAGAAAAGATACAATAAAGAACATGTGTTCTAATGCATTTATAAATAATAATACGTCTCGAATGTTTGATCTCTATTTTGTTAATTTTATGGGTTCGCCTCTTCTTTCTTTATTTCCCTTTAGTGGTTATTTATATTCATATGACTAATAAGGAGAAGTCACATTTAAATTAGGATATTAGGGCATTCAATATTCGAACATGATTTTAAGAATTTATATTTATTCTAGTTGAAATAAAAGAGATTATTTACAATATCAAAAGTACCACAATTAGAAAGCTAAAGATGAATTCTCTATGTTGTCACAAATGAAAAATGGGAAAATCATTGAAAAATATTTTGAATAGATTACTTGTCATGCAAAAGTCTTCTTATTGCCCTTAGATAAACTACCTACTTGTGTTTCCTAGTCGCTAGTCTTGTGATCAATCATTGGTTGAGATGGCTCGAACCTTTGAGTAGGTGTTCCTTCAAGTAGATATCTTGCAGGCTGAAGGGTACCATCTAACAATTACCTCTAGTTCTTGGAGTGCGATAAAGGCTTTAAAAACTTTGATTGTTACTTTTGTATGGATGAGTGAGAGTTTCTTTAAGTAATAAACAATATGTAAAACACATATATGGTAGATTTTTGCTTGTTGAAGCCTCTACATATAGATATTGAGTTTTGATCATTGTATGCATAATGACTCCTTTTATCTTAAAAGACAAATTTTTTAATCTCAATTTTGTATTTTATGAAGATTCCACTAGTGTTTTATATGAATAAATTGAGGTCACATACTTTCAATGTTTTATTTCCTTTGTGCATATGAGAGCAAAAATACTCATGTCGGCTTAAAGCATAGATCACTAAAGTCTATGTCTAAAACTCAAAAAAGAGGATTTAAGATTCTAACAAAGAGGAGTTTCATATTAAATTTGTTTGATATACTTATATTATTAGAAGACCACTAAAATAATTATTATTTAGGGTAATAAATATTTTTGAGTCAATCTTATCTTCAAAATTTGGTGAAAAAAGAAAAATTAGAGATCTTTTTTTTTTTTTTTTCTTTTCGGAGAAAAAATGGAGTGAAGGGTCAGTTTCATTGTGGCTTTCCAATTTAATCAGTAGGGACATGTACTGTCTTGCAATTATGGTGAATAAGATTATGCACTATTCGTAGGTTCACGAAAGTGCCTTGTGTTATTATGGCTTTTCTAGTACAGACATGTTGATGAACCTCCATAAGATACCTTTATTGTGAGACAGACTTGGTGCTGGAACGTTGCCTCATCTTTCGCCTTGAACTCCTTCTAAAGAACAACGTACGAGAGATACTTGTGTCTTTGGTGCAAAGTATAGGCTAAAAGTGAAGAGTTGTTGGGAGTGGCTTTTGGGATACGTCTTGAGGGCTCAATATTCCTATGACACCCATCTTTTCTCTACGGCAATGATACTATGGTAAACATATGTACTTCTCTAAGGATAACTACTTTGATTGTGGCAGTTTCCAAGAAACATTTTCCCATTGACCGAAGAACAAATCCAAATGCGACGCTAGGTTTTGGATTTGTAGTCAAATCATTGATTGTAGGAAAGAGCTCATGTGACCAATGTTAGGGCTTCTAGAAATCATAATCCATCTGAGTTAGTCTAAAAAGGGTTTCGGATAGTCGATACACTAAAGACTTGTGCTCAAGAATTGCTACCTCGTTGGTTTGGTGGAGGGTTCCCAAGGCCAAGTATAGGAAGTGGCTTAAAACTTAGGGAAGATTGAAAGAACAAACTGTGTTTGTCAATCTCTTCCTAGTTCAAAGTATATTGACTTCTTCAATGGAGAAAGAACACAAGTTTTGACGAAGAAGGTTGTTACTTCATCTTTCACGCTTCTATTTGCAGACTAAATGAATGTAATCGTTTATGTACTTATGACCCAATATAGTCCCTTATGTATTATTATTCAAGTTTACTATATTATATCTAGTTTTGATTGTCTTGTAAGGATCCTTTTATTAAAGGTCCTTATTAAAGATCATTGAAAACAAGTCTAGGATTATCAGGTGAGATAGTAAACATTAAAGAAGCAATCTACTTAGAAGCAGCGCCAGGTAAGTCGAGAGCTTTTCCTCCGGATGGGTTCAGCTCATCCCATGCTTCAACCCATGTGACCATCGCATCTGCCAACTTGAAGAAGTACTCATCAAGCTTACCAAGTTTTGCTTTAACTTGCTTAGAGAGTTCAATGTAGCACTTCTGAGCAGTGGTGCATTCCTTCGGAAAGGTGACAGTTTGGAAAAATGGGATGAGCTCTTCTTGCCAGTAGATGCCTTTGTATTCCTTCTTAAGATTCACGAATGGATTGCTTGCTTTGTTATGCCAGATGTACGGCAAACCAGTCTTCACTCCAAGCCCTAAGTGGTCAGAAATAACCTACGCAACAATGAAATATTGACGGTTATTATTTGGTTAAACTTTGACAAACAAGGCCCCTGGGAATGATAATGCTTTGGATGATACCTTGGTGCACCAGCCTGCCCACATATCATCGTAGCGTCCAATTGGCTGACCATCGCCCATGAGACCGAAGTACATAGCAGGGCCAATCAATTCACGGTTGAATGCCAAATTCATAGCACACATGGGGAAAAGGGTTCCCTTTGGAATGGTCATCACCGCATCAACATACCTATTAGATATTCAAGTAGGATTAAACAAATTAAGCACACTCAGAAACCTGGAACTTGGAAGTATTAAGCAACTTTCTACCTAGTATTCCTTTCAAGAGGCTTGACAAGTTGGGTGGGAGCATCATAATCTGGGACGTTAAGCCAGAGACCATGAGAAACAGCAGTAGGGACACCCTCACGGAGACTAAATGGATAGCCACGGACAAAATCGACACCTGGTCTGTATGGATCATACAGAGTGTTGAAGAAAAATGGGGTGGACGGAGTCAGAAGGTTCTTTAAGTGCTGCTCCACGGCATTGATGTCGTTGCCCGAAGGGTCTTTCGCAACCTGCAACTCAGCAAGACCAAAACCTTCATTCAAGGCAATCAAATGGCAATACATACAATCTGAAAGTGATACATTCAAGGCATGCGCATGCATATGCAACAACATACTCAGACTTAAACTGAGAAGATAAAGAAAAAGTGTTATGCTTACAAAGCAATCGTCATCAATGGTGTAAATATACTTCTTCTTGGAGACCATGAATCCGAAGGACCTGCAAGCTGAGTCCTTGAAGGATATGCAGGAAGCCTTGGGACCCAAAATCCTATCGATGTCATTCCTGTTGTAGAACTCGTAGTCAAACCCTTCGGGGACCTTAATGATCTTGGAAGGATCACCATCTTGAATGATGATCAAATGGTAAGGCTGAAAGAACGGCCTCCACTGCTCCAAAAAGTCGAGATTCCTGATGGTGGGGATGACGATATCGAGCTCCTCTTTCAGGAGTGGAATTTGGGACACGGGTGTTGCCATGGCTGAGCTTCGAAGGGTTCAACAGATGAAGGGATAGATTTAAAATATATTACATAATATATAATATATTTTAAATCTAGATTCATGAGATCTATTTAGATTGGGAAAATCTTCTTTTAGAATGATCAGATTTTATATGTTAATTTATTACCACATTTGAAATCAAAGAGTTCTGTCTATAATAAGTTTAAAAAATATATAAAAAAGCCAATTATCTTCTTTTCAATCTCACTCATTTCTTTTACTTTTATGTAAATAAGAGTATCTTTATTATATATATAACTGTATATTAGATAAGAAATGCTAATTTTTGAAAATATATATTATATTTTTAAAAAATTTTGAGGAGTTAATAAAAATTTAAGAATTTTTTTAGTATTTTTCAAAAATGTTTAAAATATCAATCTATCTCTTATAGTTTTAAAAATTACAATTATATCTTAAAAAAATTGAAGAGAATGTAATAAATTATGAGTATATATATCTTATTATTACAACTATTGAAAACATATGATAATTTTAAAATATATGAAAATTTAAAAGATTCAAAAGATTGATTTTAAAATTTTTAAACTCTTTTAAAGGTTAAATTATCATATTCAAAGTGCTTATATATGATTTGTAAAATAATTATTTTCTTATTTTTTGTAAATTAATAGATGATAAAATTATTATTTTATCTTTATATCATAAGTTTTTTTAAATAATATAATTTTAAATTAAAAAGTATTATTTATGTCAACTAAGATAAAAAAGTGTTTCTGAACCAAACCTTAAGAGGGAAAACGTTATTTATTCATCCCACTAATTATTTATTTATTTTTGAAAATAATTATATTTATTAAATATATATATATAAACTACGATATCTCATATTTTAAGAAGTGGTGGGTTATTATGTATCAAAATAAATTAAGATTTTGTATGATAAAATAATGTCATCACAAAAAATCTTACTCGAAGTTAACTTTGAAAATTATTCTAATTAATAATGATTCAATCATTGACAATCTGTAAAGAACAACTTGAAATTCAGAAGATTAAAAGATTTAAAATTATTGTTTATATACATAATGAATAATGTCTTATTAATGGTATCTATTTTGTAGTTATGATTAGGGCTGGATTCAAACCGAACCAAACACAAACAGTAATATGTTTATGTTCGGATTCATTTCGTACTATTTGAGTTCGGATTCGTATTCGTGTTCGTCGAATATTTTATAGCAAAGTTCATATTTATGTTCGATTCGTGTAAGTAAATTCATATTCGGCTCGAATTTATATTCGTATTCGATTCATATAATTCGTTTTTATATTTATTAAAAATTATAATTAATACAAATAATTAATAAAATTTAATTAAAAAATTATTATTTTAAGTTCGGGTTCGTGTTTGTATAGTTTGTGTTCAAGCTCGTGTTCGCTGAATTTTAAAATTATAATTCGGATTCGTGTTCGTATTTCGGTACATTCGGTTCGTTTCAGACTTATTCAAACTGAATTTAAAAACGAATCCGAATATATTCGGTTCAAATCTAACTCTAGTTATGATTTATATGAAAAGGGGTTAGTCTACATATTAGACCTTTGGTATTTGTTTTATATTGTATAATATTTTTTAAGTTTGTATATACAATCAAGCAAGAGGTTAAAGATTTGATATCTAGAGTTTACGATTTATGAATTATTTATTCATAAATAATTATATATACGACTTTAATTATGTTCAATTTATTAAAATATTATTTATGAGGAATTTAAGAACCTTTTTATGTAGCAATAATTTTTTTTTAGAATAAAGTCATCGAAATATTTAGTATTCCAATTCGAATAACTTTTTCTTTAATGACATTTTCACACTCTCAAACTTTAAAATTAACATTTTTATTTATTATCAAAATTTAAATATTAGTTTTAATAATTAAATAATATTTTTATCAGCTTGCAAAACATATATTATAGTGTAATTGTCACTTACACCCCTATATATGTACTAACAAATTACATTTTATTTATTAACTTGAATATTCATTACTTAAACTCTTACCTTCAACTGAAAAAATCAATATTCCAACTCTAATTCCCAGCACCCTCAAACCTGATTATGGGAAGAATTTTATGTCATATTGTATGTAATCCAGAAATTAGAAAGATATATTCTAAGTGCTTATCTAGTTGAACCAAGCACAAAATGATTTTGAAGTTTTGATGGAATTGAGACCAATGGAGTATACATGTATCTGATTGACCAAATTTTGCAGAATGAAGATCGAAAATAAAAAGTTATGAGTATGAATCTTTTCGAATACACTGAAGTAAATACATTTGATAGGATTTTATCTATTTGTTTATTAATCTAATTGTAATCCAAAGAGTAAAGTGCGTCATATTATGAAAATATGATAAACGAATACATCTATTGGAGTAGGACGATAAATAATAATGATATCTTTTAGAATCTCTTATTACCCTCATTTCTCCTTCCTTTTTTTATTTTCTCCGCTTATTTATTTTTATCTTATTTTAGTATTTCGTTTTAATCGAATTTAATTATATTAGAATATAAAACTATCGAAATATTTTAAGATATTTAAATATGAAAATAATAACAAGTCACACCCACTCCAATTTTAATTGAAAAAACCAATGAAATAGTAAAAAAAAAAGGGTCTTCACAATGTTGACAAAGTATATACCAACAAAAGTTTACATATAAAAACTATATTAAAGTATACATAAAAATATATAAAAGTGTGTGATTAAATAAAGTGAGCAAAGATTAAGAGGTATAAACAAATAAAACAAATAATTTGTTCTTCCTCTTATAATTTTTTTTATTTATAATGAAATTGTATCTATAAATTATTCGAAATGCCTCATTATAATTTCAACTTTGATCATTTTGAATGATTCTTACTATTTATCACTTGAGTCAATCCTTGAAATCGACGTTGACTAGTTTTAACTAGTTTTTCGGTCCCTAAACACTCTAATTGTGCCAAACTCAACTCCCATGAGATAAAATATATAACAAAAAATATATTGGTGTATCCAAAACAAAATGTATTATCTGGTAACTTTGCTTTTAAGAGTTTGTTTTATGCCTTGTTTAAAACTTCTGTAATGCACAGTTGGTTCCAACTAGATGATGCTAGGTGGGTGATTTTCATTGTATTCAGAAAATAATCTGTCATCTGAGTTGTTGTTGCTGAGAAATCGAGTTTTTTGTGATATCCCTGGTGTTCTAAGTCATATAATCAGGAATATGATTTGCTTTGACAGGAAGGATGACACTGATATGAAGTACCCAACGAACCCCACAGGTGAGCCTTCTCCAGACAATTTCTTCTTCCTTATTTTAACTTTCTACATCTTTTGTATGATACAGAGAGGTACCAAGTTCAAAGGAAACATCCCTCACTGCTGTAAGAGGAATCCCACTGTAGTTGACTTGGTTCCTGGAGTTCCTTACAACCAACAAACTGCCAACTGCTGCAAAGGCGGTGTTGTGGCATCACGGGGACGTAACGTTTTGAATTTCATGTCACAAGAAGAAATTCATAATATAATTATATTTAGAATTTCTTATTTTATTTAAAAATTTTTTATGTTATTTTATTTAAGTATTGTAATTAATTAAATTATTTAAATATTTTGGTAGTATCACATAAGTTTAAGACATAAGAAGACTAATAATTTATTATATATAAAAGAATCGCATAGAAGATAAGTTAAAAATAAAAGTGGAAGTTTTGTGAAAACACGTGATGGAAATTAATCATTTTGCTGTGTATCAACACAGTTTCGTTGAATTATAATCTCGATACGTAATTTCGATCCCGTGTTTATTTTACATAAATTAGGTTGATTTTCCAACAGCTGCTGGGATCCTTGATTAGTGATTTATTGCTCTTCCTTGCAGGAGCTGGGTTAGTCTTTCCAGAAATTGCAGCTGAGCTGGTCCTCACTGACTTCCAGAGCTTCGCTGTGGCTGCATTTCCCGAATTTGCTCCCACAAGTGAGGTTCTTCTGCATTCACCAGGTGTGCATCAGTGACACTGGAATGTTTTATGGTATAAAGTTCTTCGATGATGTCTTAATGCAAGCTGGAGCAGATGGAAATGTACAGTCAGAGTTGATTCTGGAAAAAGGATAGAAAAAACGTTCACATTCAAGCAGGGTTGGGCATTTCCTTGGAAAGTATACTTCAATGGGGATGAATGATGCCTCTCCTTGAAGATTATCCGTATTAGCCCAACTCTGCTCACAGAATTCCAACGGCATCATCAGCAGTTGCTGGTTTCTTTTTTTTTTTTTTGTTTTATTGCTAGGATTTGGTGATTATAATTGAATAGAGAGATTGACACAGCCTGGTGTAAGATCAGCTAAATCTGCAGGAATAGGTGTGTATGCATACATGAAAATTGGGTAATTGAAATTATGGATTTTTCCCATATCAGACTATGATTAAAATATTCCAAAGCCTTTAGATTCAGAGTTTTGAGAATGATACCTGAGACAGCTACTGCATAACTTTTACCATTCTTAACGGCTTAATAAGAAGTAGATATGTCACAATCAGATGGCGAGAGGCCACCGGTGCTGCCACCTTCTTGACTGTAATTTGTATCAAGATCTGCTGCTACTAGAACAACACAAAAACCAATAAACAAAATGATATACTCATAAATATACTTAGTTTTTTTTTTTTTTTTTGCAAAAAGAAAAAGAAAATGACTGTGAAAGTCAGTTCCTCAAAGAGTAGAAAATTTGTTTCTTAACCAGGTCCCTATACTGACATGCATCTGAGTCCCACAAAAGCTGAAGCACGTGTGAGTTGAGTCTATGGCTGAATATGGTGAGAGTTGAGGCATCATTTCTCACCAAACCCATGCTTCAAGATGCAGAAACTTAAAGCCTGACAAAAATCAATTAGGTAAGAGGGCGATAAAAATATCTCATATGGTATTAAATAACCAGTTGCTGAGGCATCTTCAACCATTGTTCGGCTTTTCTTTCCCTTATGGTTTAGTATTTTCTTTCTAACACAAAGGCAGTACAAACCACTGCTTGTCTCCATCGATTCTTGGCCAGAGAATTTGTTAGCTTGTGACCTTCTGGCCATGGAATTTTCTCACTACTGTCCCACTTCACAGCATTGTCTTTTGTCAAAGGAGGCAATGCGATTAGTTATACCAGTCTTACAGTGACAATAAACAACTTTCAATTGTATCCTCATAATGGGGCGCCTGGGTGGACTCTGGGATAGGGATGGCAATGAACTATTAATGGGAGCCAGTCCTGAAGGAAATATTCAGTCTGAGTCGCTCCTTCAGAAGAACAAGGACAGGTTCACTTTCAAGGAGGGATGGGCAATTCCTCGGAAAGTTAACTTCAATGGCGATGAATGCATGCTGCCACCAGCGGATACATACCCATTTCTACTAAGCTCAGGGAGAGCATATCCAGTTACATTTTTGATAATGGCCGCCTCGGTGCTTCAGATGATACCTTCCATTTGCTGATTATACTACTAGGCACAGCATTTCTGAAAGATGGGCTGCCTAATACAGCAGGTGCACACCTTCATAACTTCTTTCTCTGAACAAAATAAGGTAAATATGCTGTGTTGCCTAAATCCATGAGTAGACATGTACTTCAAAAATATCCATAAGCTTTTTGGGTGTCCATACTGCATCATTTATTTCTCTGCATTGAACAGTGATAAGTATTTGGTATTAACAACAAAGAAATTACGAGAGACAACGTAAATTGCTAACAAGTAAAATCATATATCAACTATAATTTCTGTATCCAGTTCCTTGGTACAAGCACTTTTTTTTCCGTGTGTGTGTATATATTTTACAAACAATTTGATCATGCGTATATATAATAAATATATATACATTATAACATAACAGATGATTCTTAAACAGGGCAGAAACCTCTAATTCCAGTACATAAATTAAACAAAGGGCAGATTTCTGTGGCGACAGGCTGTAGTGCACCTGAACCCACTAGTATCATGTTAGAGTTGCAGCAACAGCACATAGGAACTGGAGAACACAGCTTCAGTGTAAATCAAACCAAGTAGCACATATAGAAAGTTGTAGAACAATATTCAGCTTTTCCATACTCAGCTTTTCCAACTGGCTATAGATAGAATCCATCATGTGCAAGCTACAAAGAGTACCAAAGATGCCAAGATTGTTATGGCCAGTTGAACTGGAGAAATAATTGACCGGGAACTAACATTTGGTAACCATGGGTAGGCATCTGGAGGTGGCATCACACAATTATCACCATTGAAATAAATCCTTCGAGGGAAAGCCCAACCCTTTTCAAAAGTGAAAGTTGATAAATCCTTGCGGAATAATAGCTCTGACTGCACATTCCCATAAGGGCCAGCTTCATTTAGAAAATCATTGTAGAATTTAACTCCCCATAGCATGGCAGTATCATCTGCATAAAGAACATTTCATCTTGTCAAATATATATGATAGAAATAAATTAGACTTTAAGTCATCTTTGGCAGAAAAATAATTAATCTCGCAAGAGTTAACTTACTTAAGCCTTCATAAGGAGTTAATGATTTGTAATTAAAGCTGAAAAGTTGTGTGAGATTATCAAAGTTGGGATGCTGCGCAACAATATTCCACTGTGAGTAATTCATTGCATAGTTAAAATTAGTGATTGTGATCTTCACACGCCAGTACTCCTTGTAATTAAGCTTGACATGCCAATGAACTCTGACAGGACACATATGACTTGTACACTGGATCATAGGTTTAGTGCCGCCTTTTCCTGGACCACTAACAACTGAAGATAAATGTGGAGAGTGTGGACTGCAGGACATTATGAGGGAAAACATATCAGCAGACAAAAACCATGAAGATATGTTTCGAGAAAGATTTAAAAACAAATGAGTGGGTGAGGCATGCAATAAGAAACACAGGAAAGTACTTACTCTACACAGCTCCCAGAATCTTTTCCGTTGTTTTGACAGCCACATGCACAAGTTGGACAGCCTACTATTGTGTCATTGTAAAAGGAAGAAAGAGAAACACAACAGGTGGGAGTTTTTTGAGCCAGAAATTGTGAATACGTGCAAGTAACATTCCAGGTCACTGCCATGAGAACCAGACAAGGTTAAGTCAACTGAAAATATTGTTCCCTTATTCTAGGAGTTTTGCTATTTATATTAAGAAGAAAATTTAATGGTAATCATTACATCTTCATCTGACTTCGAGACCAATTCACAGAGTATAAGTTTCCCTATATGTCGCAACATGCCAGTGGCTCAATCAGCAGGCAAACATAAGATATTACACTTTTAAACCATCTAAATGAATTACTATCAACAAGTTATCAGGCAGAACATCTATATCAAAGGCTGAAACAGGAATCAGGGTGCCTAATTGATTAACACATGCCACATAAAAATATATGATGTTATCAATCTCTAAGCTAGTAGTCTAAAGTATTTTTCAAGAAACTTACTCATAGCTTGGGTGATTCTCCTTTTATCTGCCGAAACAAATTTAGTTGGTTTCCCAATTTTAGCAGGCCCACAAGTATATCCAGGCCCTGGGGCTCTTAGTGTGAAATTTTTAGGCACTCTGACAGTTTTGTTAGTTGTTCCTGCAGCACCCACACTGACTTGGAATGAACCTGCTGCATTGGCCGGATCCTGGACCCAGGATGTTAATACACCACCCTTGCAACAATTTGCAATCTGCTGGTTGTAGGGAGTTCCTGGTAATAAATCCACTACAGTTGGATCCTTCTTACAGCAATGTGGGATGTTCCCTTTATATTTTGAACAATCCCCTTGCTCAGTGGTTTGGCCTCCCACCATGCTCCAAATGACTTCCTTTTTTGCCCATGTCCACCCCAATGTCCAACCAGGTGATTGAATGTGGCGATATTGTTGGAAGTTGTACATTGTAACAACAGCCTTTCAAACCAAAATAAGAATGATCATTCAAATTATATGTACAGGGAAGCCTTTGTGGAAAAAATTCAAAGAAATGGAAACTGTGATTTAGAGTGCTAGATTGAATTCTCCAATTTTGTGAAAGTTATGAGCAATTAAAGTGAAGAATGATTGCCACTGCTAAAGTCAATTTGAAAAGAAACTCTAATCTTTGACTTTAAATGAGACTTTTTCTTTACTTTTTGTTATGCAAATTAACGCTATGGGTAAGAACTTTAAAATCAATTAGCAACATGTTTGCTTTTTTTAAGTTCAATGATAAGTTTTTTCATCTTTAAGAGAGATTGAGTTATAACATAAAGTTATCTTTATGGTGATGATAATATTATCTTTTGAAACAAAGTCCACATCATGAATGAATATATCATTAATTGACCACTTACAACATATCCATCCGGAGTCCAGCTCATCACATCCCATTTGATAGTGATGTTCCCATTTGGATCAAGTGCATCATAAGCTTCTGCAAAAACATTCAGTGAAGACAACTGAAAACTTAAGTTGTAAAACATTCTTAAAACATAACAAACGTCTGGAAGTGAAAAGGAGACATACAAGGCAAAGAGCAATAGACACAAAGCATAACAACACATGCATAACTTGGTTTTTCACTATACAAAGTCAATTAATCTTCAGCTCTCTCTTTCTAATTAATCCCATTTTATACTCTACTTGACTCTTAACATATTAGCTCCAAAACAACAACGAAATCACATAATACAAAACAAGGTTTCAAATCACAGGCATAATTCATTAAACTATCAACATTTTCACTAACCAATACATGGCAACAAGTTACTAAAGACATATTAGGATTAAAAACTTGATAATAATAAACAAATAAAAATAATCACATTACATTTGAAACATCACTCCTCCAATCTACCATTTGATATCTTATTTTTAGACTATAGATAATTTTGGATCCTTCAGAGATCAACAAATATTAACTCATTCAATGAGTTCTCTCTCAAAATCTTTGCGCATACTTAACATGTCTCAGACTTAATCTCAACCGCGAAATCAAATCGTTGAAAAACAAAAAAAGTAAGACCAGAAATATATATATATATATCTTCATTTGACGAAATTCAGCATGAAAAAGTTACAGAACGACTTAAATCAGGAGTGAGCGCAGTAAAATTCAAACAAAATGCCACAGTACTCTACAAACTAAGCACGATTGATATTCAGGAAAAAAAAATAGTAATAAACACAAAACGAAGTCCTCAAAAAACATGGAAAAGAAAGTAACCACTGACCAGTGGAAGTAAAAGTGTTGCAAGAAAACAGAAACACAAAGAGAATGACAAAGCAACTGAGCTCTGAAATGGATCTATAGAGTGACGGTAGTGAAGATTCCATAACTTGAGGCAGCCGTTTTGAGTTGAACGAGTGAGTTGGAGAGCGAGTTAACTCAAGAGCTGCAATCAGAGTGAGAGAGAGTCGTTTCCTTTCTTTTCCATGGCGAAGGACTTAACCGACTGTGCAATCACGTAAGAGGTGTGTAATTACTGTTACGTCCTTTTCGCTGAGTTCATTGAATTTTCTTCTGATTTTCAGTGACAGACAGCTCCAATATTTTAGAATAATCTAAGATAAAAACAAATTTTAGTTAATTACAATAAGACCCTCTCGATTCGACAAAAATTTATAATTCCATATCCCACCCAAGGTTTGATGAACTACCAATTTCCGCCTCTTATGTTTGAAAAAATTCACAATTTTATGTATGTCACTTAATAATTTAAAAAATGAAAATAAAACCTCCAAAGAGTTGAAGAATGCAATAAATTAGGGGCGTATGACAGGCAAGCTTGAGGCTCAATCTTTTGGTAAAAACATTTAATTTCAAACCAAATAAAATTCAAGTCTTGGGTTGAACAAGTTCAAGCTTGAACAAATGTTGCTTAAGCTGGAAATCAAATTGTGGATACGAGTATATTTGTTAAATTTTCAAACTTGTTAAAGAATTACAAAAGTGTTTTTATAAGTTTTCAAAGTTATAAAATGAATCCAAAACAACTAAAGGCCCAATAATTTGTAACGAAACATTTTAGGCTTAAAGCCAAAACTCAAAATTTTTTAATGGGTCATGATTTGGACAAGTTTAACTCAATTCAATAGACTTGATTGATAGTCCTAAATATGTAAATTTTATATTATAAACTATTAAAACTATAAATAATATTTAAATAATAATATTTACATTTTACAATATTATAGTTACAATATTATAATATTTTAAATTAAAAAACAATTAACTATATTTTTATTACAATATTTAAACAAAATAACATAAAATACTTTTTAAATTAATTATATTTTTATTACAATATTTATCAAATGTTGGGTGGGTAATTTTTGACCAATGAAATCATCTAAAAAGTTGAAAGGAAAATGACCGAAAATATCAGCGTTGAAGAAAAATCAAACGGTGCGGAAAAAGTGATTGAAGAAAGTGGGCCAGAGGGGCCCACAATTGTGACCACAAAGCAGTGTCGGTGGAGACCGTCTAAATCTTGAAATTAATAACCAAAACAAAACTAACCCAATTATCTAATATATATATATATTTTTTTACCAAAATATTTGGACCTTCGTCTTTAATCGAAGGACACAAAAATCAATATAATATTACGTGTCCCCCATTGGGCCTGTGCAGGGTTATTAGGACATTTTCAAGTAGGTCAAATGACTTGTTGCCACCCAAGATTCCCCTGAATTGATAATCCCGTCCAAGAACTATTAAAAATCAAAATACCCACCCATTAATCAATTTCTATCCAATTTTATTAATATTTTGAATAAAATAACTAAAATATATTTTATTAAAAATATAAATAATTTTAATATTAAAATAAATTTTAATATAAAATATTTATATAATAATATAAAAATAAAATAAATTTTAATATAAAATAATATTTACATAATAATAATATAAAATAAAATAAAATTTAAAAAAAATTATCATCATCAATGATAATCACTATATATATAATCAAACAATAAAAAATAATTATTTAATTTTATTAATAATTAAATCTATCCATCATCATTAACAAAAAAGATTAAAAACAACTGATTGAAACATCAACAATACTATTTCCATGGCTGATACAGCCTTCGTCCAGGTGGTTAGGTTTAAGTAAACCATTTCACCGTCTTATAGATGCTTCTCATAATTAAAATGATTAAATTCTTGAAGAAAAAAAGAAACGAAAACAAAAGTGAGAAATTGAGATGGTATGTTCTCTTACAAGAACAAAGCTGAAGCTCTAGTCACATAAAGAAAAATATACTTCCACAGAATCCAGCTTCAACAAAAACATCGTCTGTAATGTCAACAAGAAATGAAAATCACAAGAAAGTATCCAAATTCAAAATAAGAGCTTGTCTTTGATTGTCAAACGCTTGATTGCACAAGAAAATTAGGACTACATCACAAGTCTCATCGCATCATCATGCGCTTCGGCTTCTTCACAAAACTTAATCTGATTTGCTTAAGACGTCTCCTCTTCCTGGCCATTTTCTCAGGCAATGTTTCCCTCTTCTTCTCCTTCTTCACAGGCTTTGGTTTCTTTAAAAACCTTGGCTCCACTCTATACTCTTTGGGTGTCAATGGCACCCCATTACTCAATGCCTCATTAAACAACGCGTTTGCCTTATCAACACGGTTATTTGCACACCATTTTCCCATCAGCAAATCGTAAGTCTTGATCCCTGGCTTGCACCCATCTTCCTTCATCCTTGCAAACACACTCATTGCATGCTCAACCCGCTCAATCCCACACAGAATCTTCAAGAAGCCATAATATGCCTTCTTATCAATGGCATAACCAGCGCTTTTCATTCTATCAATCATTTCATCACCTTCTCCAACCCTCGCTGCCTGATACAAACTCTTGATCAAAACAAGAAACGTGGTTTCGTTCGGATGACAACCCCATTCTCCCATTCTATCATACAACTTCATTGCATCTTCAGTTCTCCTAATCTTACACAAGTTAGTAATCATCACATTGAATGTCTCCACATCCCTTGGAACACCATAATATTCCATATCAACCAACACTTTCTCTGCCTCTGAATCAAGCCTAAATGCATCTTTCTTTCTACAAAGCTTACAAACACAATCAAGAATAGCATTAAAAGCCATTGTGCCAAGCTCAAAGCCTCCTCTATACATCTCACCAGCCAATCGTTTGGCCTCCTCAAGTTTCCCATCAACACACCAACCTTTAATCAACAAATCACATATCTTATCATCTGGAAATATCTCGTTTGCAGTATTTTTCACTAATTTTTCCGCATAACTCGCGTACCCATTTTCACATAACTTCTCCACAACCACTCTCAGTGAATCTTTATCACGTTTAAACCCATAATCTCTCTCCATTCTCTCAAAAAACCCTAAAACCTGCGTTGGCCGACCAGCCCGAACCAGCCTATGAATGCAAGATTCTAGAGTTTTAGGCCCTAAAACCTCTTTATTCTCAACCAGGAATTCATGGGTCGCCTTAAAATCCTTTCTACGACCGAAATAATCAATGAAAAACGATGAAGTTTCATCAGAGTGGGAAAAGTTTGCATTTTGGGTAAGCCATTGGTTAAACCCTAGAACTGTACGGCCAGCTTCAGGGCTAAGATTGAGCGTGGAGAGGACCAGGGAAGGTGTTGGCTTGATGTGAGAGAAGTTGAGCTGAAGTCTCTGAGAAACGGGTAATGGATCGGTGTCAGAACTCGCGAGGAGCTCTCTCGAGAGAGATTGAGCGAGTTCCTGATCTACATCATCTAGGGTTTTTATAGGGTTTTTTGTGGATGCAGATGCAGTCTGAGATTCGGAAGAGAAGTGTTTAGAGAGGCAATCAAGAAGGTGGGCAGGCGCAAAACGGGAATATAAAGTGGGTCGTGGAGAAAGGAGGCGGTGGTGGGGCATCTGAGAAGAAAGGTGATGAAGGAAAAGCCTACGGAGTTCCAGAGGCGCCATTTTTACGGCCAAGTGTAGAGCAGAGTCATTCGGGGGAATGAAAGGGTTTTAGAACCTTGAGGGAAGAGGTTTGGGCTGTGAATTGGGCTCAAGCCCATAGGTTGTTGCCTAGGGACTAGTTGGGCCTCAAGGAATAAATATACACACACACGAAAAACTCTTATTCGAATTGGATTATTCTTTCGAAACTGAACCAATCATATTCAATAGGTAAAACTTAATATAGAATAACCAATCTCACTATCATTGCATTCAATAAATCAAGTGTGTGCATTTGATATTATTTTTACGAGATATATTGATGTGAATCCATCAAATTGGATAAAATTATATTCAAAAGCTTAAGCATTCAAATTAGCAAAATTATTGAGTTTTGTATTCTACAAATTATGCAAAGAGTAATTTTAGTTTCGTTCAAATCCAAAATGGCTTATTCCTTCACTCAAATTAGTGAACATTAACATCAAAGAAGAAGAATTATTTAAAAAAAAAATCGTTCGAGATAAAGAAAAATATTATTGGTGAGAAAAGTTCTGGTGCAATAACATATAACTTAAATTCAGTTCATTCGAATGAATCAAACTACTTTAGTCTATATCTACTCCTAAACTATTAACAAAAAAAGGTAGCTTAGATCTAAAAAATTTTAAAATAATCATATAATTAAACTTGTCATAAATAATGTTTCAAGAATTAATTAAATAACAATTAATTTTCATTTAAAAAAAATTATTTGTCACAAATTTAATACACACCCTCTTAAGGGCTTGTGAAAACCCAACATTAAAAAAACAATAAATTCTTAAACTTAATTTAAATCATTATTAATAAATAATGGAGTCCTAATTGATACAACAGCCTCAATAATTAATTACTATTTTTTTTTAATACAAAAATAATTCAAGGAATTAGACCTAGCTCATTAGATTATATACATAAATTAATGATCTTGAATTTACTTTGTTTTTATATAAAACTCAATGAGGGTGACACATAATTTATGTATATAATCAACATAAATAAATGTATATAAGAAATAAATAAAAATATATGAATAAGATTCTTTATTTTTTATTATAGCTAAGATGTCACATTTAAAATATAATTCATTGACTTTAGCACGCTAAGACTAACATAAACATAATTCCTTGTTTTATACTTCTTGATTTTTAAATATGGGTTATGGTGGAACATGATGATTTCTAATCATCCTTCTTTGGTTTTTCAATTTGTATTTGTTTTTTATTTCAATAGGAAGCAAGAACAACCCACTAACCTGTACTTTTAATTGTTTATTATAATAATTAACAACTTATTAATATGTAATTAATCTGGTTTAATTATCTTAAATCATCGCTTACTTAGGGCAAGCACGAGGTCCATGGTGGGTCAACCATTAGCTGCTTCTCCTGAGGCCGTGCAAGTTTAATCAATCATTAATTAATTTAATTTTTTTAGGATTAATGAGTTTAATTATTCTTTGGTAGGTCCTAGGTATATATAGAATTTGTGTTGTGTTCACATTGCCTTACATTTTGTGTTTATTTACTAAAACTACATTAATTAAACAGGATACTCCTGAATATTATTGAATAATTAGCTCCAATTAACCCCCTGAAGAATTGTTTATGTTCTAATAATTATAATTAGTGTCTTGTTTTTTCAAGACTTCATGGCCCTGAAAGAAGCAGATAACTCATCTTAATGAAGAAGATTAAGGATGACATTTCAAATAAAGAACCCACTTTTCTGTTTATTTGTTGAACTAATCTTTCATTAATCTCAGGACCCAAGGAATTAATACTTTGTTGCACTAAGCCTTTCTTTAAAACCCTAGAGTGATCTGTTGAGATCCTTAATGAAATAATATGATTTTTATGCTCACTGCTGCTGCATTTCTTTATCATCCTAGCCTTCTGCACTGATTACACTATGTTCTTCCACATAAATCCAACTGAATAAGTTTCTTATGCAGCTTCAAAAATGACAGGTCCTCCATCACACCCTCATCACCCTTCTCTACATCTGCCTAGAATTATACAATTCAAAATAAAAGCACAAATTTTTTATATCACAGAATTTTTTTTTTTAACCACAAATTGTATCAAAAGCTTGGCAAACTTATCACATAACCCTATAAATGTATTTTTTTGTCGAAGAATTGTTAAAAATTCAAAAGGGTTCTCAACTTTTTACATACATAATATTATATAGATTCTGGTCTAGATTTTGCAAAAATACGTTCATGTCAGAATGCATATATGTTTATAACATTGTGCGAATGGATAAGCTGGTTGCGAACACATCAGCTAATAATAAATTGCTTTCTACAGAGCAAAGCTAGCTGGCTACCAGCCAAAAAATTCTTGCATTTATCATGAGTATAATTTGATGGAGAGACTGGAAAGAGAGAGAACCTTAAAGCAATATGAATGGATGTAGAAGTGCGTATAATTCGATTCAAACTGTAAAATTAAAAATATAATATTTAACAA
The DNA here is from genome assembly GCA_026122585.1 of Anacardium occidentale. Lineage (NCBI taxonomy): Eukaryota > Viridiplantae > Streptophyta > Magnoliopsida > Sapindales > Anacardiaceae > Anacardium > Anacardium occidentale. The sequence goes on from JAJEJH010000200.1 coordinate 672,755, forward strand.
ATTATCATATTCAACATTATATAGATAGATTCTTATATTATCTATACAATTACTTTCATTTTGATTACAGGAAGGGATTTTTATGAGAAGAAATTTATAATTTTTTCATATTTTTTATGATTACTGATTGTATAGAGATTTTATGATAATTGTAGTTAATATATAATCAATGTCAGATTTTTTAGTAAGGAAAGTTATAATGATAGGCAGCAATGAGATTTTTCCCGGAATTAAAATTCTTTAACAACAAGAAACAAATTTTTAACGGTCATTTTTTCTTTTGTTAAACCTTTTTTTTTAATTTTTTTAAATATATATATAAATAAAATCTTATTTAATATAATTTTTTAATAAACAATTAAATATATATGTCATATCTATTTTATATTCTACGATAATTCAATTATTATTTATTAAACAAAAAAATATTTGAAAACAAATGGTTTTTAATAAGTTCAAATAATAATTTAAACCCGATAAAATTATATTTTTTAGTTTGATTTTATTTTATTTGAAATTTAAAATATTTTAATTTAATTTAAAATATTTTCAATCAATTCTTTTTAATTTAGTTGAAAAAAATTCTTGAACCGTGTCAAATCAAACTATACATACTTTAAATGGATGGATGAATTGATTGAATGACATGGAAAAAGGATAAAAATAATGTTAATAATTTCGGATATTCATGTTTCAATAAGTTGCATCTTTTCCTTTACAGGTGGGAGCTATTAAAAGGGTACAAGCTATTCACAAGCATAGCTTCTGCAGAAAATTATATTCTCAGAAACGATTTGCATCCTAGGAAAAGAGGTGAGCCATATCATTGTTTGGTTTATAAGGTTCTTATTCTTCAATCATTTCAAGAATCTGTTTTGTGGTGATCAATAAGAACAAACATAATTTTTTTGTTTATTTGTATACGAAGGAATCTCAGGAATCATTAATATTATATTCATCATCTTTTTCTATGGGTAAGGGGGATCGATGCATAAAACTTGTAGGAACAAGGCTAAAGAGAAAGATTAATAATCAAGTAGGATGATTTAATATATGGATGAGAGTGCGAGTGAAAGAAGAATAAAGAAAAAAAATGCTTGATCCCGTAATTCTTTCTCAGGGCATAGTTTAGAGGACCACCATGCATGCAGTATCTTTTGCACTCAAATATTTTCAAAAATTCGTCTGCAAATTGGAATTATACTCAGATGTGTGTGTCATTAAATGGATGATTAATTAGAAAACAAACTAAAAATTAATAGATGATTAAAGAATGATTAAGACTGCCACTACTTTTAAGTATTCTTCTAATTAGTTTTCATTAATTTCGCATTCTCATCAATTAATGATAATAATAAAAACCCCACATCCAACATATTCTTCTTCATCTTTTTGTTTAAGATTATCTTGTTAATTTTAGTTTTCTTGAACTGAAATTTCATGGAGATGCAAGCACAGTAAGACGAGGATAATATGACTTAATAATTACTACTGCAAAGGTAACAAAGGCTCTAAATATGGAGTTAATGAATTAAAACTAGAAATTAATGTTAGAATTATAAAAGGAATACAAATTCTAATATTTATGGAAGACCTCTTGCTAGATGTCACTGTATTGCTATTATTTATTTATTATATAAAAACTCTATTATATTATTTTGTTTTTTTACTACCTGAAAATTATTACCAGTCACATCTAACAGGAAACCCTACACAAAAGCTATACTAAAAACATTTGTAATGCGGAAGTGTATAACATAAATGTGGTAGAAAGCTAAAACTCATTGTACAGTATCCTTAGTAAAACTTAGATTTGATTATTAACAACTAGTATCTGAAAATACAAATGATACTGTACACCTCATATGCATGAACAATATAAGCAAGTAAGCCAACATATTATCTACTGAAAGCTGAATACATACATATATGTCTAACTGAAAATATCGGATGAGAACTTGCTCGAGTTGTATCCCACTCAACAGCCACCTCGTACTCCAAGCTTAGCTCCCCGAAACACAAACCTGTAAGAAAGGAAACTGAGGGGGATGAGTGACAAGTCACTCAGTAAGCATCTCCTACCTCTACCCTCGGGTAGACACGAAGCTGATACATATCTAGCTGGCTACTAAGCTGATGAACTTAACTAAGATCTCTGATAGCCTAATAGTTTCTTTTCTTATCTTATTCTCTGTTTTCTTTCTTTAATGTTTTCTTATTTTGTTTCTATTTCATTGTTAATTTGATTACTAGCTTAATAGACTCTACTTTGCCTATAGATAGTCTGACTGTTTATCTGATAACCTTAACTGAGTTCACTCTGATCTGAAAAAGTATTCTTCTTTAGTTACTTACTTTTCAAACACAATCTCATGTTGTGTCGTAAATACGTATATGAGTATATGTAAATAACACAGAATGAAGAGAAATTTGAGCGGTCTAACTTGACTCGTTAAGCTCTCTTTCTAATATTCATTATCTTTTCTCTTTTACTACTCTGCTATAGGTTTATTCTGTAAACCTGTTCATTCTGTCACATATATGTAATATTTTATACCAGCTTTTCTTTCTAGTATTTCATATTCTGTCGGTATTACAAATTATCAGATTATCAGATAATTTCTCTATTCTGCTTGTTATTCTGTCATGTATTGTCACATGATTTTCATATATTCTAAATATTTACTGTTTTACTGTTTCTCACAGATTAATCATATTTGTAACATGCTCTGCTGTATATGTCATGTGAAAATGACATGCTATGAAATATGCTGAAATCATATCTAGGTTTTAGCCTATATACTAAAAATAACTTTTCAAAAATTGTTTTACTGAAATACTACTATTGGATTCATAGATCCTAAAATAACTGAAAAGCTGATATAACAACTACTGAACTACTAAAAATTGTATCTGAAAATCATATTTGAAAACTGTGTATCTGAAGATACTTGCTATGCTGCGCAGCCTGACCATGTGAGTTTCCAATGCAAACACGCGCTAGAAACTGTCTAGGTCACGTGTTGCCTCTGAATCTGATACTAAACTGAGCGTCTCACGCTATAATTGATATCTAATCCTCGGATCAGAGAAACCTAAACTACTAACTGAGCACCTCGACATATGTCAATACATAGGGTTAGTAATGAGCATATAGCTCATAATGCTATCGGGTGTCTTGAAACTCACAAGTATCCTCTTATATCCACCCTAGAAATCGATATTCGGATCATCGTATTTTTCTACTGAAAATATGCAGTCGGATCCTTGGATCCATTTCTGAAAATACTGTATGACATGTTATGTCATGTAATGTATATCATGCATGATAATTATCATTTCTTTTCTTCTGATTATTTTGTGTAGATGTACATCTGTTATAGTTATGTTCTGCATATACTAAATGTTATACTGTTTCTATAACTTATTAAGCTCATTAATAAGTTCTATGTAAACTGTTCTAAGTTCTGTTGTATTCTGTCAATTTACTGTATTAAATCTTTCATAACTGCTGTTAATTTTGCTTCTGTTCCTTTCTGTACAGTTTCGATGTCTGTTCTCGTATATGTATACATACATATACATTTACTGTATTCGTCACTATTTTACTATTTCTGTTACTATTTGTATAAACTGTATTTGTTGTTGTTTTTCTGTTTCTATATGTTTTCTGATCATAAGCTATTTCTGAATTCTATTAAGTTTCTTATGGGTACAATTGAATTCTCTGTGTTCCTTCCTTTATTATACTTATTCTTATTCATCATCTGCTATTTCATGTGTTATTCAACTTAGAATATTCAATTAACTACTTTATTATTGAAATTCTACTGAAAGGGAAGAAAGGTTCTCATTTTCACTAGGCGCACAGATGTGCACTATCAGACGCACGAGCGTGCATAAGCTTGCACGGGCCGTATGCCAGTCGTGCAACCCAACCGTGCAAGGTACAAAAAATTCTACTAACGCACGGTTGTGACCCTCAAGCATATGGTCGTGACCTTACTAAAATCAAGTCGTGCATGGCTCACATCCACGACCGTGACCTTGCTAAAAACCTAGAATGCACGGGCATGCATCCAGCTCTGTTTCGACACCTATGGCCGAAACACGTAATATCACTTTCAAAACTCAACCCAAATCTCATCAAACTTCAATCAAACATACTATAACATACAAGCATGCAACATATACTGCTATTAACACATTTTCCCCATCATTCCAAGCCAAATCATACTAAAATCTCTTTAAACCCTTAAACACACACACATGCATCATGTGGCATCCCAGGTCAGGAAAGCCCTTAGGGAAAGAGTTTTAGGGTTAGAAACGAAATCCAAAAAGAGATTGAGAGTCTAGAATAGTTCAAGGGTGAGTTAGTAAGTTTTCAGAGTCTGTGTGACTTTCGTATGAGCCCTTTTGGAAGGATTCGATCATACGAGTGAGCGAAAAATGAGTAATACTCATTTTCCCATAGGCACACCCATGCACCTTGGAGGCACGCCCGTGCAAGGTATGAGTATATAAGTGAGCCGAGAGCTAAAGTTCATTTTTTCTCACCCACTTTGCATTTTCAGCATCTTCTCTCTTTCATTTCAGTTCTTCCCAACCTTAGAGAGGAAATCCAGTAGCAAGTAGCTCCCGATCAAGCTAGAGAGCAAAGAGATAGTTGATAGAAAGCTTTCAGAGGCAATGACACAAGGTAAGTGTTTGTTTACCTTTCCCTTGAGTTTTCCCAGCTTGTCTTGATTGATTTTGATGCTTGACATATTGATGAGTTTATGCATGCTTATATGATGATGATTGTGGCTTGAGATGATGAATTTGCCATCTTTGATCTATGCATGCATGTTTGAGAAAGTTTTAGTGAGAGAAAGATGATGCTTCCATGGTGAAATGCTTGCTACTTAATGCATGTTGAATTGGATGCTTGAATTATGTTATTTGAGGTGCTGGGAATGTGTGTTTGAAGTGAATTTAGAATTGAATGAGAAATTGGTCGTAGAATTGTGTGATTTCTAGGCCGTGCTCTTGTTGAAGAACAAGACGCACGGTCGTGTGCCTGCATGGCACGACTGTGTGCCTGCATGGCACAACTGTGTGCCTTTGTTTTTCCAGATACATGCCCGTGTGCATACTGTGTGTACGGGCAGAATAGCAGACACACGCCTGTGTGTCCTGAGGGACACGACTGTGTGTAGCATTTTCAGTGAAACACACCCAGATTTCAGTAGCTTGCATGGCCAGACGCACGACCAGCGCACAACCTCGTGCGTCCAGGCACACGCCTGTGTGCCTTAGCCATGCACGCCCGTGTGTGAGACATGCACGCCCGTGTGCCTTGGCCACACGCCCGTGCATCAGCAGATTTCCAGAAAAAGAACAGAAAATGATAAATTAAATATGGGAAATTCATTTAATGGCATAAATGCTTCAGATAAGCATCAGATAAGCAGGAATTCAGATAATAAAGCTGCATATGCATACCATAGCATGACATGCAGCATGAGAGAGGATTAAGGGATTCGAATTCAATAGTATTCAATATTTAGAACCTGATATACGGGTAAGAGTATGGGTGAACTCGAGGGGGCATTTGTGGGATTCAGCTTTTTGACACCAGTCAGAATGTTCAGCAATATTTCAAACTCAGCCTTCTGGTACCAGTCAGATCGTACAGCACAGTATATTCAGCTTTCTAGCCAGTAGCTAAACTGTTCAGCCTACATGATCAGGATGTCGAATCCATGTGTTCACCAAGTCTGATCAGCACAGCAGGTACCTTCGAGTACATAGAGATATTCAGATGTATATATCCACCAGTATTTTCAGTTAGCATGGCATGACATACACATCATGACATGAATAATATTAATATCAGTAAATGAATGAGATTCAAATAATCAGTTTCAAATTTCAGCAAACGCATAGATGTATGAATAGGGTCGAGGCCAGGTATGTATGATATTGTATGTTGCTTGCTTGGGTTGAGGGAAGTAAGGAGCGCTTACTGGGTGATCTTTATCACTCATCCCCCTCCTTCTTCCATCCTTTTCAGGTGTTCGTATTGTATCCGATGAGCGGGTGGATTGAGGCTAACAGGAGAGGGCCCACACCACGATCTCAGTATGTACTTTCAGTTTTGGACCTGTGTGATCATATTGTATGTAACATCCTAGGTTTCGAAAGCCTTTTCGGATAGAGTTTCGGGGTTAGAAATGAGATTCAGAGAGAGATTGGGAGTCTGGATAAGTTCAGGGGTGAGTTGATGAGTTTTCGAAGCCATATGACTTTCGTTGAAATCCTTTCGGAAGGATTCGAGTAGGCGAGCGAGCGGGAAATAAGTGATGTTTATTTTTCCTGATGCACGACCGTGCATCATTGGTGCACGCCCGTGCGTGGCATAGTATTTAAGTGGAACCGTGAGTTAAGTTCATTTCTTTACTCACCCGTTTGCATTTCAGCCATATTCTCTCTTTCATTTCAGTGCCTCCTGTTCCTAGAGAGGAGATTCAGCAGCCATTAGCTCCCGATCAAGCTAGAGAGTAGTTGATTAAGCTTGATTCTCGAAGTATGGAGAGAGGTAAGTGTTCTTCACTTCTTCTTGCATTTTCCCAGCTTGATTGATGAGTTTTGATGCCATGGATGAGTTATTTGCATGTTGATGAATGTGTGGAAGGCTTATATGTGATTGCATGTTGATTTGGTTGATGGATTTCCACTCATGAAGCTTGCATGTGTGTATGTATGGCTTTAGTGAGAGAATGTTGATATTTTCATGGTAGATCCCATTATTGATGATGCATGTTGCATGTGAGGCTTGAATTGTGTTGTTTGGGATGCTGGGAATGTATATTTGGAGTGTGATTGCAATTGGATGTGTTTTGATTGGCCGTTTTGTGCATTTTTCGTGCGGTGCTTTGTTGAAGAACCAGACGCACGACCGTGCGCCTGAATGGCACGGCCATGAGCCTGTGTTTCTCCAGATGCATGCCTGTGTGCACGACCTGTGCACGGCTAGAAAATGTACATGCACGCCCGTGTGTCCACATATGCACGCCCGTGCGTAGGCATTTCAGTGAAGATGAACAGTGAATTCCAGTAGCTTGCACGACCAGGCGCACGACCAGCGCACGGTCCCGTGCATCCTGGCTCACGCCCGTGCACTTTGATGCACGCCCGTGCATCAGCAGTTTTTTAGAAAAATAATATTTAATGGGTAATTAAGCATGCAAATTCCGAACAAATGCTAATTGGCTTCAGATAAGCATCATATGAGCATGAAAACAGATAATAAGCTGCATATGCACATCATGGCATTTCATGTAGCT
>JAJEJH010002000.1:0-13614 GCA_026122585.1 Anacardium occidentale
ATTAGCCTTTTTCATACATACATGCTGTCTTTGTACATCTGGATACAAAAGTATTTACAAATTGACCACACAGGTCCCAAAACTGAAAACTGTACAACTGCGATCGGGGTGTGTGTGCGTGCTCTCTCCGCCAGCCTCGATCCACCCGCTCCTCGAACCCAGCACGAACCACCTGAAAAGGATGGAAGAATGAGGGGGATGAGTGATAAAGATCACCCAGTAAGCGCTCCTTACTTCCCTCAATACCTAAGCAAGCACAAACAATCATATAAATCAAACATACCTGGGCCTCGGCCCTAATCATACATCTATGCGCTTGCTGGAATCTGGAAACTGTTATCTGAATCTCATTCTCACTATATGCTGATATCATTATTATTCATGTTATGATGTGTATGTCATGCCATGCTAACTGAATATACTGGATATGCTAGATGCATGCATCTGAATACCTCTCTGTATCCTCGGGTACCTGCTGTGCTGATCAGACTGATGAACACAGGGATTCGGCATCCTGGCCATGTGGACTGAACAGTCTAGCTACTGGCTAGAAAGCTGAATCTGAATACTGCTGCCCAATCTGACTGGTGTCAGATGGTAAAACTGAAATGTTGCTGAGTACTCTGACTGGTGTCAGGAACTGAATCTGAAATACTACTAAGCGTCCTGACTGGTGTCAGAAGGTTGGATCCCACAGATGCCCCCTCGTGTTCCACCTATACTCTTACCCGTACATCGGGTTTTGAATACTGAAAACTGCTGAATTCAGATCCCCTGATCCTCTCTGAAACTATATGTCATGTCATGATATGCACATGCAGTTTATTATCTGAATACAGGCTCATCTGATGCTTATCTGAAGCAATTTAACCATTTATCTGAATTCCCATACTTAATAAATCAATAATTAATCATTTTTCTGAAAATCTACTGATGCACGGGCGTGCACTAGGACGCACGGGACCGTGCGCTGGTCGTGCGCTTGTTCGTGCAAGCTACTGGAATTTACTATTCACTTTCACTGAAAATGCTTACGCACAGTCGTGCACTATGGAAGGCACGGGCGTGCATCTAGAAAACTGGCCATGCACACAGCGTGCACACGGGCGTGCATTTGGAAAAACAAAGGCTCACGGCCGTGCCATTCAGGCGCATGGCCGTGCGTCTTGTTCTTCAATAAGAGCACCGCTCGGAAAATGCATCAAAACTCATGCCAAAACACAATCAATTGTAAAACCATTTCAAGTACATGTTCCCAACGCATCATATAACACAATTCAAGCTTCACATGCCACATGCACTCATTCATCACAAATTTACCATGGAAGATTCTTGATTCTCTCACTAAAGCACACACATCACACATGCATGCTTCAAGGGTGGAAATTTGTCATCAAACTCAACATGCAAGGCCATATAAGCATCCCAAACATTCATCAACATGTAATTAACTCATCCATGGCATCACAACTCATCAAACAAACCGAAAAAATGCGAGAAGAAGTGAGGAACACTTACCTCTTGCCATGCTTCGAAAAACAAGCTTCAATCAATTATCTCTATGCTCTTTAACCGGATTAGGGGCAACCGACTACTGGATTTCCTCTCTAGGAATGGGAGGAACTGAAAATGGATGAGAGAAATCGATTGAAATGAAAATGGGTGAGAAAAAGAATGAACTTAGTTCACGGCTCACTTATATACTATGCCACGCATGGTCGTGCATCAATGATGCACGGGCGTGCACAAGGGAAAATGAACTTAATTCATTTTCCACGCATTCGTATGATCGGATCCTTCTGAAAGGATTCGTACGAAGGCCACACGGCTCTGAAAACTTACCAACTCACCTTGAACTCTGTTAGACTCTCAATCTCTCACTGAATCTCATTTCTAACCCCGAAACTCTAACCGAAAAGGCTTTCGGAAACTAGGATGCTACAAGGTGTCAAAAATTAAATACTATACTCGCTTAAATCTCGTACATATATAGCCTAGGTGAGTAACATCAATTTCACATGGAGTGTTTGATCTGATATTTAGTCTACCACATTAATAATTGAAACCAAATAAATTTAAAGCTAACTTTAATATTATGTAGATTAAATCTACTAACAGGGAGGGTTCGTATAAACTTAAGAATTAAACGAAAATCAAATAAAAATATTAACACAAAATTTTAAAGATCAATAAACACTTATGAAAGAGCTTAGCCCAAGGAAAGGTTGTTCTCGTGATTCATCAACTAATCTTAAACAACTGAAATAAAATTTCTTCTCAAATCGTTAACCCACGAATTACCTAACCAGCTAGATTAATTCGATTTTTTTCTATGTTCACTAGATTCAACCTAACACCAATTCCAAATCAAATTATCAATTAATTTTGGTATCTTAACAATCCTAGTTAATTGATAACAGCATTATTGTTTTTGCAAAAAGAGTGTTAAAATTGAACAAATCAATTTAAATCAAAATAATCAATTAATTCAATTTTTGATTGATTCTAGGGCTATGCTGAAAACTTAGATCATGACCTCCAAACTCTAGTTACTACTCATGTTAACAAAACAATTACGAATCATTATGCTAACTAGTTTTCTATAACAAAAAATAGTAATTTAGTAGTACTCCTAAATCATTCATTTATGCAATCAAAGAAAATAAAATTAAGCAGAGGCAAACATAAGTATTTGAATAAGAAATAGTTTATTGATAAAAACGTTGTCTCACAGTTGATTGAATTGAACAAAACTTCGTTGAACTAGTTAAAGAATTAGCCTTGTATTCTTAAGATAAAAGCACAAGAAAAATTAATTTTTGTATAAGTGTTTTTCTAAAAACCTCCAAAATTTGTCCCAATGCTACTAAGAAGGCTTAATATAGTCTTCAAAACACATAAAAGGCAGACAAATAAAATCCCACAAATTCAAGGAACTAACTATCCTAATCCTAATAGGATATACAATCCTATTAGACTTATAACCTGAATTTTAACTCTAGTAAGGCTAAAATGGCTTTTAAGACCTTTTTAAGAATTATAGCCCTAGATATATAGATGACTTTAGGTTCAAGGATCGCTTGATTTGGATATTTGAAGCCTAAGTTATGGCCCTAAAACTGGGACTAGTTTAAAAAGCAAATCCATCTTGTGACAGAGTTATAGATTTGACTTTCTCCTTTATTGTTGTCTCATTACATGGTGCTTTAATCTCCTTCCCACTTCTCAATGTTATAGCACTCACATTTTCTTTTGGATTTACCATTGTTTAAGATGATAACTTTCCTTTAACCTAAGCTTCTAATTGATTAATGGTTGTGGCCCTCAACCTCATTTGATTATCTATCAGCCTCATGTTGGTGTCTGTCTTTCGTTGGTGTTGTTAAGCACTTAGTGGAAACTGATGTATGTACACAATAAAAGCATTAAGCATATCTTTTAAAGATTTACCTGAAGTTTTAGGTGTTTTTTGCTTAAGCCCGTATGGATGATAGGCATGTTATTGATAACCTTATTATCTATTGCCTCTGTAACTCTAGTTTGGATTATCTCTCTAACTTGGGTTGTAGGTGTTGGAATAAGGATCATATTTTCATTGCTGCCCTGGAAATCCCCCTATTGCATTTGCTTGCCCTTTCACTCTATCTTGTAGCTTAGGGCATAAATCTGTTGGACATCCTATTGTAATACATATTCTATAAGTTTTAACCTATTGCATTTGTTGTATAAGAGAAGTAAGATCAAACAATTGTTGTTTAATTACAGAAGTACTTAATTTACTTTTATGGTCGGTGTCTCTTATCTTGTGTGAATTTTCAGCCATCATGGAAATCAAATTGCTTGTATCCTTGGGTATTTTATTCATTAACGCCCTTCCACTTGTATCGATCATACTTTTATCCATAGGAGCTAACCTTTTGTAAAAGTATTGAATTAGCAACTTAAAAAAGAATTTAGTGGTGAGGGCAACTTGCACACAATTGTTTAAATCTTTGCTAGTATTCATACAATGTTTCTCTATTAAATTGCCATATGCCATAAATTTGCTTTTTAATATTGGCAGGCTTAGATGCTACGAAAACTTCTCTAAGAATATATGTTTCATCTAATTCCATATGGTGATTAAACCTAATGGTAAATAGTATAGCCAGTCTTTAACTGTATCTTGTAGAGAAAATGGGAAGCCCTTTAACTTAATCTGCTTTTCATCCACTTATTGGAGCTTCATACTTAAACATACCATATGGCATTCTTTTAGATGTTTGGGTGGATCTTTACCTACAAAACCATAAAATCTTGGCAAGAGACGTATCAATCCAAACTTAAGCTCTAAAGTAGTGTTAATGTCAGGTAATGCAATGTATAAGGGTTGCTAATTTGAATTGAGAGTTGCCAACTCTTTCGAGGTTTTGTTATGGTTGTTAGCCATGTTTTTGGTTTTTGATTCACTAAAAGAACTGTTGGAGACCAAATCAATAGTTAGATTAAGGCCAGATGTTGAAACACATGCTGCCTCTAAATTTTGAATATTGGTCAAGAATTGCAAAGTCTATCAAGCTTCACTTATCAATATGATCGTACATAATTCTAAACCTCATATTTGACTTTTAGCTTTATTCAAACAGATTTGGTAAGTCATTTAATGACTGTTTTATATTGTTTCCTCAACATTTGACTTATTTAAAACTTCAAACCATATTGAATCTAAACATCTCATAAGTTTAAAAATCATTTATTAGAAATTAAGCCTTGCTCATCTCACACAATCTAATTATTACTCAAAACACTTAACCTCTTTATGTGTATGGCCTAAAAGCTCTTTAATGGGTTAGTCATGTAAGGCTCCTATCAAAACTCCTTTTTCTTATCCCTTAATAGACAAGTTAAGAATAGACTCTAACGTGCTATGATGGCCACTTGATCGTTAAAGTTGTCAATGTTTTTACTTGTAACTTATTAACAAATGGTTATTGTGGCACCGATTTTTACTGCATCAAGCGAGGGTAGATTTACCACTTTTGTTTAACCACCCTAAATATGGTCAAAAGGAGCATATAAGGGTTTGTAGCATGTTACGGAGTTTATAAAGACACTACCTGAGAGTTACCTTAGGAAAGTACACGTCGGTGAGGACAGGCGATTTATGGATCCCTTACAGATAACCCAACCACTCCTCACTTGTCCAATAGGTTGGGTTTGGAGAGTCGGGTATCGCAATGGGAAGGTGTTAGACACCTATGCCAGCCCAAATAAAAGCAGCCCGTGTAAGGAAATGAATGGAAAGCAGCCAAGCCAACACCTAAGGAAATAAATAGTAGCTCACGACACGACTTGAACTCAGGTGTTGAGGGGATAGGATTCATTCCCTTACCACCAGGGCGGACAATCTTATTCAGTTAATAGACTTAACCTCTTTATGTGTATGGCCTAAAATCTATTTAATGGGTTAGTCATGTAAGGCTCATATCAAAACTCCCTTTTTTTATCCCTTACTAGACAAGCTAAGAACAGACTCTAATGTGCTATGATGGCCACTTGATCGTTAAAGTTATCAATGTTTATACTTGTAGCTTATTAACAAATGTTTACTGTGTGTAAAACCCCAAAAGCTAAATGGCAAATAACCTAGAAGAGGGGTGAATAGGTTATCTAAAAATTTTGTCAAGTTTAAAACCTTTTCCTATTCTACCAACTCAAACATCCAAATATATAAATAAAATTAAGCACAATTAATTATACGACTAAGCAAATATAAATAAAGAGAGTAAAGGGAAAAGAAATGCTTAACCGATTTTAGAGTGGTTCGGAGCTTTTCCATGCCTCCTATGTCCACTACTCCAGGCAACCCTGCTCGAAGATTTTTCTTTCACTAACTTTAACCCCAAAGTTACAATAGTTTTGATCCAAGGGATTTTGCCCTTAACACTAGTTTTGATACAAGGGATTGCGCCCTTAACTTAGTTTTAACAGGGATTACGCCCCACACTAGTTTCATAGGATTACGCCCAAGGGTTTGTGGAATATTACAAGAAATTTGCCTTACACGGCTGATTTACAATATGCTCTCAAGGTTTCTCTCTAATGAAATTACAAATAAGTTTTGTGAGAGAAATTTGCAGAAGAATTAGAGAATAACAGATTGTGAGTGTTTTGCTTGATTCTCTCTAACTCTTCAATCTTCAAACCATCTCCAATTTATAGGAATTGGAAGAATAGAGTCGTTGGGATGATTTGAGAGCTGTTGGAGACTTTTCTGGAAAGTTGTACAGGCGTGTCCTTCTCTTGCACGGACGTGTTTCCCTTTATCTACACTTTCCAACGGTCATATTTATGCTAGCACGGGCGTGCGTATCTTCATCACATGGGCGTGTGTCAATTTTTCTTCCAGCTGCTTTTGGATTCCAAAAGCAAGCACGGATACACGCACGATCAGCACACGGGAAGCGCACGGCTGCACTTTGGCCTTGCACACGGGCGTGTGTTTCTATTACATGGCCATGTGTTATTAATGCTCTTAATTTGTCTTTATTTGGCACGACAACATGACACGGGCGTGTAGAAATTTTCTTCATGGCGCATGGGAGTGTGCCTCATGCGCATGGTCATGTGCCCCATACACACGGGTGTGTGCCTCAAAACACACGGGTGTGTGCCTTATGCACATGGTCGTGTGCCTCATACGCATGGTCATGTGCCTTACACACATGGTAGTATGCCTTATGCACATGGTCATGTGCCTTATTTAAGCAAATCTGAAGTGTAATAAACATAACACGATTGTGCAGTCTGATTACACACGATCATGTATTAGATAATTTCTGTAAAAAATCAACCCTTTGATCCTATTTGTCAAATTCGATATATGCATGGATCGGTTAGATATTTTAACATATATTTTGCATCAATTCAAAATCCATAAGGGTCCAACACTGTGGCACTGGCTTTTACTACACCAAGTGAGGGTAGACTTACCACTCTTGTTTAACCACCCTAAACATAGTCAAGAGGAGCGTATAACAGGTTTGTGGCATGTTATAGAGTTTATAGAGACACCACCTGAGAGTTACCTCAGGAAAGTACACGTCGGTGAAGACGGACGATTTATGAATCCCTTACAGATGACCCAACCACTCCTCACTTGTCCAATAGGTTGGGTTTGGAGAGTCAGACATAGCAATGGGAAGGTGTTAGGCACCTATACTAGCCCAAATAAAAGCAGCCCGCATAAAGAAATGAATGGAAAGCAGCCAAGCCCACACCCAAGGAAATAAACAATAGCTCACGGCACGGTTTGAACTCAGGTGTTAAGGGGATAAGATTCATTCCCCTACCACCAGGGCGGACAACCTCATTTAGTTAATAGACTTAACCTCTTTATGTGTATGGCCTAAAAGCTCTTTAATGGGTTAGTCATGTAAGGCTCATATCAAAACTCCCTTTTTTTATCCCTTAATAGACAAGCTAAGAACAGACTCTAACGTGCTATGATAGCCACTTGATCGTTAAAGTTATCAATGTTTATACTTGTAGCTTATTAACAAATGGTTACTCTGGCACCGATTTTTATCGCACCAAGTGAGGGCGGACTTACCACTCTTGTTTAACCACCCTAAACATGGTCAAGAGGAGCGTATACCAGGTTTGTGGCATGTTACGAAGTTTATAGGGACTCCACCTGAGAGTTACCTCAAGAAAGTACATATCGGTGAGGACAAGCGATTTATGGATCCCTTGTAGAAGACCCAACCACTCCTAACCTGTCCAATGGGTTGGGTTTGGAGAGTCAGGTATGGCAATGGGAAGGTGTTAGGCACCTATGTCAACCCTAATAAAAGCAGCCCATGTAAGGAAATGAATGGAAAGTAGCCAAGCCCACACCCAAGGAAATAAAAAGCAGCTCACAGCGCGGCTTGAACTCAGGTGTTGAGGGGATAAGATTCATTCCCTCACCACCAGGGCGGATAACCTCATTCAATTAAATTGAACGTAATAATAAAATATATAATGAACACAACTACGTAGATTTTCCTCAAATAAATGCAGAATGTATATAATTTACATATATATATATATATATATGTATGTATGTATATATATATATATCTCTATAGTAATATAAACACTCAGTATATACAATTAATACATAATAAAAATAGATATATAATATGCACCATTCAAAAAATTACATTATATATATTTTTTATACATGTAAAATGTACGTACGAATTCATACCTATACGATATATAATGTGTTTGTGCAATAAATAATGGAGTCTATATATGATGTAATATATGTACAAAATAATAATAATGATAATGATAATAATATATAAGATGTCCCACCTTTTGCCTTAGGTAGGTAGGTGGGTGGGTGGGTGGGTGGGGGAGGGGGGGAATCAAAGCGGCCAGTCTCATGCGCTCATACAACACAGTACATATAAGATATCCCACTACACAGCACATCAAATCTTTATAGATTTTTTGTTGTGCACATATACAGTGTATTTTAACACATATACATATAGAATTTGAAGATGTGAAATAAGAATATAGAGGATCTAATAAAAAAAATATAGATATACGGAATAAATTGAACACAAAATATGAACAACAAAGCATACAACACATGTGGTGACCCCTGCCCCAGGCCTACTATGTGCAGCTATAAAACACATATATATATATATATAATGAAAATGTGCCTGTGACGGAGACCCCTACGAGGGAAAAGAATTTAAACTGCTACTCAAAATACTTTAAACATTAATATACGGAAGCGTAAAATACGAAAACTTTAATAAAAATAAGTCATAAAGACTTTTCTGAAATCCCAGGCTGCTCATGTATTAAAATATGTCATACAACAATGCATAATAATATAATACACACAAACATAAAATACATGAGATGTGATTAACAAAGCAAATGAGCCGAAAATATAAAGCTAGCTGCCGAGCCATGTCCCCAAAACCTCACAGCTGAATCGTCGCATCTCAGTCCCTAAAACTCACTGACCTGCAAAAGAGAAAGGAAGGGAAAGGGGTGAGTGACAAAATCACTCAGTAAGTATTTCCTATCTCGAACACAGACAGGTCATCAAGCAAAGGCTGATCCTCGATCAGACCTCAGATTCTCTGCTTACTGTTTTCTCAATCTTATCTTATTTCTTATTTCTTTACTTTCTTTTGTCATTAAGTTTTCAGAATTCTCATGTGTTTTATGCTCTGTACTATGCTTTTATCTCATATGTTCTCATGTATATGGTACATGACATGATATGCATGCTCTGATGTCATGTAAATCTCATTTTCTCATAAAACTTTGCCCCTCGGACTGATTTTCTGAAAATACATCTTTTCTGAAAACTCTTTCTCATAAAAATCTCTAATCCAAAGATCCTCATATATATATACATATAGTATATCTGAAAATAGTATCAAAAGTACTGTATCTGAAAAATATCTCTGCTATGCTGGCCAGTCTGATGAACACAGGGATTCGGCACCTTGGCCGTATGAGTTCAAACTTATAAGAAAACTACTCGTACACGACCATGTTCTCTCTAGCGAACTATGGTTTCCCTCTCTGCGAGCGTGCGAACTCACAGGTGCCCCCTCGTATCCACCTCTAACTGATGTCCAGAACATCATGTATATATACTATTTAAAATATCTCTTGGATCTGTAGACCCCTTTCTGAAAATTTCTCATGTATGGCATGTCATGCTTAATGTTTCTCAATCATGCATGAAATGATGTTATATCTCATTATTCTTATGTTTCGCATGCTTAGAATTCGCTTAGGGAAGCTTAGGGTAGCTTAACTTTAATTAAAAATCTCTTTTCTTTCTTTCTTAAGTCACACGGGCGTGTGTGCTAGAGTGCACGGGCGTGTGTCAAGGCACATGGGACCGTGTGCTTCTCGTGCTGATGGGCGTGCAACCTTCTGGAATTAATTTCTCACAAATCATGAAATGGGCAGGCCACACGGGTGTGTGGTGTATAAACACGAGCGTGCATGGCTGGGCACACGAGCGTGTATCACACTGCACGAGCGTGTGGTTGCCTCAGCACCCTCCCGTGTCTTGTCTACACGGGTGTGCACATTTGGGATTAAACACACGGGTGTGTCCCCTCGAGCATACGAGTGTGTGTGTGAATTTTCATACGCACATGGGCAGGACACAAGGCCGTGTTCATACAGATTTGAGGCCACACGGGCGTGTCCCCTCGGGCGTACGGTCGTGTGCTCAACCCAGAATCTGTAGAATACGTTTGGAAACCCAGAAATCCCACACAAACACATCCAATACTCAACCAAACTTCAATTAAACATCAACACATCATATATACATGCCAATAAACATACTCAGCTCATGCATTTCTCATTTAACTCATCAAATCTCATGCATTTCTCATCCAAATCATACCCAAGCATGTAAGCATCACACATTGCATATTCATCTCAAAATCATCATACATCTCATCATTTCATCATCATATCATGCTAAAAAAACATGCTCAACACACAGCAAGCATCCAATAAGCTGGAAAACAGGAAAACTTACTGGAAACCTAAGTGAAGAGGTAAAGAAATACTTACCTCTTGCCATGGCGTCCGGATCTCTCTCCCTAGCTGGTCCTGGATCTCTCACCAGAACAACGGCAACTGGCTGGACGGTTTCTAGTCTAGGGTTCACTAGAAAAAGAAGGAGAAAAGCTGAAGGAAAGCTGAAGGAGAAAACTGTGGGAAAAAGCTGGGAAAATAAAACTTATATCTCCTCTCTCTCTTGGCACACGGGCGTGTGCCCCTCAAAATCTCAAACTTTCTCTCTTTTACCCCTCAACTTAGCCTAAATGACATTTCTACCCCTGGGCTATTACAATCTCCCCCTCTAATAAAAATTTCATCCCCGGAATTAACTAAACAAATTTGGGAACCTATCTCTCATCTCAGACTTAATCTCCCAAGTGGCTTCCTCAACTCTCTGACTCCTTCACAGAACTTTAACCAACAAGATCTCTCTGTTCCTTAGGATCTTCACTTTATAATCCAGAATCTGAACAGGCGTCTCTTGATAACTCAGATCATCTGCCAACTCAAGATCCTCTATCTGAAGCATATGCGAAGAATCTCCCACATACTTCCTCAACTGAGATACATGAAACACATTATGGATCCTATCCATACTCGCTAGTAAAGCCAATCTGTAGGCGACTCTACCAACTCTCTCTAGAATCTGATAAGGACCAATAAATCTCGGAGCCAACTTACCTTTCTTTCCAAATCTCAAAGCTCTTCTATAGGGAGCAACTCTCAACAAGACATGATCTCCAATCTCAAACTCTACCTCCCTACGTCTCAGATCCGCATAACTTTTCTGATGATCCTGGGCCAGCTTAATCCTCTCTCTGATCACTCTGATCTGCTCAATCATCATTTGAGTCATCTCTGGACCTACTGCTGACTCTAGCGAATCTCTCTCATCCATCTCATCCCAATACAATGGCGAACGACATTTTTTACTATACAAGGCCTCAAAAGGTGCCATCTGAATCGTAGACTGATAGCTGTTGTTGTAGGTGAATTTCATCAATGGCAATATCACAGCCTAACTCGTCTGAAAATCTTTACAACACGCTCTCAACAACATGCTTCAGTTTTATTTGTATGCACATGTATATGTTTTTCCGCGAATATTTTCATATAATACCATTTTTATTTGGGTATGTATATGCATGTATACACTTATACCATGAGTTTTTCCGCTGCGATATGTCAGTTCAGTTAAGCATTTCGGTTGGGTATTATTGACCATATTTTCTCTATTTATTTATTATTATTTTATATTAAGCAGTGAACAGTAATACCCATCTAGGGTGTCTTACATTTTTGGTATCAGAGCGATATCAAAGCGGGAAACTGTGTGCATGTGTGTGAATTGCATTGTTTTCAAGATGCATATGTGTGCATTTCAGCGTATCCCAGCAGCCAGAGCTCGTCTTCCTCTCAGTGTAAGTACAATAGTATCTGTTTTGTTTTGTTGACCCTAATGCTCTGTGATTCTTCAGATAGGAGAGATAGGAGAGCCTGTGTTCCTAGATCGTCCGAGGATGAGGATAGTGCCTCAGCTGGGCAATCTAGTG
Organism: Anacardium occidentale; assembly: GCA_026122585.1. Lineage (NCBI taxonomy): Eukaryota > Viridiplantae > Streptophyta > Magnoliopsida > Sapindales > Anacardiaceae > Anacardium > Anacardium occidentale. The sequence continues at coordinate 12,147 of JAJEJH010002000.1, forward strand.
GAAGTGGAAGTGGTAGGAGGGGATCGCAGGCCGCCCGTGGTGCCCTTGGGGCAGAGGATGTCAGACAGATCTTTAGAGAAATGATGGGAGAAAGGCCTCAGCAGCCAGTCAGAAGCGATGAGCAGGGTTATGGCAGAGATATGCCAGTTAGAGAGGATACCTATCAGAGGCCAACAAGAAGACAACCTGAGTTTTAGAGACAGGGTTATCTCGAGCAGATGGGTGGTCAGTGGCCAGATATGGGTCAGTATCAGGGACAGAGTTCTGGGTCTGATACAGTGAGCACTAGTGGATTAGAGAGAGTTCATCTCATCTATAGTCTACTCGGTATTCACTAGGCTCCCAAGTTTATGGGTAATAGAGATCCGACAGTAGCCGAAGAATGGATAGAGGCAGTTGAGAGTGTGACCGGTCTGTTCACTATGTCTGATTGGGAGAGGGTCAGATATGTAGTCTTCATGTTCAGAGGTGATACGAGGTCTTGGTGGAATCTCGCGAGGACTACAGTTGATGAGGAGTCATTAGCTTGGGAAAAGTTTCGGGCCATGTTTGAGAGTGAGTTCAGGAGCCCAGGGACCATGTATGCTAGAGCTCAAGAGTTCATTGAGTTGCAGCAGGGCTCGAGTTCAGTCAGAGAGAACATGATTCGGTTCAATGCTTTGGACAGATTTGCTCCGAGTCTAGTGGGTACAGAAGCTGGCAAGGTTCAGAAATTTATTCATGGTCTACATCCAGCTATTGCCAGAGATGTTTTGACAGGAGACCATCCCCCGCAGAGATTCAGTGACGCTCTGGAGAGAGCGACCAGATCCGAGATGTGTCTACAGAGGATGAGTATGTATTCTGGACAGCCTGAGAAAGGTAGTGACAGAGATAGAGGCAAGAGACCCATGCAATAGAGAAAATCTGGAAAGAGTACTCAGAGACAGAGGACAGGAGGTCAGCCACCAGTGTGTCCTAGGTGTGGCAAGAGGCACAGTAGAGAGTGCCTGATCGGTTAGCCAGTATGCTTCGGATGTCGTCAACCAGGGCATAAGATATCTGAGTGTCCAGCGAGAGGTAGATCGGTGGAGCAGGAGGAGCAGGTTCCAGCAGACCTAGTTTAGGCAGAGAAAAAGGAGGCTTCTTTAGAGGTGGATGCAGTTCAGCTGGATGAGCTGATCGTCGTCGTAGTGGTGGAGCTAGTGCACCAGGAGGAGGTACAGGAACTTCAGGTAGAGGTGGAGGTCCAGCCAAAGTGTATGTCATGGGGCAGGAGCAGGCAGAGGCTACTCCACATGCTATTACTGGTCAGTTGTTCTTCTTTGACACCCCTTTATTTGTTTTGATTGATTGTGGTGCCACCCATAGTTTCATCTCTATAGGGGTAGTTGAGAGATTAGAGTTGACCCCTAGTGTGGCGGAGAGTTATGTGTGCATAGAGATGCCAGATGGGGGTGTGATGTATAGTGACCAGTTACTTTTTGAT
>JAJEJH010002001.1:0-13602 GCA_026122585.1 Anacardium occidentale
TTTGTAGAAATTTTTCGCCTTATATATATATATATATGCAAATCATCCTTTTACAATCCTTGCCACTCTTCTCATCCCATAATGCAAGTCTCGGCAACACATTCTGAAGCTCCTCACTACCAATGAACCCACCTCCATTCAAATCAGAAACGTTGAACGCCTTAGCGAGGTCAGCCTCTTCGACATCGCCGTTCTCGCAAAAGACACCTGTCTCATCCTTCTCCTACTCTTGATCTCTAATGCTGCTGCTATTACAGCTATTCCTTCTCGATGTGGAACCACAGAAGAACAAGAACTGATTGAAGTCTTATAAAGCCCGTACGGAATCATCAACACGTAAATTTTTTATACAATTATTCTTAGTTGAAAATTTAAAAAAAAAAAAAAAAAAAAATTGTGTTTGTTTGAATAACTAACATGAAAATTCACAACAAGCTTAAGCCTGGTAACTGCTAAGCCCTTAGACAGTTTTATTCAATTAATAGTTGCATTGCAGACATACCAGCACTGAATTTGTATTCAAAAATCCATCCAAGCAATGAACATTTAAAAGAATTAAGGACCATATATAAAATTTAACCTTAAAGGGGCATAACAATGTCATCATCTCGGGAAAAAATAAAAATAAAATACTTCAGCCAACTTTCAGAGCTTCAAGCTAAACTTGCCAGGCTCCTTAAAATTCTTTTCCACTTGTTCAATTTTGTTGATTTTGAAACCCCGTATCTGTAGTTCTTCTGGCACCGAAGTATCTTTGTAGTCGATGCTTTCCATTGTCCAGCCCTTGTTCTGCACTGCACCTTCTACTTTCACCTGTTTAAAGGGATATATGTAAATTCAATCCATGATTCTTTCAATCCTGAGTCTGAGTCGGTGGAAGCGAGTTAAGAGATTGTAGTACATACCTCTGCCTCATCAACAGCATCAACAATAAGAGCTCCATCCAAATTGAGATCTTCAAGAAAGACATTGCGGCCCTTAATGACCAAGGTTGATTTTTGAGAAATGGAGCAACTTTTGCCGACTTTCTTTTTGATGTCTGAAAAAATCAGGCCCCATTTTGGCTTCCATGTGATACGAGGCCACACTTCTACCTCTTGCCCATTGAAGACCTCTTGTACAGGTTCACCTACTTGGACTCCGGCCTGAAATTTAGATAAAATTAGAAATTCATTTAAGAAAGAGAGCAAGTTTCTAACACATAAACCAGTAGTATAATACAATTACCTTTCTCAGAATTAGGCTGTTTGCTCGATAGATGGCCATTTCTCCAGAAGTTGCACTATGATATGGATTTCCCTTTGGCACCTTAATAAAATTAAAAGCAAATTATATTTAATATGAAATATTAAATGCAAAAAGGATGGGGCTAAGCAAGTTATCTCCATGCACCATATATAATATAATCACAAACTTCCCAGATTTTTGAGGAGCTTTTTCAAGCAGAGACAGAACAATAGACTAAAATTAAAAAAATTTATGTATCTAGATATAATACTAGGACAAGCAACATAAGTAATGTATACGATCTTTTAAGCTTTAAGCATTACTGCTTAAGCATTTAGACTTCCAAATCCTTTTACATTTATACTGTTGATACTATTGCAACCTGTTTATTCATTTTCAACTTTGCTTGGATCCACTATCTAATGTGGAACCTACGCAGGACATAAGATGAGTCTAGTAGAATATAATGAACTCCAAGAACAATTCGGGGTCATCAAAAACGATTTATACCTTAGCAGCATCCTCTGGGTTATTCTTTACAGGTGCATAAGCAAGCCATGTATCCATCACCTAAGCAAAGGCATATCAGTGGGTCATTTAATAAGGATAAAAAATAATAATAAGAATACCTCAAAAGCAACTACCAGCACAGAACCATGAGAGGAATAAAGCCCAAGGCAAGAAAACAAAAATCAAATTTTGAGTGTCGAAAATCTAAGGGAAAAAAAGTTACTGTAAATCCAACTCTTGCAGACGGAGGCAATGTTTTTGGATAATCTTGCATCATACACTCAAGTCTAGTTGAGGACTTGAATGAAGATTTGGTAGAGTCTTTGTATCTGCACCAAAATTATGACAAAGTGACATAATTTCATTTTTACGTTGTTATTTATTAAAAGTATGGAACTTAAAAGCTAAAATAACGACATATAAGCATCAAAACTTCGATAACTTGGGATCAAACCCAGTATTTTTTCTCACATCGTTGGCAATAATACTAAATTCAACTTCATCAGCCTACTAAGGAATCCAAGATCACAAGGAGCTTCCTACTGAGTGCAATACTGAATTATAGCTTCTCTTTAAGTAGCAATCTCCTTGAGTGGAATAATTCAGTAAACAATGAAAATTCTACTAAGTTTCCACTCATTATCCACTTACACATTTATGAACTATTATCATTAGAAACTCATTTACAGAATCATTCTACTGACTTTAGTTGCACTGCATATTCTGTTAAGGCAAGCAGTGTCCTGCTGCAACAGTAAAAGTTTAGAGACAAACTGATTTTGTACATCCAACAGAACTTTGATCAAATGAAACTTAACTTCTTGATTGACGCAAGCAATCAAACACCATGAATGGCAATCCCATATCAAAAAATCATCTCTAATAAGATTTAATATTAAAAAGAGAATTACTTTGGGTTAACAAACTCCTTTATTGCACCTCCAGTTTTCTTGAGCTCCTCAAGGTAAGGACCAAGTTCCAAAATCAACTGCAGAGTATGTAAATAGCAAAAGTTAAAACATTGAAACACTATAAAACCTATGAAGAAAGAATTTAAATATGCATGAATATGTCTTTCCAACCTGAATTCAGATCAAACTGTGAATTAATATAAAAATGCTGAAGACAAAAGCATTTAAGTTTCAGCAAAGCCTCATCATTTCATCATTGAATATTTCGAAATTTTAAAAATATTTTGCATTGATAATGTAGATACTAACTGATATATTCTTTTCATTGTCAAAGAGGTTCTTTCAACCTAAGTAGCATTCATTTTTTTAATTAAAACTAACAAAAGTAACTAAAAATGTGTGACGACCACCAAATTGATATCCATAATTGGATAAAATTAGAAAGGTTAGTATTTATTAATTTAACTAGATACATTTCCAAAACAGAAATATGTAAATAAGTTTAAACTAGAAATTGCCTGGTTAATATTTCCTGGAAAAGGAGAATAGCCTGTTTCACAGTTGACATCTCCATCAGAATGCCCAGTTGCCCGAAGCAGAGGATCCAGCTGATTGTATTCTACATTGATCACCATAGATCTCCCTGAAATTCAATTACCTTCAAGTTAGTAATTATGCCCAGGTTAGAAGCAACATTGCTAGTACTTATTATTATGTTGTACAATTAAAGCGTGGATATAATGTTATCAACATCATATAAAAAACATAACCCTGTGATAACAAGAAAGAAATTATTGAACATAAATTAAAACGATCATGAAGCCTTTTCCCCTCCTAATTTGTAGAATCTTCCTATCTTCTAAAATATTCAATTACGTGCTACAACTCATTAGTTTTTCATTATAATTTAGATGATTGTAAATCTCAAAGAAGTTTTCAATATCTCATTCATGTGAAGGTTAAGGAAAATAATTAAACTTTTCACTATTGGTGATGTTTGTTACTTCACCAAGGAGGTTAGCGTCCAGAAAAAACAATATATGTATAATTTAGTCTTCAATAACCTTGTCTTCCCTCCCAAACCAAAAACGATTATTTAGGTTTCACTCAAGTAAGAGTATAATATACTTTTTTTTTTTTTAGAAGAAACATAAGCAGTATAATCTACATATATGGAGAACATACTGTAATACATGAATCCCCTGGGTATTAGAGGAAGGAAAAAAACATTTTATAACTTACCATCAGCATGAGTTAGCTTGGTTATGCCTCCAATAGCTTCTTTCGCTTTACGTGGAACAGCAAGAGAGTTAACATGGTACTTTTTCATAGCACTGACACCCAATGATGCTGAAATTCCCTGCATAAAGATAAAGTATCTTTATTTTATAGCCAAGTACAACTATTTTTAACCAGAAGCAATTCCAAATGAGACTACAAGATTAAAGCAACTCCACCTTGAACAGAAGTGCATTGGTATCTTGAAAGAAAAGAACCCATCTCACACCAGTATCAAGCCTGAAAAAATGACAAAGCATCACCAAAATCATGATACCGCATTTGTTGAACCAAAATTCAATTAGATCTATGAGATGCAACTTGATGAACTTATTCATTATTGCAAATTACAATAGGGGGTATCTCCTTCAATATATGGGTGTGAATATGTGTAAAAAGCAAGAAAGTTACTCCCATGCCCATTCATCAGGATTGAAGTTGAATGAATTAGCACATTATAAAGGGGAGTGAAGTTACCAAACAGATGGCTTAAGGTGTAAACTAGCACCCTTTCTTATCTCATACATTATGACTATCATTTTACTTTCATGTAGTGACCTAATACAGATTAGAGGACACTGTTTTCAAGGGTATTCATCACCTACTCTGAAAAGTGAAACACATTCAACACCAAGGTTCACAAAACAAAAATCCTTGTGGTCATACATAAACCAATAATTAGAGATGAGGAACAATTTTGAATATAATTGCAAAGCTAATTCAATACATTACAAAGAAAGCATTCGAAATATACCATGTCTTTAAAAGGCCACTTGAATACAGAAGGGAATGCACATCGCCATGGCCATGAGGTTTTGTCTATAGAAACCAAAAAGTGTTAACTTACAAATACAGACAAAATATCAATGTTAGAGAGGTTGAATATACTCTGAGATTTACTCAACAGAATCATGGAAATACTCTGGCACTTATGAAAAATAATACAGAGAATAAGAACCTGAATTCTGTACTTGCTTTTAGGATCCAGTGCAAGCCGAGCATCATTATCATCTAAACATGCAACTTTTTCCTGCAACAAATTGTAAACATAGTATTTTAATAGAGCTTTTCTACAACCATAATGATATTCCAATGCATCAGTTATGGTATTTAATTTATAATAAAAGAAATACGTAAACAACCAATCATGTACCTGCTTCAGAAGTTTTACTTGTGAAGGTTTCATTCCAAAATAAGAATTTGATTCTAGAAGCTCCAATGTTCGTGAATGTGTATCATCCGATGTCATAATAGCAAAAGGAATCTCTTTGCATTCTCCTACAAATTTGAAAGAGACATCATTGCTTGAAAAGTCAAGAAAAAAGCTACATGATGTTTCTTAGAGAGTGATGCACACTACATATGAACTTGAGGAGAAGTAGGTCTGACAGCATAATATCACAGTTTTTATCAGACATCAAAATCAAACTGTTTTAGGTGTGGCATACTATCAGTGTTTTCATTCAATAAGCATTTTTGTGATAACAAACCTTCGGTCAGTTGGCAGCTAGCATCTTGAAGAGCCAAAATAGACTCAATGTAGTACTGTAAAAAACATGTTCCAGTAGTGGTTTCGGCTGGAAGAGCCACCTGCAAGATATTAAAAAATTAGTAGTTACTGATCTCAGTACAACTTCAAACTGATTTAATGGTGAAGTTAACATTAGTAGTTATGTCAAATATATAACAAGCTGTTAGATCTAAAAACAAGTTATAGACTAAAAAGTCAGTAAATTTGGACATTTTTTGACAGATGAGTGGTATAAATTCGGAAAGATATACTTATCATTCCCGCTTCATTTGTGATATGCAATAACTAGGAATATCTAGAGATAAAATCATATTAAAGTAAAATACTGAAGTTATAAGAAAAAACAATTATATAAACTATGATTAACAAAAAAATAATTTAATACCCAGTTAATACAATGATAAAAAGCAGAGACCTTAATTCCATTGTATCCAAGGCGTTCCCCAAGACCACCTGCGACCAGAACAAAGGCAGCATTCTTAGCTTCCTTAACTCCTGCCTCCTCATAATTGATAAAGGTATCATCACCAAAAGTTAAAGATTCTCCTGTTGGGACCTGCAAAAATTATCGCCAACATATCAGCCAAATTCTACTCATTCATTTATTTGTTGTATTAAACTGATGATACCAGTGGAATCAAACATCCTTCTCCTCAGCTATATAAACCCAAAGAGAATGACACACTTCTAAGTCCCCTCTCACAGTCAGAGTGGGCTGAGCTACAGTTTGTGAAATTTGGTGGCACTTAATTGTTACAAAACTAAATTTTAAACTTCTACTCATTTAAACTATATTTTACACAATTTTGCTAATTCCATACTGGGGAAGAAGCCAAAATTATCGAGGAGGCAGTATCCAAGCAGGCCAAGCACAAAAAGAGCATTTCGCTTTTGACAAGGAAAATAAAGCATAGAATCTGGAGACATAACACAAATCAAATCAGATTATGTGGATAGATGACTCCTGGCCCTTGTCCATGAATTCTCAAATCTTCAACTAACAATAAGATATAGGATTATCACAATGATGATCACAATGCAATTCTCATTAATCAATCAACAAAGACATTTGTATTTGTAGATATGTCTAAAAATTGCTTATCACAATTATTATACAAGAAGAACAAAAGTATATTGGTTTGAAACTCAAAATGAAAATTCTATAATAATTTTATCATAATTTTCAGTTGATTAATTCACTAAAAGTGAAAACTTCTAAGTCTAAGAAGCATGAAATTTAAATTTACTTACAGAAGGAGTGAATCCATCAAATGGATTCTTCCCATCTTTTGAGTCCGCTAAAAGTTCTCTAGCAGTTTTAATGTAAGATCTCAAACCACCAGGATAGCTAGAGTTAAGCCGAGCCACCTAAAAGGAACAGAGACAAAATAGAAAAATCAGAAAAAAGAAAAAAAAAATACATGGTTTGACACTAACAAAAGAATGGAGCCATAACAGAAACACATCTTTTTGTATCCTCATCATAGAGACTCATTTTATAATTTAAGAACAGAACAAAAGGCTAGAATATGTCTAACCATCATTCTTTTTCTAACTCTACCATTTCATTATGAATATATGCACTTAACCAAAATAAATAAATTCAAGAGGAAAAAAAAAAAAAAGTAGCCTCCACTAGAATAGATTGTTTAACGGCAACACTAAAATTAAGAAACATTACTGGTGCATTTTATACTTTCTAAGTTTTGACCGCAGGTATGGTCTCGCATCATTTAACTTTCCAAAAGCTACGAGATCAAATAAACAAAAAAATTCAACTTTAACAAAACTACTAAAAGAGAACTAACCATCAACCTATCACATGCATTAATCCATTTTCATATCACTCAGATAGTTTCAATCAAACTTAACTTTTCCAGTGCATTCGATTCTAAAATATTTTATCCATCCCAATGCTTTTGTCATTCATCCTATATAATAATAATACTAGAATGTAAACAAAATAAAGTTCAAATTGCCAAAAAATAAAAATAAAAATAAAAATAATTCACACACACATCCACAAAAGACAATCTAATTGAGAAACAAAAATCAATAACCAATTACCTGATCAAAGAAAGCTTTTTTCTCCTCAACATCAGCGCCAGGCTCAGCCCACCGCTCAAACAAATGACTCTGTCCTATCTCCATCAACATCTTAGCCAGTTCAATCTGCCACGTCACCGCCAGCACCAAAACAATAATGCAAATCATAAACAAAATCACAAGAACAAAATAAAACACAGCAATTAAAAAACATTTCTTGGTTGTACCTGGTCAGCGGGAAGGAGAGAGAGATTTTTCTGTAGATTAGGAGCGGAACTGGCGAAACCGCCATCGATGCCGAGTTTGGAGAGGCTATCAGTGGTTGATTCAAGCGGCGAGGCCATTGAGAAGGAAGAAGCAAACAACAAGGCGTTTGGTTTAGAGATTGGTTGACAAGAATGTTTTGGAAGGAGTTTGTAGACAATTAACATACGAACACTGCTGGCTTACAGCGTACGTGTTTGAAGGCGATAGTTGAGTCCAGTTGAGGTGGCGTTGTCGACGTGAATCCTCCAGCCGAATAAGTTCAAATTATCAGTGACTGGTGACCGAGACTACCTGTCGCAATCGCTTGTAAGGGAAAGGTAATGTTGATCCTACACGGTAAAAACCAAATTTAACGGATCTCAATCATTAACAAAAGGCGGAACCACATATTGCCACCCAAGGTTTGGTTTAATGTCCCACCCTCAATAGTTTAAAAAGTCAACCTTGGGTGGCAACTTACGTTTGGCCTTAACGAAAATCTTTAAAAAAAAAGTCTTGCGGGGAAGTACGAATTTTTTTTTAAACATATTTGTAGAGTCTTAAAAAAATGTTGATATTTTGCAACCTATAAAAACTAAATTCAACAAGAAATTTTTTTTAATAAAAAATTATATATAATTTCTATGACTATTTTAAAAATAACAAAATCATGAATTATTCTTTAAAATTTTATAAAAATGTAAAATGACTATACTAGGGCCTGTAACTAGAGCCAATAAACGTTCATATTAGAGTGAGATTTTTTTATTTTATTTAACATAATAATTGTAAAATCAATTGTTTATATAGAATTTCTCAATTCGATATGATCAATGATCTTTGATTTGATTAAGAAAAAATAAACAGAGATTGATTAAACTAAAAAAGTTATGGATTTGGACTGATTTTCTCATCATAAACAAAAAAAAAATAAAATTTATAGCCACTAAATCTATAATGTAAAATTTATGTTTTTTGAAATTCAAAATTTTAAAATATTGTATATTTTTAAAAATAATAACATAAACTTTAAATTATAGATTTTAAATGTATATAGTAGTAATAACATAAATTTCACAGGGGTAAATAAGTAAATTCGAAACAAACAAGTAAAGGATAAATGGGTATTTGCACAGGTCAAATAAGGTCAACTTTCATCTTAAACGAATCAAATCAAAGTTAAAATAAGGTATTTTTTTGAGATATATATATATATATATAAAGGGGCGGAGATTTGGTGGGCATAACTACTTTTGGTAAAGTCGCTTTGAGCCCACGCCATTTGCTTTGCCATGTCTTTTGTAGCGTCTTTTTCCTTTTGGTGTGTTGATGCTTTAACCAATTCCCAAGCATATGCCATATTGACGTAAGGCCTTCAGCCAGCCTCATGATCAAATCTTGACACCTTTCTACATAAACACGACTTTGATGAGATTTCATTCGATTGTTTTGGACGTAAAGTACAAAAGCTCTTTTTGTGATTTTATTCAATTGTGTTGACTGCAATTGAAAATGACCAAATGGGTAACATCGAAATGCATGGATCTTTTACATGGACCTCCTTCCTGGACAGACGTGAACATGATAGATTATTGGATTGACTTCAGACTTGGCGTATTGGCTTCTTCAGGTCAGGAGAATTCTGAACTTCATAAATTGCGGGATTTTTTTTCTTTCTTTTTCTTGCTTTTTCTCGGCAGGCAACTTGAGTTGAGTGATAATCTAGTTTTTATGGAAGCATAAAGTGATATAGTTCGGTTTTGTTGAAACTTCGAAGGTCTTGGTTGGTACATTTTATTAGTTAAAGGAATTTGTTATTGTTGAAAGGCCAAGCCACTTATTCCCACATGATGTTTTATTAAATGAAAAAGCATCATTTAAAATTTGTTAAAGAGTCAAATATTTATCTATTGATCAAAACTAATTATTAAATTTAATAGTCAACCGTCAAATTTAATTGATTAAAAAAATATTTTTATTTTTTTGAATAAAAAGAATTTAAAAAATAATAAATAATTAAATTAAATTTTTATAAATATTTAAAATATAAAATAATTTTAAAATAATAATTAAAAAATTTTAAAATTAAAAAATACGATGTCAACAATTTTTAAATTTTTTATTATTTTTAATCTTATTAATTTTAATTATTATATTAATATTATTATATATTAAATTTTATTTTAATATTAATATTATTTATTAATTGAAAGAGAAATAGATATTTGGCCTTTTTTTTTTTAAACCGAATTGGGACTTTGTCATTGAAGGAAACCTTGGGTGAGAATTAGTCGTTTGGCCACTGTAGAAAGGTTCTTTGATAAGCTTCTCAAGCTTTACCACCCTCCTCAAATAGATTCACCAATTTATGTTTGGACATTATCTCTAATTGTTGTATGCCAAATCCGTCTATCAGGGTCTTAAGTTCATCGAAGGATGGCTCTTTGAACAATTGTTGATGTTTATTTTTCACCTCTTGAATGATTTATATTAGCTTTGTTTAAGCTCTTGACTAGTCTCTGGTTTATTTTACTATTTATAAGATCATCGTTTCTGATATCAATTGATATAGTTTGGATAGTTTTAGAAAAAAAACAAAAAATTTAAGAAAAAAAGAGTTTAGAATAAGAAATATTAAGTGATTTTGAAAATATAATGAGAACACAAAAAAAATCATGCATTCATTCAGTGTGATTTGTTACAACAAAAACACTTTAACTGTTTTATATAGTTATTTCATTATAGGATTAATTTAAGAATGTTTTATTTAAAAATATTTGTGATTTTAAATAATATTCTTTGACATGAATGTATAAAACAAATTTGATATGAAATTTTGTTTGGGGAGACTTTAAACAATCTTCTTTTAGAGTTTTAGACATAAGATGTCCTCCAAACTCTCCGCTCATATTTCTATTCTGCACATTGGATTGTGGTTCCACAGGTCTTAATGGTGTCTGCTTTGGCTTCATCTTTTCTTCCTTCACTTGAGCCTGCTGCTGAGCTGAGATTGGAAATGGAAGTTGCTGCCACGACATGTTATTGTAGTGTATTTCAGGTTCAAGTTTATTAATAATTCTTTCTGGTCTTAACTTGGAAGTGGTTTTTAAAAGTAGAAGGGGCATTTTGTCTGGTTTCTTCAACGACAGCAAATTAAGATTATGTTGACTGGATTGTGTGGGGTGAACAGAAGAGGAATTGGCTGCCGTTAATCTGTTCGTGCTAATTCCTTTCACGTTTATCCATGTCAATCAACAAGTCACTTCCATAACCCATTGATTTTATCAGAGTCATCATTTTCCCGACCAATAAATATATTCAAAGAAGCTTACACCCTGTGGGAAACAATTAGAAAGCATCCAAATTTTAAAGAAATAAAAAAAATCCAACACTTCATAAAATAACACAACTCGTCTAAGAATCCGAATGCCCAAGTATTTTCATTTCATTTCATTTCTAAATTCCTGTAAATTTGTATTGGCGTACACTGTAGACTAAAAAAAAATCCTATAAAAATAAAACATAAAAGAGGGGAAAAGAATGGGGGTGTTTTTCTCCCAATATACAAGCAAAGGCATCAAGATCATACTGCAATAGCAGAGAAACAGAAACACGCCTACTTCCTTTACCTATGTTCCAACAGGAAATACCTTTTCCCGTTCCTTGAGGACCATCGCTTCTAGTCAGGAGTCCACTGTACAGAGATGATTATGTTGTCAGCTTAAGTTCATTATGCGAATTGGTCTCACTAGCTCATCAAGATCATCCAATTGTGAATCCAAATCATTTGCATCATCAAAGGTTGTTTGCTCACTCATCATATCACTAGTTTCTCCAGCTTCTTCATCACTAACATCAAGGCTAATATAATCTGCAAATTCTCCATCAAAACAAATATCTTCGTTCTCTGGCATTGAATGCCTTTCAGACATCCTTTTTGGAGGCTCAGAGTCCTCAATGCTCGCAAAACCAAAATAACGCCCTCGATTTTTCTTCTGCTCCCTTGATTGTCTGATTTTCTTTCCCTTGCTTCGGCTTTTTGGGTGGTGAAGCTTGCACTTGAGTCCTAGAGGGCAGAAGCCTGTAGCTTCAAAAGTTGGGCAGACATAGGTGTGCTTCTTCCGGCACTGACAGCATAGATATATTCCATTTTACTTATCCAGGTAGCATGGGATTATGTGCAATTTGGTCAAGACAGAAAGTAGTCAAGAAGGTATCAAAAACACATTAGAAAATTCAAGCATTATCCTTCTGTTAAAAAGCATAACAATCGTCAAGAATTGAAGGCCAGGAACTACAGTAGATTGTGTCAACCCACAAGGCAAGAACAAACGGTACCAGCCAGTTTAATGCTTGTTATATTTAAAGTAAGGTTGAAGCTAAATCCATGGTGAAAAAGGGTTTCTTGTCTTATAAGAAAAGTACGGAGTCTAGGAGATTCAAGTCCACACTACCATGCAATGCATATAATTGTGTCTCAGTATGAGCATAGATGGGACAGATTCTCCTTTTTTTTTTTTTTTTTTTTTGTAAAAGCCTCAAACTAAATTCACAGCATGAACCAACCAGAAAATAACAAGATAGATATAGAGTCTAATACAAACAGAGAAATGAAGTTTTAAAAGTCTAGGATAGTCTTTGTATACGAATAGGCTACCTCATTGCCATCAGCACAATAGCCCTTTAGAAATCCTTCGCAAGTAGAGGCCTTTGGATTCACATGTACATGCCTGTAAGGACAATCCTTGTTGGAGCACAAACCTGAAAGCAAAGTAGTCAGCTTCTGTGTATTATAAATAGACTAAATCAAAACAAAATATAGCAAATAATACACCTTGCAAGAAATAAGAACAATCTGGCATTCTTTCCGGAATGACCTGCATGAAAAGTAAAACTAAGGTTAAATGCCAGCAAAATATGAGAAAAAGCCCACCATACCTTGGAGTAAACCACTTGATATTATCAATCAGACATGTAACCTTATGAGTCAATTTGCAACTGGAATTGGAACATAAACCATTCAGAAACTTCGTGCACACTGCAATTTTAGAGGGATCGTGTACATATGGACATTTTCCATCATCCTTATTGCATTTCCCAAATCTTGTAAAAAACTGACAGTACTTCCGCTTTCTAGCTAATCGCAATCTGGCTGTGTGCAAACTCCAACGTACTTTCTCGCTAGCCAGAACACGAGTTCGCTTCTTTGGATCTCTTATAAGCTGGTTGCCGTTGCCAATTCGAACATATCTGCCAAAATTGGAATCCATTTATAAACAATTACTTAGATGCAGCAGCTAAGCAAAACTTCACAATCTACAAGCATATTTTCTCAAGATGATCAATAAAAAATGCACAACTATCAGCATTAACAGCAGATAGCTCATTACACAGGTAGAAAAAAGATAAACTAACTACCAATTTAAAGGATTAATAGAGGAATACATAAACATACTCATCATTGCCAATAACTAATCTCCTTGGAATATAAGACTTCCTGACATTTTTTTCCAAATCGAGAGCAGCTGAGCCTGTTGATTCATCATCTACAAGGAAAATGTGTCATGTATGTCAATATAACGGAGTACTATACACTTGGATCTTCCAGCCATTAAGCTTCAATCTTAATACTAAAAATTAAAAAGTAAGAGTTACTTGCACTATAGCTTCCAAATTCTAAAAAAGTTCAACTTTCATTAAAGCTACTTTAGACAGTTTGACGCATATAAGGAAAAAAATGAGTAAACAAACAAGGTAATACCAGATATCCTCTGAAGGGTCCGTCTAGAAGAATCCATTTTGTATCGAACTGAACCAATGCGAAATATTCGTTCTCCTGCAAAAGTATTAGAA
>JAJEJH010002002.1:0-13575 GCA_026122585.1 Anacardium occidentale
AATCAAATTTCTTTTATTGCATTAACCTTGTACATGTATGTGCTCTGCATACACGATCATGTGCTTTACACAAATAATCGTGTGCCTTTATGCCTTCATTGCTAAAGATTTTTCATAACAACACATGATTTTGTGTATAATACCCGTATGATCACCACATGATCAAAATTTTTAGTTTGTACGGGCACACAAACTTTTATGTATCTTCGTGCAAACAATGAAGTCTGATAACATGTGCATAATTGGGCTTACAAGGGAGGCATTAGTAGTGCATCCTCATATTTGACATACGATCGTGTGCTTAAAAGTAGCATAATCATACATCCTTGCTTTTTGTTATATGGATGCTTACATGTAGGACCTGCTGCTGAATAATATATGTTCTTTTATTAATAAACTAAAAATTGGGTACACGCGACGGGAATCCTATGAAAGAAAGCTACTGCTATACAATCTAAATTACATATATGAAAGCGTAAAGCTGAAATCTGAAATATAAATATACAATGAGCCCATGATGACTTTTCATATATGCATATTGTTCTACACATTATTCTTTACATCTGGGTACATAAGGATATACAAAATACAAGACCTCACAGGCCAAAACTGAAAATACAACTAAAAACTGTGTGTGGAGTCCTCTCCGTCAGCCTCAGTCCACCCGCTCGTTCCAGTAGCAAACTGACCTAAAAAGGAAGGAAGAAGGAAGGGATGAGTGATAAAGATCACCCAGTAAGCGTTTCTTACTTCCCTCAACCCAAGCAAGCAACACACAAACACATACATACCTGGCATCGGCCCTAACCATTCATCTAGTCGCTTGCTGGTACTGAAACTGCTTGTTAGGATTCTCTAGAATCTCATTTTTATTCTTACATGTCATGATATAAATGTCATGTCATGCTAACTAAAAATAGCTGATGATGTATGTATCTGAATCTATATGTACCCGAAGGTACCTACTGTACTGATCAGGCTGATGAACACAGGGATTCGACATCTTGGCCATATGGGCTGAACATTCTAACTACTAGCTAGAAAGCTGAATGTGAAATGCTAGACAATCTGACTGGTGTTAGAAAACTGAATCCCACAGATGTCTCCTCGAGTTCACCCAAACTTTAACCCGTATATCAGGTTCTGAATACTGAATACTACTGAATTCAGATCTCTTGATCCTCTCATATTACATGTCATGTTATGATATGCTCATGCAGCCTTTATTATCTGATTTCATGTTTATCTGATGCTGATTACCCTTTCTGATTGGTTTCTCGTGCTTTAGAATTCATTTTAAACCTTTTCTGTGAAAAACTGCTGGTGCACGGGCGTGTGAGCAAGGCACACGGGCGTGCATGGCAAAGGCACACGGACGTGTGCCCAGACGCACGGGGTCGTGTGTTGGCCGTGTAGCCGATCGTGCTCGCTTCTGAAATTTTACACATTTTTTACTGAAAATCAGGCACACGACTGTGCTCCTCAGGACACACGAGCGTGTCCTCTACATCCAAGCCGTGCACACTTTGTGCACACGGGCGTGTCCTTGCAGAAACAAGGACACACGGGCGTGCTCATGCGGGCACACGGGCGTGTGTCTTGTTCTGTATCGACATGGCTCACCTGGAACTGCAGGAAACCCATCTATTTCTCAACCAAACACAAATTAACTTAAAACACACATTCCAGACACTCCAATATACACATATCAAGCATCAATTTCATCATTCATCCACTACCACTGAATCCACCATGGAAATATCTCATTTCTCTCACTAACACACACACAAGCAAAGCAAGCATGGTTCTTGGGTGGAAATATGCATCTCAAACATCATGTCATCTCATATAATCAACCAAACATATCATAAGCATGCTAGAAACGTAAACACACATTTTCAAGCATCATCAAACATCAAAGCAAGCTGGGAAACACAAGGAAGAAGTAAAAAACACTTACCTCTTGACATGGTTGCTGGAAATCTTTCTCTCAAGCTAATCTCTTGCTTCTCTCACTGGATTAGGGGTCGTTGGAAGCTAGATTTCTTGTATAGGGCTGGGAGCTGTTGAGAACAAAGAAACTTAGCTGAAATGGGAAAACTGTTGGGTGAGAAATAACTTAATATTTCGTCTCTCTCTCATTAATCCCACCTGCACGGGCGTGCAGGGCAAAGTGCACGGGAGTGCACCAGGGAAAATGAATATAATTCATTTTCCGCACTTCGCATAATTGAAACCTCTCTAAATGAATCATACGAAGGCCACACAACTATGAAAACTTACCATCTCACCCCTAAACTCTTCTAGACTCGTAATCTATTCCTGAATCTCATTTTTAACCCCAAAACTCTACCCCTAAGGGCTTTTTTAATCTGAGATGCTACATTACATTACTTAACCAAATCATGCGTTCTTTTTATAAGGCACACACCATCATGCGACTAGCACACACACGATCATGCGTCTGAGCAAACTTGTAAAATATAACCCTTTTTGGTCTTGCTTTATCATGATTATTTTATGCAAATACCAGTTATATATTTTAACATAGTTTCATTAAATCAAAACCCACAAAAGTCCAATAGTCTACTATTAATTACCAAAAGTAAAAACCTTTGTCTACTATGAAAAAAATTTTGATTGAATAATCTCTAAACAAAGTTTTGACTAACTTCTTTATCTTAATGTTGTAGGTATAAATTTTAGAGAAAACTTGTGGTTTCTAATCAAATCATGGAATAAAAGACATAAATTTTGTTTAAGGTTTACGTAGACCATATTTTACATCCATTTTAACATATATTTACTAAACTATACAAGAGTCAATTAATGGACACAAAATGAGCCAAAAAATATTGATAAAACCTCTAAATTTGAAATGTTGATTCATGAAATTATAAAAAAAATCACACCTTTATTTTGATAAAGAAGAGATCATTTATAGATGAAATTGAATGAAAGAAAGATGAAGAGAAAAAGATAAGTTTTTGTTCAAAGATGAAATCAAATAAAAGGAAGATAAACTTTGTTTTAAGATAGAAAGACACTAACAAAAGTGTTTTCCTTCAAATAGAAGAAGTGTTATTCCTAGAAAAGAAAAAGTTAGAAAAATCATATTTTCTCAACTGAGAGTCCCACTAGGTCTTAAAATTACTTTAATAATTAATTCATAATTTTGATGAAATATTTAAAATATTATGGTAGCTCTACATTAACTTTGTCACAAATTGGTTTTTTCTAAAAAAAAAAAAAAAAAAAAAAAACCCAAAGTGAGATTGTAGGCTGATCAATGTTTTTTTGCTGTTGGGTTTATTTGAAGGCTATAGACTTTAATCCCACTTAAGGTTTTCTTGAATGATAAAGTCTTTTCTATCAATTTTTTAAAATATAAATACCTATCCCATTAATTAAATTTAACAGTTAAATATTAATAGTTAAAGTTGAAAAAAAGTTAATATAATAAAATAAATTATACAAGTAATAAAAAATAATTTTTAAATTAAAAACTAAAAAAACCAATGACGATAGCTACCAAAAGTTGAACCAAGTGTCTCAAAAGACCCTCTGACTTAAGAGTGACCAATTTTAGCCTCTTCATTTTGGCAAAAACAACTAATCTGATTATCTCTACCATTATTGGTGACTAGAAACAATTGAAAATGGATAAGACTAACCATTTTTTACTACCAATGATGGTGAAGATGACTAGATCTAGTTACTTTCGCTAAAATGGGAAGACGACTACTTGTTTTAACTTTCGACGGTTATCGTCTATGACTTTACCAATAACGATGGTTATTGCTTTTTAGTTTTTTGAAAAAAAATATTTTTTTATTTAATAATTTAATATTATTAAAATATTATTTATTTTTCTATTTTTTTGGTTAAAAGTATTTTAATCATTTTATAAAAAATATTGACAAAAGTGGATAAGAGATACTTCATAGATGAGCATTTGATTTTTAAAAAATTAATGACTTATATTTTGTCATTGAAAGAATCCACGAGTGGATTAAGTTATGGGAAATTAATTAATTTAGCCAAATTTTAAAATAAAAAAGAACAAATATTTCCAAAAATTTTTTGCTTCTACGAATTTATCCAAATTTTCGTGTGTGACAAAATACGCGGACCACATGTGGTACCTATAGGAAATGAATTATTATAGAATTCAAATTAATCGCGTGTGTGCGTTGCACATAGCACACAAAACTTGTGGAGGCAAAATGACAAAGATACCCTTGATATATGAAGAAAACTGAAACAAACTTGCATGTATTACATGCAAAATACACATCTGAACTCCTTGATGAATAACAATAGCTTTTTCTAGATCTTGGGAATGATTTTCACAATTTTTAGCATCACAAATGAAGATAAAGGTAAGTAGAATATTCTTATTGTAGATTTAGTCCAAGTTTCATGCCTTTTTAGATAGATTTAGGGCATTATAGTGAAAAAAAATTTAAAATTTTTAATGCTATTTGTGCTGAGTTGGTTCTTGATTTTGAATTGCATTTGCACTTTATTAGATGTAGATTATATTTAGATTATTATAAAAATGATTTAGTGTAGAAAAGTTATGATTTTGCTATTACATGATGACTAAGTGTGTCACATGCATGGTACATGTAGATTGTGTAATAATGTATACTGACCAAGGTTAGGGATAGGGGTTAGTTTGCCAAGTTCTTAAATTGTAGAGGGTATAACATAAGACATATAATACACATTAGGTTATGTTTGCAAGTTTTTAAAATTTGGGAGGGTGGGTGCATAGAATGCACAAATAACACATTAGGTTTTTACTAGTTTTTAAAGTTTAAGGGTGCATTTAATATGCATGGTATGTGGAATGTGCATTAACAAGTGGCATATTTTTAACCATTACGCATGATTTGGTCCATTATGCATACCACAAACATTCAAGGTTATAATGAACAAAGTTATGACAATAATTTAGGAGTAACATGAATGACTCCTCTAGAGACCCATGTAACATCCCGAGGTTAGAATGATCTTTTTAGGCCTTGAATTAGGGTTAGAAGAAAGATTTCTCAATTAGAAATTAGTTTCAGTGAGTTTAGAGGGTAGAACGGTCTTTTTGAAAGCTTTATATGCAGCTTGTGGAAGGAGCATGATCGTGCATCTCTGGACACATGTTCATGCGTTCTTTTCTCTTCATGCACTCCCGTGCATGTTGTCGCACGCCTGTGCATGCTTGCTGATATATAAAGTTAGATTTTTCCTTTCGCCAGTTTCAGTCAGCTTCTTATCTATTTTCCCTTCTTTTCTCTCCAGCTAACCTAATCAAATTGAGAAAGAGAGATTAACAAACTTTTAGCAGCCAATCCAGTCAAGATTCAGTCAGAGATAGTGAGACTGAAGTCATTAGCAGCTCCAAGTAAGTACCTCTTTACTTTTTTTCCTATTTACATAGTTTATATTTCCTTGATTGGGTTGATTTTGTTATAAAAGCATGTTTCTAGTTTCCTAGCATGTTTATGAGATGATGATGATGAAATAAATGAAAGATTTGAAGTTAGAAGCATGCTTAGTTCCCTTGATACATGTGTGTGTGTGTATTTAAGGGTTTAAAGAGATATTAGTTTGATTTGGCTATGAAAGATGAGAAAAACGTATCAATAGCAGTGTGTTTAGCATGTATGCATGTTATAGTATGTTTAATTGAAGCTTGGTAGAGATTTGAGTTGAGATTGATGGTGATTCTGTGCCTTTCAGCTGTGGGTGCCGAAACAGAACAAGATGTATGCCTGTGCACCCAAAGACGTACGCCCATGCAGTCTTGTTTTAGTAGGGTCACAGTCATGCATACTAGGTGTGCACGACTGGATCACGGTCGTACGTTAACAAAAGAGAAAGGAATAAACCAAATTTCCAGAAGCTAGCACGATTAGGCTGCATGACTGGCACACAACCCGTGCACCTTTATGCACGCCCGTGCATTTGATAGTACACACCCATACACCTAGTGAAAATAAAAGATTTCCTTTCCATTCAACAGAATTTCAGTAATAAGGAAGCATATCAAATATCCTAAGTCGAATATCAAATGAAATAGTTAATTAGGAATAAGAATAAGTATAAAGAAGGAAGAGACACAAAGAATCCACAGTCATAACTAAGAAAAACTCAAGAGTAATTTAAAAACAGTTTAAATAATAGATCATGATCAGGAAACAGATGAGAACAAAAAAACAATAATAGATACAGTATACGCATACAGAAATAGAAATATAAATAGTTATAAAATATATAAGACGAGAAACTGACAGATACAACGATAGAGTACAGTATATAGAACAGTTTACACAAAACTTATTAATAAGTTTAATAAGTTACAAAAACAACATAACAGTGATAATACACAGAACATAACTATAACAGATGTACATTTAAACAAAATGTAATTAGAAGGAAAGAAATGATAAATTATCATGCATGATATACAATACATGACATGGTATGTCAACTCAGTGTTTTTAGATAAAGGGATCAAGGGATCCACTTGTATTAGTTTTCAACATTTAAAGCCCGACATCTAGGTTAATTAGTAAAGATGAACTCGAGGGGACATCTGTGGGATTTCAGCTTTCTGATTGCGGTCAAATTGGTTCAATTTCAGCTTACTGGTCTAGGGACTGGTATGGTATATATTTCAGCTTACTGACACTTTGCTAGTTTGGTTCAACCCATATGGCCAAGATGTCTAATCTTTATGTTCATCAGTCTGATCAGTACAGTAGGTATCTTCGGATACACATAGTTTTTAGATACAGCTTTATTCAGTATTTTCAGTATTTTAAAATCTTTGGATCCCAACAGTATTTTAGTAAAACCAACTTTCAGAAAGATGTTTTCAGTGAATTGGCTCAAGGGCCCAGTTATGATTTTCAGTATCATTAAACATGATTTCAACATACTTCATCACATGTTATACGTGACATAAGAGCAAACAAAACAGAGAAATTTTCAGACAAGTTGATAACTAGTAATATAGACAAAATATGAAACGCCAGAGAGACAAGTATGTACAACATATTTTATATATATATAACAAGATGAACAGGTTTACAGAATAAACCATGACATAACAGTAAATGAGCCAAGGAACAGGATAATGAATATCAGAAAAATAATATATTAAGTTAAATAGTATTGCTCAGATTCCTCTTTATATTGAATTGTTTACGTATACTCATATACATATTTATGACACCACATGAGGCAATATTCGCACAGTAAGTCAATCTAGAGAGGAATACCCTATAAGATCAAAAATGAACTTAGTTGAGGTTATCAAATAAGTAGTCAGACTAGCTATAGGCAAAATATAGTCTATTAAGTTAGTAATCAGATGAGCAGTAATGAAATAGAAACAGAGTAAGAAAACATTAAAGGAAGAGAGTCAAGAGTAAGATAAGAGAAGAAGTTATTAGGCTAGCAGATAACTTAGTTAAGTTTGCTAGTTTAGCAACTAGCCAGTGGTATATCAACTTAGAGTCTACCCGAGGGTAGAGGTAGGAGATGCTTATTGAGTGATTTGTCACTCATCCCCTGTAGTTTCCTTTTCGTGTAGGTTGAGTTGGGAAGCTGAGTTTGGAGCGCAAGATGGCTGGAGAGTGGGATATAGCTTGAGCAAGTTTTTACCTAATGTTTTCAGCTTCGCATATGTATGTATATATGTATCCAGTTTTCAGCAGATAGCATGTTGGCTTGCATGCTTATATTGCTCATGCATATGAGATGTACAGTATCATTTATATTTTTAGATATTAGTTATTAGTTATTAGTAATAAAATATGAGTTTTATTCAGGATACTGTACAATGGGTTGAACATTTCACCACATTTCTTTTATAAACTTCCGTACTGCATATGTTTTCAGTACAACAAGCGTGTAGGAGAATCTGTTAGATGTGACTGATAATGATTTTCAAGTAGTCAGAAAATAATATAAGATAATATAGTTTCTTATATAATAAATAAATACTAGCAACACAGTGATATCTAGCAGGGGGTCCTACAATCCACGCAATGATTCAACGGTTTAGCAAGTCATGCCTAGGTATATGAAATATCAATCTTGTAGTGTCACGTTATATCTCTAATAATTTCCTTCAGCCGATATATAGTATCTACCATTATAAACTTGGACCTCATAATTTGACCAAGAGTATTGTAATTAGCTTGGCGATGATCAGACAACAATTTGTCTTTAGTACCTGTGTGAGTAGGATTGTACTGGTTAATGATAAAGAAATTAGAAGGCTTCATCTTAACCATTCAAACTTTCTAATCACAATTTTCATATATACAAATGGCATCCTATTTGTCCTTTAATGATCGATCAATTTTGAGTTAGTAACTATTGTTTATAGCATCTTGATAGAAAGCATCCATTGTATTTACTTTATTATCAAATATATCTTTTAGCTAGAATTGGTCTTTTAGAGGTTTGATAATATAGTAATTTGATGTAGTGATTGAGGTAACTAGTTAAAATATTCACCAGGAACATTGTGTCCTTGTGTATCCTCAAATGCTCCTACATAATTTAGTGGCCCACCAGGGTTTGTTTCCAAGTGACATCATTGAAACCCCATTATGACATCATCATTTGTAACTTCCTTATCGCTAACTTTATCATCCTTAGCTACATCATTATCATCCTTGCCATCCTCATTAACATAATTATCATCAACATCATCATCTTCATCATCAACAACAAAATTGTCATAATATTTTGTTGGAGGAATCGATGATGACACATGGTTCCATTAGATGCCCTAGAAACCCTTTCATCTTGAATATTATAAGAAGGTCCTGCTTTAAAACAATATTTTGAACCTTCTTATTGATGGCCAATGTGGCAATTGATGCTTTCTAATGGAAAAACAAATTTACTGGTGCATTTTATAAAAACTAGAACATAGTCCTTCAATCTAATGAACAATCCAATAATACATTTCATATGTCGATCACATTTTAACACTAATGGTCCTTTGTGAGAAATATTGTTAAGTCTTATCGATACTTCAATATCATTTGACTTACGATCAATATGAAAAATGTTGCATAACACTTGGAGAATCCCTTAAATATTATCTTTTTTGGAATTTACATTAATCCTTCTCGCCCTTTAACATACTTCATGTTCTTACTTTCTCTTACTCATTCACCTTCATACAAAACCAATGCATACCTAACCATTTTCAATTGACCTTACAATCAAAATTGCTTTTAATCAAATATTTGTGTGATCATTTTTTTTTTAAAATACAACTACATGTTTAGTTATTATAATAAAGTTTTTGTTCTACAGTTTAGATATCAAACAATAGAGTTGCAGTTTTATAATTTATGAATTTTTGTTTATGCTTTACTAATTAGAGTCTTTGTTTTAAAGTATATGTTTTATATATTACATTTTATGTTATACAAATTAGGTGTTACATTTTATTGTTTGAGTTTTTTAGATTATGTGATTTAATGAAATGTTATGTTATGCTGCTTAAGTTACATATTTCACTGTTTATATTAAATAATTTCGAATTTTAATTTCACGATTTATTAATCTTTACCCTATATATGTTTCACATTAGTTTTAAATGTAACCACAAATATATCTTTCATTCTAAAACTCTTAAGAAAATAAACACGTATCAATATTCATCTTTTATATATATATATGATAAAATTTAAATTGCCTCAACAAATATATCAACATATCAACATTTACCCTATATATGTGCTAAAGTTCTCCCATCTTTCTTATTTATGTCACTAAGGCCTCAAGCACTCTAAACATAATAAAAATTAAGTTCTTACTCAAATTAAATATAAATTCTTGGATTTTTAAACTTCTTTCCATGTGATTGAATAGCATTGTCAGAGTTACGATATAATAAATATTAGCAAAAATTCAGAGAGAAATATCGTAGACAACAAATGTAACAAAATGATGATGTCTTTATGTAGAAAAAAAGGGAATGACAAGGGAGAATCGGTTTTTTTACGAAAATTTATATTTTTGTCTAACTCATAACCAAAAAAGCCCCCACAATATTGAAAAATTATTAAAATCACCCCAAAAACTTCAACTGAACTAATACAAAACCTTTTTAACTTTAAATTTAAACCTTGCATCACTATGCATAGTGAGCCTAGGTCATGTATATTTCTCCAAACATGTGTTTTGCGGCTTCCTCAATTGTGATCATTTGTTTCGCATCTCCAAATTCTTACAACTTATTTTTAACATTTCGTATTACATGATTTTATTTTTGACTTATCTTGAATAGGCACAAACCACCACAAATCACCGTTAAATCGCATTTAGAAACTTTGAAATGCATAAAAATGTCAATTGTTAATTTGGCAATGGTTTTTTCGTCGATTACACATTTATTTTTTGTATGAGTATCGCCCATGAGTAAAATACTAATTAATTGCTCGTTCTATGACTATGCATGTTGCATATGATTTGCGTGTCTCGTCACACATAAAAATTTGGATGAATATGTAAAAGATAATTTTTTTGGATAATTTATATTTTTTAATTTTAAAATTTAGCTAAATTAATTAATTTCCCTTTAAGTTATTTAGTCTTATTCGAATGGTTGACCAAAATAGTCTCAGGTTATTTTTATGTCATGAATAGATTGCCTTCCTTTTTTTTCGAAATCTTTATTTACATAAATTTAACTCCTAAAAAATGAAATAAAAAAAGCCATTTCATTGTTCAATGAAATCCGACGACTGAAAATCTAACAGCGCACACCATTTAACTTAAAATATAAAAAAGTGAGAAAGAATCACAGCCGCTGCCTACATTTAATGCTCCCGATCTGCATGTAGCTCGCGTTCTCCTCCTCTCTTCATCACCATCGCCGACTTAGTAAGTCAACTCCCTCACTTTTCAAATTCTCTCTTATTGAATTCCTTTTTATTATTTAAATTTTAATTTTGAATTCAAAAAGATTTTAGTTTAAAACAGAATGCCCGTTGAGTTGTGGATCTGAGTTCCGAGTTTGAGTTTGAGTTGAGTTGAGTTGAGTGAGTGGAATTGGATCGGGAATTATGGTGTTTTGGGAGGGGTATGTGAGTGATGAAGTAATGGGGACGTTTGCTCCGATAGTGGTGTATTGGTTGTACGCCGGGTTTTATCAAATGTCGTCGCCGGCGCTGGATAAGTACAGGTTGCATACGAAGCAAGAGGAGGATGAAAAGAACTCTGTTCCTCTTGCTGTTGTGGTCAAGGGCGTTTTGCTTCAACAACTCGTTCAAGCTACTGTTGCTCAGGGCTTATTCTTGGTTAGTTTCACTTTTACTCTTACTTTCTATGCTACCTTTGTTTTTTCAATTAATTAATTATTAATTTGTGTCCATGTCTGGTGTGAGCAGAATTTGATTCAATATCAGCTGAACTAGCCAATACTTGAGTTAGTTAGCTAAATGAAACATCTTTTTAATTTCTATGTAGTCATTTATTTTAGCTGTGTAAGCGTTTGTTTTTTAAGTATCTTTTTTCAATGTTACTTATGTAGTACGTCTAATCCCCTGAAATTGGACGGGTCAAACCAGCCAGATACAATACTTATACATTAGTGTTTTGTTTATCTTACCAATGTATTCTAATTTGTGCTTATTAGTTAATTTAGTGGGTTGGATCTCTTGAGGTTGTACAGCAAGGGTGGTTCATTTTCATTTTTTCGTGTTTATGTTTTGATTTTTGGGACGTGGAATGTATTTTATGGGAATCCTGAGACTATTAGGCTTGTTATTCTTGCGGTGTTATGATCTCTGGCGGAAGATTCAAAAAGGGATTGTAATTTATTAAAAGGTTACTCAAATTGGAGTTATGGAGATGGAGACCCAATTGTGATTTTCTTAAGTGATGAACTCTCTGGGGAGGGTGCTGGTGACCAAGGTTCTGCTCTTCTCTTTGGGGAAAAAGAGATATTTCTGAGGATAGGGGAGTATCCCCGAAGATTTATTATTTGGGATTGTGGAACTGAAACCATCTCGAAATTGTTTTTAAGTGAAAATCAAAGTTCAAAGTGGGAATCAGGTTTTATTACTGCATATTGATACTTGGAAGACTATGTGCTCAAGTTGGGTTGAGGATAATAGTTCTAATCAATTATTGGGTTCCAAGATATCATGAACATTACATGTACAAGAACCAAGGCTAGAGACAATTGAACATCAGGCTTATATTTTGTGGCAAGGAGAAGGATCACAAATTTCTGCAACAGCTATGGATAAGGTCTATAAATGTCTGAGGTAAAGCAGTGTAATGAGCAGATACTTGCATTTGTTGTTTCCTAACCTTTACTTTTGCTTTTGGTTTGTTTTTGGGGATGTCCTTATTTAGGATTTCCTATGAAGTTAATTTGTGTCTAGTTAATTGCATATTAGAGTTTTTGTACATAGACTTCAGTGGTGGGTAGGGAACAGTATTCTTTTGAACATGTTTAAATAGTTGTTAATTTTATAACTCTTTCTCTACTCAGTACTACTATTTAAAAAAAAGTGATACAAATGCCAGAGCTGTTGGTAAGATTCCTCATTGGAGAGTGTAACACTTACCCAAAAATATGTGGGTAAAAGTGTAATATCCTTGTGATTGATTTTTCAATTGTTTATATGGATCATCTCATTTACTGGAACTATGTTTTGTGCAGTCAAGAGCTATTAGTTATATAAATGGAATGTGGCGAGAATGGTTTTATGTGCTTGGTTTTTTTAACCTTAGCTATAAAAGGGTATCATTTTAAAAATAGTTTGCTAGGAAAGGTTTTTTGACTAGTATGCCAATTAAGAAAAAAAAAAAAAAACCACTTGGAATCTTGATTCTGTAATTATCATTTATATTTGGTTGAGTCTTGATTGATGGTAAAATAATTTTACAAGTTTGAGCAGGAAAGGCTGTAGATGTTCACTGACATAACTACTGGAAGAATCCTTTCTGTTGTCAATAGCTATCAGCTATATCTTTGGATTTTGGTGGGAGTGGTTTTCTGCGCATGATTTTTCAACCATCATCTAACAGGGGTAGAATTGTTAGAAAGCTTTCTTGGAAAAAGGTTGTTAGACTAAGAGGCCAATTAAAAAAAATAACACATGGAATTTCAATATTTTAATCATTTTGTCTATATATTTGAGTTGGGATTGATGGTAACCTATGCTACGTGAGTGTGCAGGAATTCTGTTAGATGTTCGTCAACCTAATTAAGCTAACTTTCTTAGATTTTTAAACTTCATTGTCAACTTTATCTTTATACTTCTTTTGCTAGGTTTTTTCTTATATTTCTTAGTATATTCTTTGGATTAGTTCCTTGTGATGGTATTTTAACATAAGTGTTTGTTTCATGTGTTCTTGTCCTAACTGCTCGTACTGCTAATTACCTGCATCGCAATTTATATGGGCTTCCTTTTATATGCAAGTAGCCGAATATTGTAAATTATAATTGGATTAACAATTTTCAGGCCCATAATGCTCTATACAACCTTTGCTTACAATTTGTTTTTAGATTCTTGTTGTTTTACT
>JAJEJH010002003.1:0-13543 GCA_026122585.1 Anacardium occidentale
GAAACCACTTGGGAGGTAGAGTCTGAGATCAGGGATAGGTTCCCAGAGTTGTTCAGATAAATTTCGGGGTCGAAATTTTTATAAGGGGGGAGGAATGTAGCATCCCAGGTTAGAAAAACACTTAGGGGTAGAGTTTTAGGGTTAGAAATAGAATTCAGGAATAGATTAGAAGTCTAGAAGAGTTTGGGGGTGAGTTAGCAAGTTTTCCAGAGCTGTGTGGCCTTCGTATGATTCCTTTAGGGAGGTTTCAATCATGCGAAGCGCAAGAAATAAATTATATTCATTTTCCCTAGTGTACTCCCGTGCACCATGCCCTGCACGCCCGTGTAGGTGGGATTAAAGTGAGAGAGACGGGAGATTTAGTTTCATTCTCACCCATTCAGCCAAAATCTTCTGTTTGTTTCAGTAGCTTCCAGCCCTAGGCATGAGATTCAGCTTCCAGCGACTCCCAATCCAGCAAGAGAGTAGAGAGTAGAGAGAATAGCTTGAGTTTGAGTTCCCAGCTTCAATAGCGAGAGGTAAGTGTTTTTTACTCTCTCTTTGTGTTCCCAGCTTGTTTGATATGGTTGGAAACGTGTGTTTTCCATTTCCAGCATATTGCGTATGTTGTATGCTTATATGATGTTGATGTGATGAATTATATGTTGATTTCCATCCGAGAAACATGCATGCCTTGCTTTTGTGTGTGTAGTGAGAGAAATATTGGATTTTCATGGTGGATTAAGTAGTATTAGATGGATGATGAAATTGAGATGATATGTATGTTTATTGAAGTGCCATTGATGTATGTTTAAGTTTAATTTGATTTTGGTTGAGAATTGGATGGGTTCCTGCTCGTTCCAAGTAAGTCATGTCTGTGCAGAACTAGACGTACGGCCGTCTGCCCATAAGAGCACGCCCGTGTGCCCTTGTTTCTGCAAGGACACGGCTGTGTGCACGAAGTGCACATGGGTTGGAAAGCAAAGGACACGACCGTGTGTCCTGAGGGACACGGTCGTGTTTCCTGAGGGACACGGTCGTGTGTCCCTTCTTTACGTGAAATGACCAAGATTTCCAGAACCTTGCACGACCAGCTGCACGGCCTGCGCACGGTCCTGTGTGTCTGGGCACACACCCGTGTGCCCTTGCCCAGTACGGCCGTGTGTGCGCATGCACGCCCGTATGTCTTCTTTGCACGCTCGTGCGTCAGCTGTTTTTCAGAAAAAAAAAAAAGAGCAGAATTTGATTAAGAAAGACTTGGTAATCCATCACTCATCTCTTTCCTTCTTCCTTCCTTTTTCAGGTTTTGTTGCTGTTGGCGAGGAGCGGGTGGACTGAGGCTTGAGAGAAAGAACCCCACACACACTTTCCAGTATGTATTTTATTTCAGTTTTGGACCTGATGGGTCTTGTATATTTTGCAAATGTATTCAGATGTAAAGAACAGTTGTATATATGAAAAAGGCCAGTTTGGGCCCATTGTATGTATAAACTTCAGTTTCAGTTTTAGCTTTCGCTTATGTAATCAGTAGCAGTAGTTCTTTTTCGTAAGATTCCCGTCGCGGGTACCTAATTTTCAGTTTATTAAATAAAAGAACAGTAATAATCAGCAGTAGGGGTACTCGTGGCAGCGGGTCCTACATAACAAATAAAAGGACAGATAACTAGGCTAGAGTCTTACTCTAATTCCAACTAATGTGGAATTGTAGCCTTGAAGAATGTTAACCCCAAATTGAATTTAAACCCTAGAAAAGCTAAAACAGGTTTTGGATTTTGACCAAATTAAAACCCTACGGAAACTAAGTTTATAAAACCTTAACCTTAGATTTGTTAGATTAAAAACCTATAAAGATGAAGTATATCGAACCTTAATCTTGGTTAAAATTACAAGCTTGACTAATTCTTACAAAGTTTTGTGTTTGTTGGTTCAATTAAGAACAAAGAAAAACACACTCTCTAAATTTATTGAAAATTCAATTTGAAAATATTATTCATAATCTTGCTTAATTGTTTTTGAAAAAGAAATACAAACTATTTATAACTTAGGGTTTAATCCAAGTTAATTATAGCTTGAACTTGAATTACAAAAAAAAAAAAAAAGAACCTAAGTAAAATAATGCTTGTTAAACAAACAATGATTTGCTATGAGTTGTAATATATCGCTTTTGGTATACGTGCCTTGATTTCATGCTCATAGGCACTACAACACTTGATGTTATGTTATGGCAGACATCTTATGAGTGTTTCCCTTATATGTCTCCTTAGGCACGCAACGTCTTGCATGTATCTCCTTGCATGTCTTCTTATGTGTTTGTGTTGAAGCATGCCCATGTCATGACCTTACTACATTAAGGCATTATGGTACCTTCACGTGGTGTTGTGACAACCAGGGCCATTTGTGACATCTGAGGCCATGCTACTTACTAAGCCTAACTCCACTCTATTTAACATGAAATTGACTCCTTACGATCCCAAACCCTTCTGGGATTGAATAAAACAGATTCTTTAAGTTTTTTCTAGCCTAAAAATATTTGATTTGTCTCCTTCAATGCTTTGATCATCAATTTATAAATAATCCCAACAAATGCATTTAACTTTAAAGCTTGTTCGATTGGGTTCACATCACTGAAGTTAAGAAATTACTTAAATAACCTTATAGATACTTTTGGGTGCTATAATTTTCTCCCTCTTAATAGAATTTTGTACTTGAATTCAATTGAAACAATTTAAGAAACCTATATTGAAAATCTACTTTAACCTCCCGTTTAGCCTCTTTGACCTTGTGGTTCCTCCGTAAAACTTTGATTAGTAGAATCTACTTATGCCATACTTAATCTTCTTGTCTAATATCATCATTGGTCGTTTCTTATAACCTAGGTTATCAGTCAACTTGACCTTCTTTGAATTCAACATATAAGAAGGATGACCAATATGCCTTAGCAATAACAACACATAGAAAATATATAAATGCGATTCATGCTCAATGGCAAGAATAATCTGTAGGCTACCTTACAAACCCCCTTTAGAATCTCATATGGACTGATAAATCAGGGAAACTTTCTTTTTTTCGTAAACCTTATAACTATTTTATATGGAGTTATCTTGAGGAACACTTAATCTCCAACTTGAAACTTAATGTCCTTACGTCTCTTATTAACATAACTCCTTTGTCTATATTAGGTTTGTCTCATATTGCCTAATCATTTAAATATCATCAATCATCCTCTAAGTCATCTTTAGCCCTAAAGTTTGAACTAAAGAATCTTTTCTCCAAAATCATCTTAATAAAAGAGGTGATTAGCACTTTCTTCCATACAAAGCCTTACAAGGTGTCATCTTAAAAGTCGATTGATAATTGTTATTATAAGAAAACTCCATCAAAGGAACTTTAACTGCTTAACTCACCTTATGATACTAAACCTTTGTGTGTTATTTGGTCATTAGTCATGGTTATGCACTTCTCCTATGCATTCATACACTTGTATTATTTTTCTCGCCCAAAATATGTGTTTCATGAATGTGTGCCTTCTCTGATGCACGTTTGTGTTATGTATCAAGAGCTATGTATTGGTGTGCATCTCACGATTGCATGGTTGTGCAAGCCCTTTTATAGTTTCATGCCTTTTTCTCAATGCTCGATCTTATTGAACTTATCCTTATTTTTGGCCAAGATTCATCAATCACCACCTCATCTTAACATATATCAAATATCCATTTGAAATTCACATCAAAATCAATAAAACAGTAACAAAGCTTAACCTAAACTATTCACCCTTGTAGTGACCCTCGCCACAGGTCACTGTGCGCTATGGAATAAAATATAAATATATAAATACAATATACCTGTAGTGGGGATCTCTATAGTAAAAGTTGCTGCTGTTACTAAATTTAAAACATGTACAGAAGCTATAAATATAATTTATTATAATAGTAAATAAGAAATGCTGAACATGCATTGAAAATCCAATGTTTTCTTTATTTATAACACACATCCTTCATACAGTATGTATTTACAGTATAATACAGACACATATATGAGTAAAACTGAATAAAAGCATGCAAGCCAAACATGCTAACTGCTACCAAGCCAAATCCCTAAAATTTGACAACTGTCTCATTCTCGCTTAGCCCTTTACTCACTAACCTGCAAAAAGGAAACAAGAAAGAAGAGGTGAGTGATAAATTCACTCAGTAAGTGTTTCTTATCTCTTACACAAGCAGGTTTCAAGTCTTAGCTAGTTTCGTGACTCGTCACGTTATTATCTACTTTACTATTTTCTCATTCCACTGTTTTCTTTATTCTGAAATATATGTCTGTATTTTGTATTATACTTTCTCTTACTCTGCTTTGTTTCTCATGAAATGTTATACATGACATGAACTATGTATGCTGATATCATATATATGCTGAAAAGTCATAGACTTGCCCTTGGACATGATTTTCTAAAACACTTTCTAATATAAAGAACACGATCCGAAGATCTTGGATATATATATATATATATATATATATATATATATGATATCTATTGAAAACTGAATCAGAAAGTATTGTATCTGAAATATCTATTATGTTGGCTAGATTGATAAATACAGGGATTCGACATCCTAGTCGTGTGAGTTCAATCCTAAAATAAAACTATTCGTGCACGACCAGCATTCTCTCTAACGAGCTTGGTCAAACACCAGGTCCTCTCTAGTAGATGCTGGTTTTCCTCTCTAGCGGGCGTGCGAACTTACAGGTGCCTCCCGATATTCACCCTTAACTAATGTCTAGAATATCGTATAACTATACCTTTAAAATATGCTATTGAATCCTTAGATTTGTTTTCTGAAAACTATGATATGACATGTCGTACTCTATGCTGATAATCATGCATGATATGTTGTTTATATCTTATTATTATTGAGTTCTGTGTGCTTAGAAATGGCTTAGAGTGGCTTAGCTTTTCTTTAAAAATTCTTTTTCTGCTTTTCTTAAGGTACATGTGCGTGTGTTTATAATGCACGGGCGTGTGTGAAGGCACACGATACTATGTGTTGGTCATGTTCTCGATCGTGTTAACTAATAGAATCATTTTATGAAACTTTAGTTGGCTACACGGGCATATGGTGTGAACACACGGGCATGCATGCGAGGCACAATGTCGTGTCCCATACTACACGGGCTTATAGCTACCTATCAACACTTTCGTGTCTTGTTTACATAGGTGTATGGAATTGAGATTAAGCACACAAACATGTACATCAGCCACACGGGCATGTGTCTAGGTTTTCATATGCACATAGGTGCTATGTAAGGCAGTGTTTATGTAGAAATGAGGCCATATGAGCGTGTGTCAACGGTACACGATCGTGTGTCAACAGGTACACGGTCGTGTGCTCAATTCGATTTCTACAGATTACGTTTGAAAACCCAGAAATCTTACTCAAATCTCTTTCGAACTCTAACTAATCAATAATACACAGTCAAGGCTTCTACTAGCATGCATATATTCATCCAAATCACATCTCAATCACACCACATCTCATAAATAAAGCATACAATACATGTATACAAAGAGGTATACACATAATCATGAAATTAACCACTCAATCATCCATCAGAGCATCATCTCAAAACTCAAACATGCTGATAAAGCTTCAAACAAGCACACAATGGTTCTCAAGAACTCAAAACAACAAGACATGCTATGAAACAAAGTGAAAGAGGTAAGAGAACATTTACCTCTAGCCATGGAAGCTGGATCTCTCTGATATGACTATACCTTTAAAATATGCTCTTGGATCCATTAACTGAAAACTCTAATATGACATGTCATACTCTATGCTGATAATCATGCATGATATGCTATTTATATCTTCTTATTATTGAGTTCTGTGTGCTTAGAAGTGACTTAAAGTGGTTTAAATTTTCTTTAATTTTTTTTTTTTTTTTGCTTTTTTAAAGGTAAATGGGCATGCATCTATAAGCGCACGGGCGTGTGTGAAGGTATACGAGACTGTATGCTGGTCATGTTAGCTTCTAGAATTATTTTATAAAACTTTAGCTAGCCAGACGTATGGTATGAACACACGGGCGTGTATGCAAGGCACAAGGTCGTGTTCCACACTACACGAACGTATAGTTACCTATCAATACTCTCGTGTCTTACTTACAGGGCATATGGAATTGAGATTAAGCATATAACATGTGTCTAGGTTTTCATATGCAGATGAGTGCTATGCAAGGTCGTGTTCATATAGAATGAGGTCATATGGGCATGTGTCAACGGGTACACGATCGTGTGCTCAACTTGATTTCTACAAATTGCAACTGAAAACCCAAAAATCCAACTCAAATCTCTTCCAAACTCAAACTAATCAACAATACATAGTCAGGGCTTCTGTTAGCATGTATATATTCATCAAAATCACTTCTCAATCATGCCATATCTCATAAATAAAGCATACAACACATGTATACAAAGAGATATACACATAATCATGAAATCAATCATTCAATCATCCATCAAAGCATTATCTCAAAACTTAAGCATGCTGATAAAGCTTTAAACAAGCCTACAATGGTTATTAAAAACTCAAAACAGCAAGGCATCCTATGAAACAAAGTGAAAGAGGTAAGGGAACACTTACCTCTAGTCATGGAAGTTGGATCTCTTTTTCTCTATAGGAGCTTCTAAATCTCTAATCTGAAGCTGATCTACTGGCTGATCTTTTTCAACAACCCTAGGGCTTATTGAAATTGGGGGAAGAAGAAGAAGAAAATGGTAAAAGTTGGGAACTGCGTGGCTAAAAAAATAAAACATATTTATGGCTAAATGACATGATACACAGTTGTGTGTCCTAGACACACGGCCGTGTGTGCACTGAAAATCTCAATTTTCACTCTCTTCACACCATACATGGAATATTCTCTCTAGAATATCCATGTACAAGCCACAAAAGGCTCTTAAATGACTCCTCTACCCTTGAACCATCTCAAATCTATTTTTTATTGATAAATATCTCTTTTACCCTTGATTTCAAAGCCTAAAAGACAATTATACCCTCGGGCTATTACAACACTTATTATCTTTAATCAAAAACATGTAAGTCAATTGTATATGCAACTTAAACCATGAATCATGCAAGAAATTATGTAAAATCATCATAATATCATCAAAGATTCAATGTACCATAATCATAGCATCATCAGCTATCGTTTTCAAATTGAAACCAAGCAATAATTCTTGAATTCATTCTTTAAAGATAGTATTCTAACTTATCTTATTGCTTTTAAACATGTTCTCTCTCTTCTCTTAGAATTTCTGTGATCAAACCTTGATTGATAATAGTAAGCCTCTCTCTTGACTCTTGAGAATTCTTTCTAAAGTTTTGGAAACATTTTTGTAAAGGCGAATTATGAATTAATCATAAAATGATGGCCTTTATATTGACCTTGATCGACTAAGCACGCATGATCATGCATGTGAAAGATGCATAGGCGTGAGTCCATATTGAAAACTAATTTTCTCATCTTTAGAGCTATACACGTGGCCTAATTATAGCCATCCATGGGTTACCACCCTACTTAAGTTGTTGAATGACTAAGTTACCCTTCCTAAGCTATTCTTAAGCCTTGAAAACAATCATAAGGGTAAGAAAATGATTTAAATAACTTTATATACACCTTCGGTGTTACAAATGTCTTATGGGATATTAACCTTAGGTTGGGGAGTTTTTTCTTGGGCTTCTAAGAAACAAATGACTATTGCTCATTCTATAATGGAATCTAAGTTCATAGCATTAGTAGCTACAAGAAATGAGGCTAAGTGGTAAAGGAATTTATTAACGGATATATAGTTGTAGCCATAACCAATGCCATCAATTTTTTTACATTGTGATAGTCAAAAAACTATGTTTAGCGCCTTTGGAAAAATTTATAATGAAAAATCTAAACATATTGCTTTGAGACATTAGTATATAAGACAACTTATCTCAAATAGTGTTATTTTAGTTGTCTATGTAAAGTCTAGTTATAATGAGGGACATGGTTAAAAATGCAGCCATGTTGTAATGGTAACCAAATTGTTTGATGGATAATAACAACTTATTGATTCATAGATAGAGTAAGTACTTAGACTAATAAAGTACTTAGAAAAAAGAGGTTATGTAACAATTACTTTTAATGAAGCAAAAATTGTTTAAGAAAACAAAGAGTTTGTACAACAAACTATAGGAGCGTCACCTAAGTGAACATAGATAGTGGTGCCACTCTTAGCAAAAGTGATACTAACTTTTGTAATTGATCATGAGCACAAGATTGTAGCACAAAGTCATATAACGGTGCTAAACTGCCGGTAGCACATTATGAATTAAGTAAAGGTTCATGTGTGTGATATTTTCGATCTCGACACTATAAAATCTTAGTTTAAAGCAAATATTAAGCTACTATTGATTTTTTCAAAATCTTGAAACATTAACACAAATACAAAGTTTAAATTTATGGAAACTTTCTTTGTGCATAAATCTATATTATGATGTTGGTTAACAAATACAACTTAAGTGGGGGATTATTAGTAAGTTGTATTTAATTTGGAGGAATTTTAAGGGAAAATTCAAGAATCCATGAATTTAATATTAATATAAATGGTCTAATAATGACACTTGGCACTGGACATGTTCTTACAAAAGTAGACATGACTTCGGACTCAATAGTCATGTTGTTTCAACTTAAACTAAAAGTTGTATTCTTCTAAGAATAGACATGTTTAATCAAAAAACTGTGTCCTTTCAAAACATTACTTTTGACATAAAAATCATGCCTCTTAAACTCAAAAGTCATGTTATTTGAATTCTATAAATTGAGGCTTGGATCAGTTTTTCATACACTTCATTTTTCTCCAAACAGATTTCTATTTTCTCTTTAGTTCAACACCATCACATCAATATTATTCATTCTTTGTGATAGAGTATTTACTTGTGTTGACTACTACTCTAGAAGTTTTATGTATTCTAGAGGTGACTTGTCATATCATTGCAATACCATATGTATAGTATAGGCAAATATCACCTTTAATAGAGTGATTCACACACCTTAAGGTCTTCCAATGTTTCCTTGTTCAATCATATTTTTCTCTAACATGGATTAGGGTGAGAACATGAGATCTGAAGTTACCAATATATGCATAAAACTGAAAGTACTAGTTATAGGCTTTACACTTCATAACAATCTGAATTCTTTATGTTGTAGTTAATCTTCGTCATAAAATTATGCAGCCACATCTTTTCAGTTTTACACCATCATTGTCTGCAGGGCTCAATACAGTTGTGCCTACCATATCAGTTGTTGATCCGAGTGAATCTTGAAGACTTCCAGTCAAATCAAAGGTAAATCTACTAGATTCATCAGAACTTGAGCTGAAATCGCTTGTACTTGGATTGAACTCACCCACTTCATTCTTCTCATGTCGTTGTTGATGCAACCTAGTACTTTTCCCAACAAAATTACTAATATAGCAAAGCAAAAACACGTATTAGAAATTAAGATCAAACAATTAATATATGAATAAATCAATGCAATTCATGCATATCTCGAAAAGATCAAACTTGTTTTATCTATATATAAAATTACGAAAAATCATATTTTAAAGAAACCATTATCATGAGCAGTATAGAAGGTATATATCTTATATAATTACCTTGAGCTAGATTCACCTTCAAAGAAATTTGAAGATTTAAATCCGTTGGAGTATGCTTCCCCATGCTCTTCATCGATTGTAGAACATCTTATAGTAGCATGAAAGATAAAACATATTTATTAAATAATGTTATTTTACTAGAAAACATATTTTAAGGAAGAAACCATTACTAAATTATAGGCAATAAAGAAGG
This sequence comes from Anacardium occidentale, assembly GCA_026122585.1. Classification (NCBI taxonomy): domain Eukaryota; kingdom Viridiplantae; phylum Streptophyta; class Magnoliopsida; order Sapindales; family Anacardiaceae; genus Anacardium; species Anacardium occidentale. The sequence goes on from JAJEJH010002003.1 coordinate 9,855, forward strand.
TATTTATCTTATTCAATTACCTTGAGCTAGATTCACCTTTAAAGAAATTTGAAGATCTAAATCCCTTGGTGTACGCTTCCTCTTACATTTCATCATATATGGAACATTTTACGGTATCAGGAAATAATAAATACATATTTAGTAAATATTGTGACTTAAATAGAAAACATATTTTAAAGAAGAAACCATTACTTAATTATGGGCAATAAAGAAGGTGTATATCTTATTCAATACACCTTAAAATAATAAAACATATTTAGTAAATATTGTAAATTAAATAGAAAACATTTTTTAAAGAAGAAACCATTACTTAATTATAGGCAATAAAGAAGGTGTATATCTGATTCAATACACCTTCTTCATAAGTAGTATAGAAGGTATGTATCTTACCTTGAGCTAACTTCACGTTCAAAGAAATTTGAAGATTTAAATCCCTTAGAGTATGCTTCCTCATGCTGTTCATCGATTGTAGAACATCTTATGGTAGCATGAAAAATAAAATATATTTATTATATAATATTAATTTACTAGAAAACATATTTTAAAGAAAAAACCATTACTTAATTATAGGCAATAAAGAACATATACGTCTTATTCAATTACCTTGAGCTAGATTCACCTTTAAAGAAATTTGAAAATCTAAATCCCTTGGTGTATGCTTCATCTTGCATTTCCTCATAAATGGAACATCTTACGGTATCAGGAAATAATAAAACATATTTAGTACATATTGTAACTTAAATAGAAAACATATTTTAAAGAAGAAACCATTACTTAATTATGGGCAATAACGAAGGTGTATATCTTATTCAATACACCTTAATATATTAATAAAACATGTTTAGTAAATATTGTAACTTAAATAGAAAACATATTTTAGAGAAGAAACCATTACTTAATTATAGGCAATAAAAAAGGTGTATATCTTATTCAATACACCTTCTTCATAAGCAGGATAGAAGGTATCTTACCTTGAGCTAAATTCACGTTCAAAGAACTTTGAAGATTTAAATCCCTCGGAGTATGCTTCCTCATGTTCTTCATCGATTGTGGAACATCTTATGGTAGCATGAAAGATAAAGCATATTTATTATATAATATTACTTTACTAGAAAATATATTTTAAAGGAGAAGCCATTACTTAATTATAGGCAATAGAGAAGGTATACATCTTATTCAATTACCTTGAGCTAGATTCACCTTTAAAGAAATTTGAAGATCTAAATCCCTTGGTGTATGCTTCCTCTTGCATTTCATCATATATGGAACACCTTACGGTATCAGAAAATAATAAAACATATTTAGTAAATATTGTAACTTAAATAGAAAACATATTTTAAAGAAGAAACCATTACTTTGTTAAAGGCAATAAAGAGATGTATATCTTATTCAATGCCTTGAGCTAGATTCACCTTTACAAAAATTTGAAGGTCTTAATAACATGGAGTATGCTTCCTCTAGCTCATCACAGATATGGAACATCTTGTGGTGTCAGGGAAAAATAAAACATATTTAGTATATACTATTACTTTACTAGAAAACATATATTAAAGAAATCAACCACTACTTAATTATATGTAGTAAAGAAGGTATATATCTTATTTAATTACCTTGAACTAGATTCTCCTTCAAAGAAATTTGAAGATCTAAATCCCTTGGAGACACAGTATGCCTCCTCTTGCAATTCCATTTCATCAATTATGGAACATCTTGATCTTTTCATTGGTTCCTTAAATTCTTGAATGAACACCAAACGGACCCCATCCTTCTTTATATTTTTGACACCACACTTATGTTCGTTTTTGAAACCAAACTTTCTTTGTTGAAATTTGAAAATGATAATGGCCTCCGTGTCATACGAGAATTCAAAAACTTCACATCTACTGCAATTATTATACCCCAGTAATACGTGATCCGAATTAATATTCGTCGGTCCAACCGAAAGTAGTTTGTTATCAAATGTCGTGTATTCATTTAGCAGGCCTTTCACACGAAACTCATACTCAACATTCAGGAAATTATACAAACAGTCATTGTCATGGCCATCAACAGCGACACAAAAGACAAAACCGATAAATTGCTTATCGTTGAATGAACCTAGTGGTAGCTCTATAAAAGATCCACTACTTCGAATGTTAAACCATTCGGGAATTTCACTTCCAGGGAAACATAAAACACCTTGTGGCTTGTCAGCAACCTAATGCATCATATATATAAATGGTTGTTTCTCAGATTGTTGATCTAATATCATGTCTTTTTATTCAAATAAAGAAATGAAATTGAGAGACTGAATGATACCTTTGCATATTTGAATAGTTAAATTTCATCTGAGTACAGTCAAATGCAGCATCATTCAATATGTTTCTGAATGCGTTCCAATTCAGGCTGACGCAGTTAGAGAAGCTGAGTCTCCTTCCACCATGTCTTTGATTTAGATTTTTCAAACCTGATATTGCTTTCAGCCTTTTGCAATTATCTGACCAAAGTTCTTCTGTTTTACTCGGAAGCTTTGGTAAAGACTGAAGCCTATTACAAAAACGTATGTTAAGGAGCTGTAACTCAGAAAGGTTCACGATGTTTGTTGGTATGCTCTTAAAATTGTTTCCTTCTAATTCTAACTCTCTGAGCAAGGACATTTGGTCAAGATTATTGGGTAACTCTGTAAGACGGCAGTAATTCAAGTTTAATCTCCTTCAAAGTTGCATACCTGATCGAGCTGGTAATAGCGAGCCCGTCATAGATGAAGGTATTTCTCTAATAGAAGCTCCAGGAGCTTCAAGCTCCTCCAAACTTTCTAAATATCCAATGTCTTCTGGCAATCTGTCAAGTTTCCAACAACCAGAGATACAAAGATATCTGAGAGACTTCAATTTACATATGCCGTTTGGAAGACTCACAAGGCTTGAACGATTTTTCAGACTCAATCTTTCTGGACGGGATGCATTCTTAATTGATGAAGGCAACTTTTTGACTGCAGTTCCTTCTAAATTTAGCTCCTTTACATTGGGTGGAATCCCTAGAACAAACTTCACATTCGACAAACCAGAAAGATTAAGTTGTTGAAGAGATTCCAAATTACGAACACTGCTCGGAACACTTTCAAGCCTTAGACAATCCTTAAGATTCAATTCAACTAGTTTGGAAGGCCTTTCAAACTAGTTGAATTGAATCTTAAGGATTGTAAGAAGATAATTCTTTTATCGCAGTTCCATCCAAACATAACCGTTCCATATTACATGATATCCTTGGAGCAGTGTTGAGATTAGAGCAGCCTGAGAGAACAACATCTTTTAAAGACTTGGATTGAATTCCAGTTGGAAGACTGGTTAGACTATTGCAGTCTCCTAGATTCAAATTAACAAGTTTATTGAGATTGCGAGTTGGAGGAATGATCGCCACAAACTTGTACAATCTTCTAGAATCAAACACTCTAGATTTTGAGCCTCTGAGAGGTCTGCGAGTTCAAATAAATGCTTTGAGTCACTTAGATCAATGTATTTTAAATTAACAAGATCCTGTAACAGAAAAAAGTAAAAAATTATAAGGACAGATTAGAAATCCTAATATTTAAAAGGCTAAAGAAATTATTCCCACCTATAGTTTGAGGCGGTGACAAATCTCACTCTCTAACTTTTAAAAACCCAATTTTCCACCTTTTGGCCAAATTTAATATTAAATATAGTTGTGAA
>JAJEJH010002004.1:0-13529 GCA_026122585.1 Anacardium occidentale
AAAATCTTGATATGATTGCAAGGATGACAACATAATTAGGGAGAAATAAACAGGTTACAGATTATTTGCGCACCAAATTTAAAAACAGAACCAACTATATAAACAGTTGTACTAACAAAACCAAAGCAAGATCTCTCCTTTACTCTGGTCCAATAACTTTATTGTTTGTCTCCTCGCTCATACTATGCCTCCTCATAAATTCGCCATTCAATTTGACTGTCCACATCGGGCCTCTCCTAGCCTAGCTGCTGCTGCTGCTGCTCGTATTGGCTTGACTCAACTCCGCTACCAATGACGAGGTCTTTTGTCGTTTGAGCAATTTCAATTACAGTTTCGCCAATGGCCTTGAGTACTCCTCTTTGGATCTCTCCTTGTCCGTACTCTGCGCCCGAATTTTCTCGTTTTCCTTGTTCTTGGCCTCCTTGAAAGATCTCTTCTTGTTCGTATTCTGAGCCTTCCTTTTCTGGCTGTCCTCGTTCTTGGCCTCCTTGAAAGGTTTCCTTTCGACCGCATATCGAGCCTTCGTTTCCTCGTTTTCCTTGTCCTTGGCCTTCTTGAAAGGTTTCCTGGATGGTGATTCCAGTTTTCTCTTGTCCTTCTTCTGTGTGGGACTTTGGTTCTCCCTCGTGGTCGCCTCCCTGATGAGTCCTCTCGGTGTCCTCAAACAGTAATTCATCAACAATGTCACCAAAGAGTAAATAAAAATAATATCGCAATAAATCAATGATTTTTCATCATATGTTCATACACAATTTTAAATGTTGCATTCATGTACTACTAAATTCAGGTTTATTTTCGAGTACGATATCATATTAATATATATTAACTGTTACAGATAGGAATAGCAATAGGAAAAACCATTATAGTAGCCACAATATGTAAAAGCATATAATTGATATTGCTAGAAGAATATACCTGCTGTCTGCCAGAAGTCCTCTTAGCCTCAACTTCTCTCTCTGCCTCTTCCTTCTTCCTGGCAGTATATTCTTTCATAGTCTCACCAGTAGAGACAGCCACTTCTTTAGCAGCACCCAGCGGTTTGGTCACTATCTCAGCTGCCTTGTTACCGGCATACCCTGCAACTCCTTGAACAGCCCTCGCCGCCGCCTTTGTCCCTTCCACCGCTTTCTCAGTCGTGTACTGTGCTACCTTTGCAGCTGCAGCAGTCCCCTCCGCTGCCTTCTCAGTTGTGTAATGCGCTGTGCTCCAGCCTGCCACTGCAGCCTTGTCCTTCACATCTGCTGCCACTTTCCCTGCATATTCAACGGCCCCTTTGCCACTCTCTACCGTCGCATATTTTGCAGCCGCAGCCTTCTCTCCAGTGTAACTTGCAGCCTTCTTTGTAGTATCAACTGCTGTTTCTTTTGCCTCTGTAACCTTACCTATTGCATAATCTTTGGCTTGTTCCGCTTTTGGAACGGTATATTCCTTGGAAGATTTGCCTGCGTTGTACAGTGTCTCTTTGGAAGCCTCATAACCTTGTTGGCCCTTCTCTCCAGTGTAACATGCAGCCTTATTGGTAGTATCAACTGCCGTATCTTTTGCTTCCGTAACCTTTTCTATTGCATAATCTTTGGCTTGTTCCGCTTTCGGAACGGTGTTTTCCTTGGCAGATTTTCCTGCATTGTACACTGTCTCTTTGGCAGCCTCATAACCTCGTTGACCCTTCTCTAGAGTTGTGTCCTTGGCCTGACTGCCTTTCTCTGCAACGAGCTGTGAAGTTTTCTGAGCACCCTGAAGCACGGTGTCCTTTGCTTGAGATCCCTTTTCGGCGGCATATTCCGTTGCAGAACCAAGTGTTCGCCTGGCCTCTCCTTTCGCCTGATTGTATCGCTCTTCCGCAGCCCTTAAAGCCTCAGCTGAGTTCTGCTGCGCTCTTGCTCTGGCCCTGGATATTTGTTCGAGAGAAGGTTGCTGTTGCTTCTCGTGACCCTCAGATTGGTCTTGCAATTGTCCGCCCCTCTCCTTCTCCTCTCGGTCATGGGCCTGGCCCTGCATTTGTCTGCCCATTTCCTCGCCCTGAAATTGTGTCACCATTTCTTTCTCCTGGCGGCCTCCCGCTGGGCCCTCCATTTGCGTGCCCATTTGTCTCTCCTGGTGATCGTCCCTGGCCTGGCCTTCCGTTTCCGTCCCCATTTGTCTCTCCTGGAGATGGCCTTCATCTTGGCCTTCCATTTGAGTGTCCATGTCTTTCTCCTGCCGATGGCCCCCGGCTTGCCCTTGTATTTGTCTTCCCCTTTCTTCACCGCTCGCGTCAAATTTTCCTACAGCACGAAGCCCTGTCGTCTTCTCCTGCTCTCCTGTATCTGATCTTTTATCTTCTGCCTGTTTCTCACCAGCCATATTTGCTCTCCTTGGTTGATCAGCAAACGACTCTTTCTCTCGATCTTTTTCACGGTCTCTGGCCTTTTCAGCATTAACATTCTTATTTATAGACTCGATGTCATGAGAATCCAACTCGTGGGATTCTCTGGCTTTCCCACTTGCACCTACTTCGGCCGTTGTATTACGCTCATGAGGAGTTTCTGAATCCTTTCCTGTCGCAGTCAAAGACTCGAAGTGACTTGTGATTTTAGGAACTGTGTCTTTCTCTATGTGAAACACGCGTTCGTGAGTGGTATTGCCTCTGCGAACTTGCTCAGACGACATTTTTAACTCTCAGATATTATGTTGATTTCTCTCACAGATATTTTCTAACGGCACTTCTTTTTGTTGTTTCTTCGCTGGGCCTGATGCGTTGGAGAAGATGATTGATTTAATAGGGGGGCATGGCGGTGGAAGAAAATGAACGTGCATGCATGGTGTTTGACATGTGTTGACAACGTGTCAAGTTCCCTGGAGATCAGAGAGATGAGTCAGCTGTCATCCTGTTTCAAGTGCACGTGTCCCACAGTGGAGGGCCGCTTCGCCGATAAGCCAAACTTAAGGATTTACTGGAACTGGCAGTCAAAGGGCGCCAGCCAAACTCTACGAATGATTCAATTCAATTTATATTTAATTTATAGTTTAATTTAAATTATATAAAATAATTATTAAAAATAAAACTATATTATATTAATAATGTATCATAGATTCAAACAATAAACCAAATTATAAATTTAATATATAAATTTGAATTAAAATCAAATTAAATTATTTTTATTTAAATAAAATTTAAATCTTCTTTAATTTTGATTCAATCAATTTGAATCAAATTTGAAATAAATTATTTTTTTTCATTTAAATCAAATTTAAATTAAAATATATTCCAATTTAAATCGATTTAAATTACTGTAAACAATGCGCCAACTGGGCGGTAGAGAAAAGGCATTTCATAATAATGGGCCATACCAAAAAGCCCAAATCCTTTTCAGGTATGAAAAGTTTAGAAACGGGAAAAGCCGACTATGAATTGATGAATTGAACTTCTCAATTGTGCCCTAACGATGAATCTAAATTTACAATTGAAGCATCATCCCTCTTATTCCCCCATTTGACGACAAAAAATGGAAGAAATTTCCAGGCGTCTGGAAAACGATAGATTTTCTTTTGACTATCTAAAACTTCCACTAAAATAGTGCTGCATACAGGAGCTGGTTCCAAGTATCTGGCAAACCAGGAAGACACCAATGGCTGCAATCGGTGCCACTGTGGTCACCGCTGTACGCTGATGGGTGAGCATCCTTTCTTAACTGAGAAAGCCCTGTGACGTCAAGTAAATACACTGGTTTCTGGAGCCTACTGAATACTTTCTTCACAACCACCGCGGCCATTGGTGTTCCCGCCGGATACCTTGTCCCAACGAATGGTTGAGTCTGCCCTGAACATGATTGTGATGGTTGATTCCAGTCCTTGCCACTAATAAACACATACAAAATTAAGAAGAACAAAGTTAGAGCAGTAGATCTGAGTGAAGAGGCGGGCGTTCGTGCAGTTGTGCTTACTCATAATGGGTGGGAGAAATGCCCTGGAAAAAGACCTTGGTTTTTGAAGGATCAACATTACGGGTGACCCATCTAGCCCATGTGGTTAGCCCCTTGTAAAATGCCACTAGCCGGTTCATGTCTTTGTACCGTCTGTTTCCCTCTTGCAGATAGTCCCAACTGCATTAACATTTACATTAATTAGATCTCTGTCATAACCAGAGAAAGAAAAATGAGGCAAGTAAAAAGCTTAAACCAATGGTTGGGACCTTCCATTATGAGTCCACCAATGCCAAGTGTTGAAGATGAGCATTTCCATTCCTTTCCATGCATCACCACTCGTAATTGAATCAAGCTTCAACACTCTTCCCTCCTTTTCGCTCACCAGGTCCACTAGATATTTTGATGAATATAGCATTATCTTCAGCCCATAATCCTGAAAATTATCATTAAAATTGTTATCTTTTTCGAAAAAGTCGTGTCTAAAATTTTTTTTAAAATGTTTCCAAAAAAGACAAGGTCTTAATTCTTACAATTTTTTTTTATACAAAAAGTGTAACATTTCAGGATTCCAAGCAAATACTGTTTTTTCTTATTCCCTGTTGACACGTTGTCAGGAAATAGACAAGACTTAAAAACGTTTAAATTTCAAAAACAATTGCACTTATTACTACACAATAACATGTCCCCGGCAAACAAAAAAAAGCCTAACCACCAATCACGCTTTTTTTTTTTATTTTAAAATATGCATGCGCCGTAAGAGCAATTATAATTGCCTATTGAACACTCAAAAAATTAAGAGAAAACAAGATGATTAAGCCCATAATTAAAGGGTAATTAAGGCCAACCTCAAATGTCACTGAAGATAGACCGTCTGTTCTTATGACGGAGTAGTTGGAATTGGGCACCCATGCGTGAATCATACAGGTTAACGATTCCCACTGGTTCAAACTCAGTGAGTCACCCACAAACATGATCTTCTTCCCTCTCCATTTCTCCAGGAAAGACACCCCATTAAACCTGCAATTACCATTTTCATTATAACTCAATTGATCAACAGACAGAGGACTTGAAAACATGCATACTTATTAAAATGCATAAACAAGTTGAGTTTGGTACCTGGGAACGCTGCACGAGAAGGGCTGCCATCTGTATTTGAGGTAAGAGTTATCGGGTCGACCATACTTCTGACAGTTGAATTCTGGATCTATGAAGGGACAGCCGGAAGGGCTGTAGAGAGGATACGAGGAGTCGTAAACCCACTTTCCCTGGAAAAAATTGCAGCTACTGGCAAGTTCCCTAGCGGTGGATGTGGTGTTATGAATTGCATTTGTGAAGGCACTGGAGTTCTCAGCCTTTGATGTATGGTGAAATATCTGTGAGAATAACACACAGAGAAACGTGACATTGACTGAAAACCCCATCTCGGGTTTCAATTCAATGAAAGGTCTACTTAAATAAAGCTGTCTGGGACTAGTCCTTATATAACGTAAGAGAGAGGGAAGAGAGTGAAAGAGAGATAGGCTTTCACATGGATTTGTCACAGAGGATTGGAGCAACTTTTTAGTTTATTTAATTGAGTTGGTTTATTTTGCTGACCTGAAATAATATTTAGGGCGGATTCTTTTCACTGCGGCATGTGGGGTTGGATCCGGTCTCCTTGAAATTTGGTTTAATATGATGATCTTGCTTCAAGTAAATTATTGTTTTCCCCCAAGATTTGAAAATTTTATAATTTGTCACCTTTTGAATCATTATAAACTTTGTGCAAATCGTAACACCGTTAAAAAAATTAACAATAAACAGAAATAAAAGGTAAAGTTTTAAGATCCCAAAACTCTAAATTAAAAATTCTTAAAAATCCAAATATTTGAAAAAAAAAAAAAAAAAGAAGTTGGATTATGATGAATTGTTAGATCTCACATGAAAAGTGTATAAACCATATGTTATTTAATAACATTGTATCTTTTTATATATGATTTTAACCTCTTCAATTTAGCTAAAATTAAATTAAAGCTTTAAGATTTCACCTAGAAAGTATGTAAACCATGTGAGATGGGGCAAAACATATACCAAAAAAATGTACAATATAGTCAAAATCACACTAGATTAAGTGTAATTTGAAAAGATTATATCTCAAATAATGCAAACTAGGTCAAATAATATCAAATTGTTGAGAACTACTTTTAAAATCAAAATGAAAAATGTATAAAGTAAAATATTTATAGATAATATAGTAATTTAACTATAGGATACTATGTCAAGAATTTTTCCTATTAACAAAATTGTGTGTTGTGGAAATTTATAATTTAAGCATTCAAGAGTTATTGATGTGATTTTCTTAGACTTTGGATGGGAAAATGTAATTTACTTTGATTCAAACCTTTTATCTTTTAAGTTTGCCCATGTATTATCAAGAACTTTCCATGTTAGATAGCAATCCTGCCTAAATACATCACTAAGAAAATTTAATTAACTAGCATAAAGATTGGATTTATCTTAATTATGTTTAAATCAAGCTAACTTATTTAATACAAATGATTAATTAGATGCATGTTCTACTTAATCCCAATAATTGAATTCTTTTTGTCCATTTGTTTATAATTCAACTGCTTTTAGAAAAATGTACATTGAATTCATCACATCACATGTAAATATATCATTGACATCTTATTTTGATATGATGTAATTGAGGGTTAAAATTCCAAAACATACAAGATGAGTGGTATATCCTTACACAAGTAATCAAAAACAAAAAAGAATTTTTAAAGTGATTTAATCTAATATTCGAAAATCTACATCCATTGTTATTTTATTGATATTCTAGTGATATTTTGCCCGAGTTACGATTTAGAAATACAATATCATCCTTTTAGTTTTGTGCAATTTTGTATTTATGGAAACGAGAAATGGATGAAATTATAATTATATAAACAAATATATTTAAATCTTAGTAGAATGAACCTAAACATCCAAAAAAGTCTAACGATTGTGTTATTTAATTGAAATAAAAGATAATTTTACAATCTTATAGGAATATAATGTAATCTTGTGATATAATAATAGATGACATGAACGATATGTTGAGAATATTATCAACGATTAAAACAGTTAAAATTCATTCTTTCTAATGTATATGAATGACAAAACTTCTATTCACACTTGGATGTAGTCTCATATAGATGATGTGTCTAGTCACTCATATCACTTGCAAAGTTAGTCTCTTCTTTAAAACAACACTCGTGCATTTTGCTAAGGGAAGTCTAACAGCATAACTATGCTCTAGTTTTTAAAGTACAAGTAAAGCTTTAGAAATGTTTTAGCTTTTGAGATTGACGAATTACATATGAACAATTGGAATCCCTGCTATTTATCACATGTGGAAAATAATGTTTCCACTTTATACTTAATGTGGTAAATACTTATATCGTGTGTCTTTCATAACAGTTCAAATCATTATAAATTTGTATTGGACATGATACATGTACCTTATTAGATTGAAGATATATGTCAATGACTTAAGTTGGATGCCTCGAGTTAATTGTCACTCAACCTTGACTTGTCTATAAAAATGCCCATAAAACCCATATTTCAACTTCCTTACCCTAAACTATTTCTTAGCCTTTGAATTTTATACTCTCTTAAAACCCTAGAGTCTTTACAAGACCTTCAAACTTTTAGAACTTTCAAGCCTCTTCTCAAAGAATATCCTTAGTTTTTTTTTTTTTTTTGAATGAGTACCATTGGAACTCTATCTATTTCCTAACAAATATCACACCAAAGCATCCTTATTGTGAACTACTCACTAGGTAAACCCTCATGGCTTTGTGTTCAGTTTCTTTCATTGTGTTATTTTATTTGAGTGTTTTCTTTTAATATGATATATTGATAGATTTTAGGACTTGATAGTAGTGCCTTAGTGTAGAAGAATGTTGTTAATAGGTCCATGGCATAAGTTTTCGTTTGTATGTCTAGAAGGATTTTAAGCCTTCTGCCCAAGGGTACTTTGCTCCTCTCTTTTTTGACAAAGAAAAGAGGCAGTTGTGTGAAAGGTTCATGACCTTATAATGGCTAAAAACTGGGAAGGGACCTAAGTCCTTGATGGTGTTGTTAACATTATTCATTCACTAGATTTGAGCATTGATGACATTGGTTAAGTCTCAGCGTGAGGTGTTATTGGTTGTGCTCCAATTATTGTAACAAGTTGGTTTTCAATAACTAGTTTAAATTGATAAATAAGAGAACCACCTCACTTTTTTTGGGTTGCCCAACCATTTAGGCCTTTTATTTACCTTCTTCTAAGGAAGCCATCAAAAAACCATGTTTTATTAATGATTTGATAGAAGGAAAATATTTTGTTGATGGTTAAAATTCCACTAATACTAACCACTCAAGATCAAATGATATGATTTTATATATGTAAGTAATCAAGAATAAAATATAATTTTTAAAGTGATTTGACCAATTATTTGAAAGGCTACACCTACTGTACTAGTATTAATATTTCAGTAAAAATTTGTTAGAGCATTAATATAAAAGTACAATTTGTTATCTTTGCCTTTGTATAATCTTGCATTTATACGACGAAATAAAAAAATAATGTTGTAATTATATAAAGAAATACACTTTTTTAATACAATGGATTTAGATATTAAAAAAAGTCTAACTATAATGTTATTTTATTAGAATAGAAGTTAATTTTGCAAGCCTATATAGGTAATAAAATACTCTCCTGTGATTATAAGAGATGAGAATGATATATCTTAAGAAAATCATGGAAATGATTGAAACAGTTAAAAGTCATTCTTTCACTACTTTTTGATAAAAAAGTTTCTATCTGTACTTCGGATTGACTTACGTGTAAGTGACGTGTCTAATCATTATATATTGTTTTAAAAAAATAATTATATTATTAAAGTATAAAATATAATAAATTTATTTATGTATCTCATATTGTTTGAAGATACTAAGATATAACTAATTAAATAATTTATAAGTTTTTAAACTTATAAAAATATATTTTAGATTACAAAGTCAAAAAAACAAAAAAAAACTATTATTAGGAAAGTGCACATATACCAGATCCATGTTACAAAATGCTTTCTACTTCTTATTTAAAAGAAATTCAGAACAAAAACAAGAAAAAAGAAAAATTCATAGTCCAGTTTCACGTTTTTCTGGCTCATGATTGGCGCAATAATCTGCGGAACTAATGTCCGAAATGTGAAAACAACTTGAGGGATATTTGGAGTGGATGCGTACATTAAATACAACGAAGCGGGGACGGGCTTTTTCAGTCTCAACTAGATATTTAAGTCTTAACTATGTCGTACAAAATTGTAAATATATTTTAAGCTGGACAGCGAGCCTAACTAAAAGCGACCACGATAAAAGTTACAAAATCATTTTCGAAAATTTAATTGAACCAAAGAAAGTAGACTTGAAAGTGTGCGGAAATTTTGCTTGAAAAAGAGGCCAAACGATTTATTCTTCCTCATAAAATTTTTGAAAAATTAAATATTTAGCTATTAATCATTATCAATTTTTTTATTATTTTTTAATAATATTTAAAAATAATAAAATCAATTTTTAAAAATAATTAAAATATAAAATAATATTAATAAATAATAAAATAATAATACAAAAATTTTAAAAAAAATAGTTACTGTTGAACCAGGTGGACGTTGGTTCTACTTATGACTAAATTTGATCGTTTCAATATGATCATTTGTGTTATCTAAAATGGTAAAAAATAGTTAGTTTCAAATATACTAATTGTTTTTAGGTTTCTCTAATAGTGGAGATGATCAGAACTTTGACAATAAGATCTAGTTATCTTTCTTATCGAGACGATTAGTTTCGATCGTTAATAAAATTAGATGACTGTTACTAGCTATTTGGTTTTATTAACAATAGCTACTATTGTTAGCGGTGATGGTCTTTTTATTTTTATTTTTATTTTATTTTGTATTTTTATAATTTTTTAATTAAATTTTAAAATTTTGAATATTATTTATATTAAATTTTATTTAATATTAATAATATATATTTTAATAAAAAATATTTTAATTTTTTAAACAAAGGTGTGGGTGCGGCGCGGGCGGATGGGTGTGGGGGTTGTGATATGTGGTTGTAATTTAGTTTTTTTTATCTTTTTTTTTGGTGGGATTTATGGGATGAGTCGTTTGGCCTGAAGAAGATTACATGGGGGAGTGCAACTCAGTGGAGGGCGGCTGCTTAATTCAGCTATGGTTAGGCAAATAATTAAATGTCGAAGGGGACAATAACCCTTTTTTAATTGGGAACCAAACTGAATATTATATGAATATTATATCATCAAATGTGAGAAGTGTTGTTTTCTAGACAAGACTTTTTAAGGCTTTAACGAACTGCCGCAGAAACAGAACATTTGGAAATTGGAGATCATTGATTAAGAATTTCAAAAAGAATAACAATGTCACCGGAAATTGCATTGTAGTTTTTGACCATTACATAGCGATGATAAGGAGGAAATTCTAACGATCGAAGTCCCCTTCCTACTTCGTAAATTAAGGCCATGCTACTGAGACACATGGCAAAGAAGGTTTTGCCCCTACCAGAAAGTTCATGTTTTGAACACTACTTTCTATACTGACTCATTACACTTTCGAATTGAACGGAGTGTTGATGTAGTGCGTTTTAATTTAAAAAAAAATGGTGCGCCTGATACAAAGCGTTTAAGATTGTTGATTAAAATCAATTGAGAAAGAGGAGTTAGGGTTCTCGGCTTTCATGTTTTACAAGCTTCTTCAATCTATAAAAGCTCAGGCGACTGAAGCAATGATTATCACAACATCGGTATGAACGTAACCTAAAGGCTCAGGTGCCTTGGTGACAGCTGAACACAACTGTTTAATTTTTCCGCTCAATTTTCTTGTATATAAACTCTTTTGTATTGTTATTTTTAAGTTTTTTTAATAAAAACAAAAGCGAGCTGTTTTAGAAAAAGTTTGTGTGATCTGTCTATCTCTCTTACTGTTCCCACTTTTCAGTTATAAGCTTTAATCGTAATGGTGGTGGGTGAAGTGACAAACACGCAACAACGCATATGAGAAAATAACTCTTCACCATCCCTGCATATGCTCTCAGCTCCCACCAGATTTGAGGTTATATAGTTGGTGGAGCACTGTGCAAAATTTGAAGTTGCTACTGATACTGAAGTGGGTTTTTCCAGGCCGCCATAATGGAAAAATATGCCAGAAAAAGAACATCATATCCCAATTAATTAAAGTATTGTTATCAGCTTCTTACTGAACAAGTGGCTTTTAGTTTGATATTCCTTCTAATATTTTGACTGGCTTATATATATATATAAGCCAGTCAAAATATTAGAAGGAATTTCAAACTAAAAGCCACTTGTTATATGTTTGCAAAGAAATGTAACTTGATTACATCATTTTCTTCACTGTGTTCTCCAGGTTTCTGCACTGACTCTTATTAATATAACCACTTCATTTAACTGCTTAATATGTCTGTCAAAATATTCGATACTTGTTTGGCTTTGTGGGCTATGAGTAACCAATTTGTTTGAAAATTTATTAAACATCGTAGTTTGAAGGCATGTGTTACAGGTGGATATGGACCCATTTCATTCAGACAAAGGTGGCCGAATTTTTGCTGTTTGTTGAATGAGTAAACATCATATTCATTGCCTTTACGGAGTCGGCCACGCTCATCGCCGTTGAAGGTTAGAAGTACAATTCCTGACTGAAGTCGCAAGTATTGATCTGCTTTTAGTTTTTGAGAAGTTCGTTTCAACGTATGTTGGGTTGCAGGAAATATTTTCTGCCTCTGTTTGGCTGGTGGGATGTTATTTTCCTTCTATGGGATGTCCTTTTTTGTCTCTTAGGTTTGAGCACTTTCTATTGCGTTGGTGGAAATTCCTTTTTGCAACTGTTTTTTTTTCCTTCTATTTGGTAATTGGGGTAGTCTTTTTAACTTGGTTGGATTTCTGTTGATCTAGTTTTTTTTTTTTTTTTTTTAAGCTGACAATTTCTTTTTCCTCACTGTGTTTTGATTGCTGAGATTTTTCTGTGATATTTTTATTGAGTGATTCATGTGTAATTAATATAAAATATAGGTTTAATAATAAATTATGGGTTAAAATGTTAGTAGCCATTGATAGGATTTAATTGATGTTTTTCTAATAATTATACAAGGGTAATCTTTAACCATCAGCCATTCTTAAACTCAATTAATTTATAATAATTAAGACTTCTAATTTTTTGAGACAAAGTTAGAATAAAATTAAGATTGTTGATATTTTGAGTATTTGTTCTAATTAATATTATAAAATTTACATTTTTTTTTTTTAAGCTGGGAAGTGCTTTCTCTTTCCCTTTGGTTGTTTTAGGAAAGTTTTGGAAGTGTTTTTGCCTTCAGTTTGCTGGGTGAGAACTTTGTTTGCTAACCAAATAGAGTTATAGTTCAGGTTTTTCTTTTCCTTCTCTTCTGCTCACAATTTCAGTTTAGAATCATACTGATTTGATTGCAATAATGAACTAAAATTATCAATCAAATTATTTATGATTGTAACAAACACGAGTCCTGATCACTATAGACGTCCTCTACCCTTTATTATTAAGTCATACCCCAGGATCTGTACAGTATTCTCTTATACCAGATTTGTTATTATACTTGAAATGTATCGATTTTGAACCCGTTTGAGCTTGGGCTTGAATAGTTCTTATTCAAACGCCATCCAAAAAAAAACTGGGTAGGATTGTTCTTGAATATTAAGAATGAGTCTATCCAAAACCAAGACTTCAACCTCCGGCTTACTAAACGGGTGCTGTAACCAACTGAGCTATGAGTGCTTCTTGCATTTATTCTGCTAAATATATAATATGTACTTTATAAGTATTTTCAGATTCAATTCACTGCAATTACAAAGAAATGTAGAATTATTCGTATTGGCTTATTTCAATGCCTGAAATGAATTGCATCATTACAGCTGATAATGTCCATACAGGCACCATTAAGCAGTTGGAAAGGAAGAATCCATGGCAATACCACACAGACCTTCCTTGGCATTAATGTCTCGCTGCATCCTTATGTATCCTTTTTCTCCCCAAGAAGTGCCCCATGAATTCTTTACCAGCCAATACTTGGTACCATCGCTTGTGGTGCCATAGCCAACCGCTGTAACGCCATGGTCTAGATCAGTTCCGCACTCTCCCGTGAAAACACCACTTGAATAGAACTGGAAACCGGCTCCACTAGCATCAATCGACACTGAAACTGGTTGGTTTGCCACGGCCTTTAATAATGCTGACTCGCTGTTCGCTGGAACATTTTGATACCCACTGATTTGAACTACATGGACAGCCTCTTCCTTTTTGTTGCAAGTTCCATCCGTTGCATTATACGGGTAATTCTTCTCACTGTTGATGCCATGGTTTTTCACTATAAACTCAAACCCATCTTCCATCAATCCACCCTCGCAACCTTGATCCTCTCCACCAGTGTCACAAGACACCAGTTCTTGCTCGGATAGGGAGATCAATGTGCCTGTAGTAATTGCGTGGATGCCTTCTGTGGCTGCAATAGTTGAGAAAGCCCAGCAGCTTCCTATTTTTGGTTTTAATT
>JAJEJH010002005.1:0-13521 GCA_026122585.1 Anacardium occidentale
GAAGGTGTCAACAAGTGCTCCTCTTTTGGTATGTTTCTTGTATCTTGGTCGCTTTAATCGTTAAATTTGATTTATGGGTTTGGTTCTATTTTTTATTGCATTGATTAGTTTGTTTTATAAGATTTGGGATTTCTAATAGTTAATTAGCGCTATTGGATTGATGTCAATGGTTGGATTTTTTATGGAGTTTGATTTTGTTGTAAGATCTGAATTTTGGATTGATTTGTTTAGTAAATTCTGAATCTAAATTAATATAATCCACTGTTGATAAAGAGAGGAAATGATTTTGAAACCAGCTTATTGACCTTCTATCGTGAATTCATATTGTCTGGTTTATTGATTGTCAGTGCTAGAATCAGTAGAATTATGCAGTTACCGCTCAATCTAAGTGTTTGCATTGTCAAAGTTAGAATAAATTCAATTGATATCAAATAGGTTGAGTTAACCATTTGTTTGTTTAGATTATCATTGATATTAGAGATTGATTGGAGACCTACCACAAGCACTATTTGAATTCATTTTCCCCATTTTATTTTTTGAAAGATTTTTGAAAGATTCCCTCCCCAATCGATGGTTTAAATTTTAATTGTATTTTTTTTTTTCTTGTTCAACATTCAAATAGTATCAGCTTCAATTGTGATGCTGAGTTATTGCAAACTGTGAAATTGTTAATTCTATATGTAGTAATTGGATGCTTGCTTTTACTAACTTAGATTGTGATCTGGGATAATATTTATAATGCTTTTATTCATTTATTCTGGACTTGTTTGTGATTCTTAATCTGTGCTTTTCTTCTCTGCTTTAGATTGTTTAGGCAGACGGTTAGGACCGAGGCTTCTCGGTAGGGTTGATGATTCAGAGGTAACTCGCTCTCTTTCTGTCAAATTATATTTGGCATGTTTTATGATCCATGTTTTCAGGTTGATCACCATTTTTAAATATTGTATAATTAAGTTGGTTACACCTTGTCATGGTGATTATGTAACAGAAATTGGTTAATGACTTTTACAAGATCCTTAATCAAGTTAATGCTGAGGAAATCCCAAATGATTTAAAGCTTCCAGATTCTTTTAGTCAACTTGTTTCTGAAATGAAGACCAATCAGTATGACGCAAGGACATTTGCTATCATGTTGAGAGCAATGGTATGTTAAGATCTAATTCTGTTTTTGTCTATTGTCTAATTTTTTTCATTTGCCTATTTTTTGATTTTGTGGAAAACTAAGGCTTCAAGAAATAATCTTGTCTACACCTGTTTCTCCGTTCATTCAAAACTTTGTAACAAGACCAATTGAGGTTCTAATTCTTGGTCTTAGGTGGGTTAGTATGAGACTTAGATTGTTGATAGTTTAGATTTCTGTTAATATTCATAAACTACAGGAAAATTCCAGGGAACATACAATATTTTCATGGTATTCTAATTTTATATATATACTTATTCTGAAAAAAGCTGTTTTGGAGAAGAAAGAAGGGTGGAGCTACTACTTGCCCCCTACCTTAGTGTGTTCGGTTCTGACAACCAGTATGAATATTTTTGAAATTATTTTGGTTAACAAAATTAAGTTCTGAATTTTCGGCCTTAAATAAAGCTCTCTGCATTTTCATTTAGTCAAATAAACATTGCTAGCATTTGGGTTACAGAATATTAATGTATGGGTAGAATGACTCTGTAGATGTCTACCTGTATTCAATAAGGTTAACCTGTATGGGTAGAATGACTCTGTAGATACCTTGGGGCAGTTGATTTAAATTGCTGATTTACTTTTTTCATATGAACTGCAATTACATTTCAGTAAGACTGCACTTTTCAGTGTCCAGAGTTTCTGATATTGGGATTTAAGTTGGATGAGGAATTTAAGGTCTATATGAACTCCACTGCATGCTCATCTGTTTGAGAAATTACTGGTTAAGCAATTTAGTTGTTTTTGACAGTACAATTCTTAAAAAGCATGCAGCAATTAGAGGAGTATTGTTATGGCAGTCAGACCTGCTGTTTGATCAATCTGTGACCTAATTTGCTGTTATTTCTCTTTAGGATTTAAGCTCTGAATGTAAGAGCCAGAAGACAAAATCACAAAACACTTGTGCAATTTGTTTTTATTCGGCCTCTCAAGTAAGTGTTCCAGAATACTTAACATATAATCAGCAGGGTTTAACATATCAATTGAAACCGAAATCAAAACAAAAACCGCAAACATCAAATATTCAAAAATTAATAATTCTAAATACACTTCCAATCCAATACCACATCCAAACCAACCCTCCAAATCGGTTGGATTTCGATTAACAAACTTTAATAAATAATAAAAAACAAAATATAAACATAAAAGTTTCAGAAAACTTACAACTTAGCGTCCAAATGCGAAGCAATGCGAAGACGGGCAGAATGTCGGCTTCCAATGAAGAAGAAATGGCCGGAAACCGTCGAGAACAAGCCTGGAACCGGCGAATACAGCGGGCACCGTGGGAGATAAGCGGCTGCAGCGGCGGGAGGGAAAATGGGAAAGGAAGAGGAAGAGTTCGCGCGCTAGGTTTATGATGACCTTTAGCGGCGTTTTTTAATGAGCTTTACCGGCGTTTATTAGAACGCCGGTAAATATGCCTATAGCGGCGGTTCTTTTCTGTTTTTGTGGCGTTTAAAAAAAAAGCCGGTAACCGTATAACTTTTAGCGGCGTTTGAACAAACGCCGTTAAAAAACCGCCGCTAAATCCGCTGTCTGTTGTAGTGAACTAGGCAAAGTACAAAGAAAGGTGATAAAAAATAAGCAAGTGAACAACCTAAAACTAACAGGTTTATGAAAGGGCAAAAGATGTTGCTTATTGATGTATTAGACTCACGCCTTCCAACTCCCGTGGACACAATGGTTGTGCAAGATGTTGCTCTTATTTCAAGAATAGCTTTTGCTTGCTTGTGTTCCAATCCTATGTCACGACCTACAATGCACCAAGTGTCTCATAAATTTCTTGGCCGCAAAACACCATTGGTAAAGCCTTTTCATGAGGTTTCTATCTCAGATATAAGAAACCAAGAAATATCTGCAGTTGATAAATGCGAGAGCTAGACATGGAGGCTGTTCACAGTTTTGCTGTAACAATCCTGAACCAAGTTCTGTAATTTCTCTTGTTTATTTGGTTGCTTTTATCCTTTCCACAATAAAGCAACTTCTTTGATGTTGCTCTAATATTTACATTTTGAAAAGTCATGTGTCGAAGTGAATAATTAATTCAACGTGGGATCTCTAGATCTAGAGTTACATCAATTCATTTGAATTTTATTTGTTAGAATCTGCAAAATTAATGACATTGATTTTTGTCGACAAATAAACTATATTGGAAAGAAATAATACATTTTTATCGGGGTAACAAACACTTGTAGGTGTTAAACTATTAACTTTTTTGCTATTGAGAGATTGAACTTTGTTATTTATAATAAAAAGACTAAGTCCTATTGAAGGGAGCTTGACATATTATTAGCCTGTAAGGAGATTGCTATTTGGCAAATCCGCTATTCTCGCATATACAGGCTGCAGGTTCAGCAACAGTTTTATCAAGATTCATTTTAGCCTCCTTTATAGCGTTGGTAGCTACTGACTTTGGAAAAATCTGGTGGTGTTATTGATGTTTTCAGGGTCTGTCCACACTAATATTGTTCTTTGGTATGTTTCAGTTCTTTCTTGCCGGTGTTTGTGTTGAGAGTTGAGGTTGCTTGAAACTGCCAACTTCCTTATTTTGTTATTATTTGAAATGTATTTGGTAAAAATGGGTGATGTTCCTTATTTTTGTGTACCTTCAGCATGTTCAAGTATGGTTGGCATTATCTATATTAATTGTCTTGTACAAACTTATATATTTGTATCTTTGCTTTATGAAAATACAAGGATTATTATCTTCAAATTTATCTTCAGCTTTCTTCTTTCTTCTTCAGTTTTTTCATCATTGTTTTCTCTAGCTTGCTTTGCAACCTTCTTGGCTTACTGTGGTTAAAGGAAATCATTTTCAGGTCTCAAGTGGCTGGCTATTTGTAACAATCTTACATGGTATCAGAGCCTATTTTGAGGTCTTAAGGGACTGTGTTGAAGCTGCTAACCCGAAACTGATTTCATCCACCTTCTTGATATTTCAATGGCTACTTCATCCTCATCTATTACTTCTTCATCTTCTTCCCTGATCACTCCAGTGTATAATGGAGAAAATTATCACATATGGGCTGTCAAAATGAAAACATACATGAAGGGACTAGGACTATGGCAGTATGTTGAAGAGGAAAAAGAAGTACCTCCCTTAGGTCCTAACCCCACTTTAAATCAAATTAGATTACATGAGGAAGAACTCACCAAGGCTCCCCGAGCACTATCCATTTTACAACAAGTTGTGTCTGAAGCTGTCTTCTCTAAGATTCTTACCTGTGAAACTGTAAAAGAAGCATGGGAGAGATTAAAAGAAGACTCAATGGGCAGTGAAAGATCAAGGCAAATGAACATCTTGAATTTAAGAAGGGAGTTTGAAATTCTGAGGATGAAGGAAGATGAAACCATAAAAGAGTATGCAGACAGGATTATGAAAGTAGTAAATCAAATAAGGTTGATGGGAGAAACCTTGACTGACCAAAGAGTTGTGGAGAAAATTTTGGTGAGCATACCTGAACGCTATGAAGCTAAAATATCTTCACTGGAGGACTCCAAGGTATTCTCTGAACTCTCTTTATTAGAAGTCATTAATGCCTTAAAAGCTCAAGATCAAAGGAGGTTACTGCGGCAAGAAGAAGTCATTGAAGGTGCCATGGCTGTAAAGCTAAATGACAAGAAAGTTAGTTACAGCTCTGGCAAGAAGTATGTGACTAAAAAAATGGAAGAAAGAAGAGATGACAGGAAGGATAAAGGCAAGCAGCAGATTGATAGGAAAGGGAAAAATACTTCCTGCATCTATTGTAAAAAAAAGGGACATTCTCCTAACTACTGCTGGTATAGGCCAAATGCAAAGTGCAGAATTTGTAATCAATTTGGTCATATTGACAAAGTGTGTAGATTAAAGAATACAAAATCAACTCAAACCACACAATCTGGTTATAAAGTTGGTTTGCAGGAAGGTACAAAAGAAGACTTATTTGTGGCTACTTGCTACACCACTCAAGACAAGCATTCTGCATGGCTTATTGACAGTGGATGTTCGAATCACATGTCTTATGATGCTGTCATTTTCCAGGATTTGGATGATAGTTATCATTCCAAAGTGAGAATAGGTAATGGTGAACTCTTAGAAGTCAGAGGAAAAGGTTCAGCTGTTGTAAATACTGCTGCAGGCAGAAGGTTGATTCAAGATGTGCTTTATGTTCCTGGTATTAAGCAAAATCTTTTAAGTGTTGGCCAAATGATGAAGAAAGGTTATTCCTTATTCTTCAATGCAAATTCTTGCACAATAAGTGACCAAGAAGGCTGTGAACTTATGATTGTGGACATGAAGGATAAGCATTTTGAAATTGAATGGGAAAAGCCTATAGCAAATGCCACTCAACTTCTAAATGATCCTTACAGCCTGTGGCACAAAAGACTAAGGCATGTGAATTTTACAACTTTGAAAGGCTTGCATGACTTTGAAGAGATTAATCAACTATCTCAAACTACTGAATCCAATCAAGTATGTGAGATCTGCTAACTAGGAAAACAAACCAGGTTGCCTTTTTCAAGCAGCACAAGCAGGGCTTCTAAGAAATTGTAGCTGATACACTCGGATTTGTGTGGTCCTTTTAATGTGCCTTCACTTAATGGAAGTAAGTTTTTCTTACTATTCATAGATGATTACTCAAGATATTGTTGGATTTTCTTCTTGAAACATAAATCTGAAACTTTGCAAGCATTTAAAAGATTTAAAAGTGAAGTAGAAAAACAAACAGATCACCAAATCAAAACACTCAGAACTGATAATGGTTCAGAGTTCATCTCCAAGGAGTTTGCAGAATTTTGCAATGCTGCTGGCATAATTCACCAATTAACCTCACCATACACCCCTCAGCAAAATGGTGTAAGTGAAAGAAAGAATAGAACTGTGGTGGAAATGGTGAGATGCTTAATGCTTGAGAAAAAGTTACCAAAGCAATTTTGGGCAGAAGCAGCAAACACAACAGTTTATTTACTTAATTTACTGCCTTCCAAGGCCTTAAATAATGCTATTTCTTATGAACTCTGGCATGAGAAAAGGCCCTCAATGAATCATCTGAAGGTTTTTGGGTGCGTATGTTATGTTCTTGTGCCTAGTGTAAAGAGAACCAAATTAGATGCAAAAGCTGAACCTGACATCTTCATTGGTTACAACTTGATATCTAAAGGGTACAAAATTTACATTCCAAGCACAAAGAAAATAATCATCAGCAGAGATGTTAAATTTGATGAGCCAACAACTTGGAATTGGGATGAAAAGTCAAATAATTCTGGTGGTACCTGTGACATTCCTACATCTGCAAAATTAAGTGATGATTTAACTCAACTTAATGATGAAGATGAGGAGGTTCCAGCTTCAAGAATAAGAAGTCTGAATGATGTCTATAACAGGTGTAACTTAGCCTTCCAGGAACCTGATTCTTTTAAAGAAGCTGCCTGTTATGAAGAATGGAAGAATGCAATGCAAGAAGAAATAAGGATGATTAACAAAAATTCCACCTGGGAATTGGTGAGAAGACATAAAAATCAAAGAATTATTGGAGTAAAATGGATCTTCAGAAATAAATTGAATTCCGATGGATCCATTAATAAGCATAAAGCAAGGCTTGTGGCAAAGGGTTATTTGCAACAACCAGGAATAGACTTTGGTGAGACTTTTGCACCTGTTGCAAGAATGGATACTGTAAGGCTGCTCATAGCATTATCAGCCAAAATGAGTTGGAAAATCAGTCACCTTGATATCAAGTCAGCATTTCTAAATGGCATACGTGAAGAGGAAATTTTTGTGGATCAGCCTGAAGGATTTATAGTTGAAGGGAAAGAAGATCATGTGTATAAACTAAAGAAAGCCTTATATGGCTTAAAACAGGCACCAAAAGCCTGGTATTGCAGAATTGATTCTTATCTTCAGAACCAAGGCTTTATATGCAGTCCAAATGATCCCACTTTGTATGTCGAAAAGGTTTCTGATGAAGCTAAGTTGATCATCTCCTTGTATGTAGATGATATTCTGGTTACAGGAGGAGATGAAGACTTGATTGCTGAATTTAAGTGTAATATGATGAAGGAGTTTGACATGACTGACTTGGGAGAGATGAGATACTTTCTGGGTCTTGAAATAAATCAGCAAGCTAGTGGCATATTTCTGTCTCAAAAGAAGTATATCATGGATTTTTTAAAAAGATTTCAGATGGAAAATTGTAAAGAGGTTTCTACTCCCTTAGTTGCTAATGAAAAATTTGAGAAAAGTGATGATGAAGGTCAAGCTGATGCAACCCTTTACAGAAGACTCATTGGATGTTTGCTTTATCTTTCTTCCAGTAGACCAGACATCATGTTTGCCACCTCTTTTTTATCCAGATTCATGCAATGTCCAAGCTTGAGTCATCTTCAAGCAGTTAAAAGAGTAATGAGGTATATAAAGGGGACTACTAATTATGGCCTGTGGTTTTCAAATGAAAAAGTTGGGGAACTAACTGCATATTTAGACAGTGACTGGGCAGGAAACTTGGAAGACTGCAAAAGCACATCAGGTTATTGTTTTTCCTTTGGAAGTGTTGTGTTTTGCTGGAGCTCCAAGAAACAAGATGTGGTAGCACAATCATCAGCAGAGGCAGAGTATATAGCTGCTGCAAATGCAACTAATCATGTTGTATGGCTGCGGAAGATCCTTACTGATTTAAGTATAAAACCAAATGCTTGTGTGACTATATATATTGATAGCAAATCTGCTATTGCAATCTCTAAAAATCCAATCCAGCATGGAAGAACCAAGCACATTAAAGTGAGGTTTCATGCTATCCGTGAAGCCATTAAAGAAGAAGAAATCAGTTTGAAGCATTGCCAGTCCAAGGATCAACTAGCTGACATCTTGACAAAATCTCTTCCTAAACCTCAATTTGAATATTTGAGGTTAAAACTTGGAGTCATTGATGCAACCTCAAAGGAGGAGTGTTGAGAGTTGAGGTTGCTTGAAACTGCCAACTTCCTTATTTTGTTATTATTTGAAATGTATTTGGTAAAAATGGGTGATGTTCCTTATTTTTGTGTACCTTCAGCATGTTCAAGTATGGTTGGCATTATCTATATTAATTGTCTTGTACAAACTTATATATTTGTATCTTTGCTTTATGAAAATACAAGGATTATTATCTTCAAATTTATCTTCAGCTTTCTTCTTTCTTCTTCAGTTTTTTCATCATTGTTTTCTCTAGCTTGCTTTGCAACCTTCTTGGCTTACTGTGGTTAAAGGAAATCATTTTCAGGTCTCAAGTGGCTGGCTATTTGTAACAATCTTACAGTTTGCTTGTGTGCAGTATTTCATTGTTTCTTTCTCAGTGCCAGTGGAGTTATGTTTGGGAAGAACAGATACGAAATTGGTTACAAACACGAGTAAAAACGTTGATGAGTATCATCTTATTATGAGTTATTCTATTTCTAATTCAAAAATTTTCAATCACATAACAACACATTAGCATTTATACTGGTGTAGTACGCTGAAATTCAATGACGAGATGAAGGCAGAAATCTCCACTTTGAAGTTGGAGATGAGTTTGAGAGTGAAATCTGCAGTGTAAGGGAAAAGGTCCGCAGTTTGATAGAGGAGATGAATTTGAGGGAAGAGATGAAGATGAAGGAGGAGAAGAACAAGATTAAGGCAGCTATCTCCAGTTTGAGAAAGACAAAAAATTCCAAAAGATTGCAGCAATTAGTTCAATAAAAAAAATCATTGCATTTCAATTGTTCTTTGGGCTTGTTGAAAGACGATTCAGATTGAAGTCATTACACAAGAAATTCACCAAGTCCAGATGATCTAACAATTTCTGCCAAATTTAAAAATTTCAGGGTTATATACACAGATGCTTGAGCTGGTCAGAATTCAATTGTTGTAGTCTTGCAGAAACATGTTCCATCTAAACCAAAAATAAAATCTGAAAGAGTTTCATTTCAATTATCACCCTTATCTGTAACTGTATAAAAATGTGTTTAGAAAAGCTTAAAATGTTTCAGGGTGATTAATTTATTATACCTTGCTTTTGGTCATGAAAACAAGGAGATAACATCAAATATGTATAGGTAACATT
The DNA here is from genome assembly GCA_026122585.1 of Anacardium occidentale. NCBI lineage: Eukaryota > Viridiplantae > Streptophyta > Magnoliopsida > Sapindales > Anacardiaceae > Anacardium > Anacardium occidentale. Next base: position 9,238 of record JAJEJH010002005.1, read on the forward strand.
ATGAAATATCAATAATAAAAAATTTAGGAGTCGAATTTAGGATGAAAACAAGATTTTTGATATAGATAAAGATGATAGCAGTATGGAAGATTAGAATAAGTAACGAAGTTTGGTCAATACAATAATATTGTCACTGCAAATAGTTGATCATGAGGATAAGTTAGAGAACATGGTGACTAAATTTAGTTTGTGGGAGAGCTCAACTTGAAGACTGAAAAGAGCTTGAGGGATGAGTTGATGAGCATCAAGGCATCACCTCCAGCTTGAAGAGTGTTTCAGTAACTCTTAACAAATAAATTAGATAATTAATTGGAAGATTCATAAAAATTCTTCTTGTGCGTTAATGATACCTCTTTGATTGCTTCAGTGAGTGGGAGGACAAATCAGTCTTGTGTAAATTTCTAAAAGCTCTCCAATAAAACAAACATAATGGGTGAAGAGGATTGATCATTGCATGCAAAAGAATATTAGAAATTTTTCCATTCAATAAAAATCCTTGATTCAATTTGATCTTCGAAGATTTATAATTAAATTAATTTAGTTCTTGCAGTTTATTTGGTTTGATACAGAATTAAAAATCTCTGATTGTTTCAGTTTTGTATCTGAAGATTTATTGATGATTGCTTCTGTCTGAAACTTGATATCCTCCCTAGAGGATTCATTATAATATCTTCTAGTTCTTTGCTCAAATCTGTTTATTGGATTCCATTATGTGGAAAAATATTTTATTTGGTAAAATTCATTGTCCTTGTGGAAGATCCCTGTTGCCCTGCTAAAATACCTTTTTGGTGTCATTATGGAAAATCAATAAAATCAAATTCTCTTCTACATCTTTAGAGCCCTGTTCATTGCTCTTCTGCCTATTTTACTTCTCGAAATCATGTTCCTCTTATAAACAGTTAACATGGTAGCTCTAATGACAAATTAAAGATTGGTATACCGTGAAGCTTAAGCTAGTCAAAGTATTTTTGTTGTGAAAGAACTTTTGTTCAGTTATGAATACCCTTTTGAAATTTCAATCCCTTGAGATGTTAACAATTAGGTCCAAGTCTTCTCAAGTTATGTTCCAGATTCCACTAATCACTTCCAATTATGTTTGTGGAAAATCCCAGCCAATTAACGGTACTGAGGAATTAGCTTACTTACCCTGGAGGTATTTTCAGTTTGTTCTATCGTTTTTATGGAAGCCACATCAGTCTTAACCAAAAAGTAAACCAAAGACTTCGACTTTTCTCACTTTATCTATACATTTATTCCAAATTAGTTGTCTTTTATATGATATACGCTATATATAGTCTTATGTAAAATTAAATACTTCAGACTTTTGTTACCCTTGTGTTTTCCTTGTTTTTTTCATAATATTATTTCATAATTTTTAATATAATTTCAGACATATTGGTCTAGAATTGTACATAGAGCCCAGAAGCCCTTAGGTCACTTTGTACTGTGTAAACATCAGAATTTGATTGACAAAGGTTATATACAGTGAAGCTTACCCTGGAAGAATGTATTAGCTTGTCAAAATTTGTGAACGCATTTCATGTTAACCAAAATTAACGCAGAAAGACCTCGACTTCAGCTAGCATCCTTATCTATAAACCCGTATGAAGATGTGACCACTTGAATGGAAAATTTCATAATTTTCTTAGGTTATGTTGAGCCTGAAGATGTTGACAACTTATCTGATGTTGGCTGCTGGAAGAAAGTAAGCTGGAAACCTGAAGCCTTTTTGTTAGGAAAATGCAGGAATTTGTCCAGCTAGATTTATCATGATTTAATGACAATGCTTGCTATTTAATTACTTAAATTAGTGGAGATAATGAGCAGCCTTGTTTTGGTATAGGTTAGGTGATTATTAGGTTGTAATGTATGGCCATCTTATGTTGAAATAGTGCTAAGCATGGGGCTAGTTAAATGCACTGCCAAGATCCATTTTTTGTGGAAAATTTGCTGTACCAAAACTTTAATCATGTATATATTCACAAGAAAGAATGAAAACTTATCTTTTCTCCTTCTCCTGGAAAACAAAATCCTTTGCAATTCTTTTATCTTTTCCTTTCTACAGCTGCTGCATCTCTCTTTTCTTCTTAGTTGACAGGACTTAGACTTCAACTAAGTCTATCAGTGGTATCAGAGCCTCCTTCTTGGTGTGCCTGTGGATTAAGGAGGAGCTAAATTGAACCAGAAAATAGAAGGGAAGAAAAGTTGGCCTGTGAATATGGCATCAAACAGTTTTACTGGAGTTCAAGCTCCCATCTTCAGTGGTGATAACTATGCCTCATGGTCAGTCAAAATGAGAGCATATTTGAGAGCTTTTGACCTGTGGGAAGTAGTGGAGACTGGAAAGGAACCAGCAGCCTTACCTGATAATCCAACACTCAACCAAATTAAGTTCCATTCAGAAGAAGTTGCCAAAAAATACAAGGCACTCTCCTGCATCCATTCAGCAGTAACTGAAACTATTTTCAGCAAGATTATGACTTGTGAAACAGCAAAGCAAGCCTGGGACAAGCTGAGGTTGGAGTTTCATGGCAGTGATAAGACAAGACAAATGCAAGTACTTAATCTTAAGAGAGAATTTGCTCTCTTGAGAATGAAAGAAACTGAAGTGGTAAAGGATTATATAGATAGACTTATGAAGATTTCAAATCAACTTACCTTGCTTGGAGAAGAGATCACAGAAGCCAGGATGGTTGAGCAAATCTTAGTGAGCCTGCCAGAGAAGTTTGAGGCCAAAATTTCCTCCTTGGAAGACTCTAAGGACCTTTCAAAGATGACTGTTCAAGAGCTTGCAAACTCATTACAAGCTGTAGAGCAAAGGAAGGCCTATAGAGAGGGAGCTGGAAATGGAGGTGAGACTGCTTTTGTAGCAAATCAGAAAGGAAGAAACTGCAGTGCTGGAAATTCCAGCAAGCAACATTTCTTGAAGAAAGAAAAGAAGAATGGTTCCGAAAGCAGACAAAGAGCCAAAAGAGGAAAATTTCCTCAGTGTAGCCACTGCAAAAAAACAAATCATGCTGAAACTTATTGTTGGTTCAGGCCTAGCATACAATGTAGAGCATGTAAAGAATTTGGTCACATGGAAAGAGTGTGTAAAAATAGAAATAATCAGAATCAGCAGGTGGCACAGATGGTAGATCAGCAACAAGACAACCATCAACAAGAAGAACAACTTTTTACTGCTGGCAGCCATGGAATCACAAGAGATGATCAAGTTTGGTTGCTTGACAGTGGATGCTCTAACCATATGTCTGCTAATGTGAAACTGTTTGTGAGACTGGAAAAAAGTGATGTCTCTCAAGTGAGAATAGGCAATGGGCAGTTGGTTCCAGTCCATGGAAAAGGTATGGTTGCTGTGCCAACTCAGAGAGGTACAAAGTTTATTTCAGATGTCTTATTTGTTCCTAAGATTGCATTAAACTTGCTGAGCATGGGCCAGTTAATAGAAAATGGTTACACATTTGAATTTAAGAATAAGTTGTGCATTATAAAAAATCAGCAGCAAATAGAGATTATGGCAATTAAAATGGTGAATAGAAGTTTCTCTTGTGATCTAGGCAAAGCAAATGCTCAAGCTCTCATGAGTTTAACTTCTGAAAATGAATTATGGCATAAAAGGGTAGGCCATTTTCACATAGAAGGGATTAATCTACTGAACAAGAAAAATATGGTAATAGGCCTACCAAAGCTGTCTCTGAATCAGGAAGTATGCAAAGCCTGTGAGCAAGGAAAGAATGTAAGAATGCCATTTCCACAAGGTGCAGCCAATAGAGCAAAGGAGAAGCTCCAGCTAGTCCATACAGATGTGTGTGGACCTATGCAGACTCCATCCTTAAATAACTCTAAATATTTCCTACTTTTCATAGATGATTTCAGTAGGTTCTGCTGGGTGTACTTTCTGAAATTAAAATCTGAAGTCACAGCCACATTTATGACTTTTAAAAGGTTTGTGGAGAATGAGAGTGGAAAGAAAATTAAGATTATTAGAAGTGACAATGGAGGAGAGTATACCTGCGGCAGCTTTCAAGAAGTATGCAAACAGGCTGGCATTCATCATCAGCTCACTGCCCCATATTCACCTCAACAAAATGGGGTGAGTGAAAGGAAAAATAGAACCATTATGGACATGTCTAGATGCTTGCTATTTGAAAAACATTTGCCAAGAATCTTTTGGGCTGAAGCTGTGAATACTTCTGTATATTTGCTAAATAGATTGCCAACCAAAGCTTTGAAAGAATGCACTCCTTATGAAGCTTGGCATAACATTAAACCAGCCCTGAATCA
>JAJEJH010002006.1:0-13493 GCA_026122585.1 Anacardium occidentale
TTTTATATATATACTTGTAATGCATTGAACCAACACTCAATTTTGAAAATAGGAATTTGAAACATCGAGGTGGTTGCATACCTATCTAACTTTCCCTCATTAATAAGTACTTTCATTTTCAAGTAACCTGTCTTCTTTGTTGGACATTTTTGGTGTCAGAGCAAATTTGTATTTCCTTCAGAAAATCAATTGTGGAGAGACTGAATAAATTTTTATGGGTTTACTTCTTCTGTTTAGTGTTCCTTTCGACAAGATTAGGCAGGCTAATAAATGAAGTGTTTGTTGCTAAAATTGTTAAGTGGGAAGTGTTGTGGTACCTTTATATGTGACCTAGAGACTGAGAAGAGTTGAACAAAAAACCAAAATCTGTTCCATTGTTGCTAATGGTTAGACACTGTCTAACTCTGTTGAGATTGCTTATTTTTAGTGTTAGAATATGGTAAGTGCAGCAACTAGTTATGAAGGTGATACAACTGTTGGTTACATTTTTATGTTTGCATATTTTTCTGTTAGTTGAATCAAACCAAGCGATGGTGCCTATAAGTGCAATTCCAATTTCACAAAAAGAAGCCATACCCTTCATGCTTGCAGATATAGGTGACCTTTGAGAAGTATTTGTTAAGTGCAAACATGTAAGCACAGGGCAACGTTTGATATTCAGGCCTGCAGAATTGAGAAAAGGAATTTTTACCATATGAACAAGATAGATGACTGCTATTTCTTCTAATTCCGTTCAAACAAGTAATGTATTAGATTTCTAACCTGATATGTCAATGTTCGAACTAAAAATAAACTATCATGAAGACAAGTAGTGTAAAAGAAACATATTATTGGACAAACAAGTTTTCAAAGCACTTCTTTAAAGAGAAATGCTAATAAAGTTTGCTAGAATGCATCACCGAGCTGCCTATGCCTATTTCCTCAATGTTCTTTTTCCTACCTCATATTATACAATGAGTTCTTCTTGTTTTGAAGGATTCCAGATTCATCATAACTGACTGGGATTTCTAAATTATCTGAACCAGCCAATATTTTTGACATGAGAAACATTGGAGTTGCAACACCAACATTACAAGAATGGTGCGAAGCTGATGCTTGATTCTTCAGAGGCTAACTATGTTTACATTCGGTTAGATCTTGTATCTTTATGTGTAGGTTGATGATATGTCCACCATGGCCAATTCATCAAGTTGCTTCTGCATATGCTTTCTCAGTGTAAATCGAACTGGGAAAATAAAAGCAGTTAAAATATCTGCAGTACTGGTTTTAGTGCTACTGATGTTTAAGTTGACATAGCAGTTGTGGTAATGTCTGTAAATGCATTTTACAAAAATTTAACAGTGCCTGAATTTGCCTGCATTCCAACTTAATTGCTCAAGGTTTTAGTTTTATGCGTCGATAGTTGTCTTGGATATAGCCCATGCACTTTAAATAAACTCTTGAATTGCAAAACGTAAGTCTGAATTTCATGTCGTGGTCAGAACTGAATCAAAAATTGATGAACTATCAGGGATGGATCACAAAACCACCCAGAAAAGGCTGTAATCTTAGCACTGGTTTATTATTGTTGGTCTTCAACTGGTGCAGTCTTTGAACCATAATTCTGAAGCAATGTCATTGTCACCCACAATGCCTTCAAGGTGTTAGTTACTGGGACTGGATAATTAAATACTCTCCGGCTAGTTAAGCAGTACACAGTGGACTACAAGTTCTTGTGATTCAAAATTTTATGTTGGTAACGTGCAATATCGAACTTAAATATCACTCTCTCATTTAAAAATATCAAAATAGGGAGCAACAGGTACTCGAATGTATAAAACTTCAGGCTATCAAATCTTTTCTGCAAGAACCCGAAAGAGGTTTTTCCAGTCTGGACCCTTCTGGTTCTGGGATAACGTGTTGGAATACGATAAATCAAGCCTGAAATTTCCCAGCTGGATGTTGTTTCTGAAATATGCAGAAATGACAAAAGAGTCTGCAGTTTATGTGAAGAAACAGTCGTCAAGGAAAGTCTGCAACTCGGCAATTTTGACAACTTGAAAAACCTGAAAATTAACCAGGAAGTCATCGTTGAGGATTAAAAGATGATGCATTCTCCAGAAAGAAGCAAAGAAATATTTAATGTTAAGAGATTCACCAGAAAAAATTCCAGGGCTCTGGTTTACGTTTCGAAGAATATTAGAATCAACAGTTTGTCGCGTTCTCATCAATTATCTGAATATTTTGAAGAAGTTTTTATTATATGTGTAAAGATAAAAATATTCCCATTATACCTGGTGGACGCCAGTCACACCCTCATTGTTGAGAATTTTGAGAAATGCGAAGAGGAATCCTCCACAACAGGGCTATGCCATTGCACCAGGACTTGAATAATCCTTCCAGTTTCGCACTTGAGGTTTACCAACCACAACCTGGGGAGAAACTTAGTGGTTGCCTTTGTTGGATTTAAGAACAACTTGTAATGTGAAGACAAGCTAAAGCCTTCATTTATAGAATAAAGATATTCAATTTGAATGAAAATTGAATAAGAAACATTAAAATAATGTTAATCGTAAAACAATTGATACTTCATACTTGGAATGGAGATGGAATGAGCATTTTTGTAAGATAAAAAGCGATAGCTTGTTAAATTGGAAGGATTAAAATTTAAGACAAAGGAAGTGGTGTAGTAATTGAAGCAAAATATTACGGCAAGCAGAGGACTAAAAACTGTGGGACGTAAAATTGGAACACTCTGCTTAGCTTGCATGTAGTTTGATTTTTTCCAAACTTGAAACAAAGGAAAAAAATAAAAGAAAAACCACTCTTATAAGGTTGGGTGAGATTTGGTCATTGTGCAAACTTACCCTTCGCTTGAATTACATAATGATCAATTTTATTCAACTACACAAAGGTAATTAAATAATTACTTTTTTTTACGTGTAGTTATATAATATTGACTTATGATTGTTTAATAACAATATATTTCATAATCACTCTTTTTATGTATGATTATATAAGGTTAACTTATGATTGTCTACTAACAATATATTTTATAAAGACATCTCCTACTAAGACATATTATTCAACAATATTAAAAAAAAAAAAAAAACTCAACATAGAGATAACATAGAAAATATTTGTATGTAAGAGTTCTATACTAGAACCTCAACATGGAGACAATATAGAGACATTAAACATCAAATAAAATGTCCCAAAATTTGATAGATCCATCTAATTACATCAATTTAGGTGTCCTCTAATCCCTTACAAAGAGTGATGATTATTGGGTATAACAACATATTCCCACTAAAAATTGTATACCATTTAATGCAATTTTAGCTGTTGACAACGAACATAGAACATTAATTTATTAGATGATTTTCCTTTTATCTTCATATCATTTCACTCAAAATTAACCATTTTCCTAATGATATCCCCAAAGGTTAAATCATTCATGATCCTAGGTAACATTTCAAAGTAGTTAAACATGAGTTCATCACTTCATGGCTTAAAAGTCACAAAGGGCACTGATTTGGTCTAATATTGGACCAAAATAGACTCACAAGGAGGGATCTATTCTTCCACTTCCATTCATGGTCATTAAGCTCATGTAGCATACGATACATGTTATGCTAGAGTAACCTTTTAACATAAAAGGTGTATGTCATATTTCCAAACTATACAGACCTTAGTCTAGCTGCTACACAAGCGTTTGACTTGAGTTCCACATTTGCTCCCCTTCTAACAAGTCAAAATGTTAAATCTTACCTCTGGCTTCTCATACAAGTGTAATGGATAATGAGTTATTCATTTTCGATCTCTCAATTTTAGACCTCGTCTTGGCTCCAACCAACACGACACATAAAAAGTGACACCTAATACAAATAATATCTGATATATCAAAAGTTAGAAACGATTTATAGTTTCAAGTTTTTTAGAGTGTTATCACAACATATTTATAAACATGTAATAAATAGACATGAAAACACTCTAAAAGTGCTCTTATATTGATGTAGGATAATATCCAAAATAATTAATTTCAAAATATCATATTGAATACTTCAGAATGCCTTTTTTTGAAAACTCTGATAATCTAATATATAGTCAACCAAACTTTATATTATTCACGACGCAATGGCTTCTCTTAATTTAAAAACGAACAAAGAGTAAAAAAGTGATATGTATATATAAAATCTGATGGATTGAGTGTTGTAGAATGTCTCTTCTGAAAGCTCTAATAATCTCACGATGAAAATCTAACTAGTATGTAGTTTACCAGATTTTACCACATGCATGACAAAGATTTCTCTCATCTTGAAAGGAATAGAGAGCAAAATACTGATATATTTGTATGTATTTTCACTATATCATGATCTTATCTTTAACCTAGTGAACAGTTATTTGCAGGGATGAAAATTAATTGTAGGCAACTATTTTCCAAGTAACTGCCACCCACTGTGCTTGATAGCCAAAATCCCATGATTTGCACTAGCTATACCACTCTTCTTTTTCTTATACGTTGAACCATCCTCAAAACCTGAAAACCTGTTTTGCACTTCTCAAAACACGTGCATGATTGTTCCCTTCCCTGGAATTCAACTTTTCTCCAACTTAGTCAATCGTGCGCCAATCTCTTTTTTAATGCCTGTTCTACTATGAGAATTCAAAAATTCATCAAGAATGCCATATTTTTCGCTATCAATCCCCGTGCCTTGTCTTCAATTCTCTGGCCATTGCCCTAATTTCGTTACTTTTATTTTTTAACTCGGTTTCATCCAAATAAACTAGGTTTCTATCCACCAGAAAGTTGCTTTTTTTTTTTTTAATTCTATTAATACCCGTATCTAAAAAGCATCCGAACCGAATTCTTGTTTTCCTCTTCGAGATTTGAATTTCCCGAAAACAAGCATTATAAATTGTTTGCAAAACCAACCCAAGCCAATTTTCAAGACATTTCAGATAATTTACCAAAACTGCCACTGTACCCTTCTGTAACTTTGTTAAACTCATTCAATATTTTGTTATGAGTCTGTTAATCGAACAAAAACTAATTTTATTTTTTATTTTATATATTCTTTTAGTGCGAGATTATTTCAGTGGGTCAGTCAATGTGTTTTTATATCATAATTTTGGTTGGAGTGAACTATTTTCTTTAAAAATTCTAGTTAGGAATTGTCATGAAAAATTGATTTTAGTTGTGTCTTATTAATTCAACTGAGTTTTACTTAAGACTTTGGTTAAAATAAAACAATTTTTTTATATTTATTAGTTTTTTATATTTCTAAATTCATTAATACGTAATTCTATCGTTTTGTATTGTTGATAAATTGATATACAATTTTTTTTCTTTATTTCAATTTTATTATTTGATTAATACATAATTGGCCTGGATGGATTTTCAAAATTAGCTAATTATCATATTTTATTGCTTGTTTAGTCAATTCAAAAACACATAACAACTCAGTTAATTAATGAAAAAGAAAATAAATTGGATTTTATGAAAAAAAATATGTATAATACAAAAAAGAAACAGATTGAATCAAAGAAAAGAATGTCCCTATATACAAAAGCAAGGAAGTCTCATAAAAAAATATTGAATGAATTTTTCAAACTAAAAACTTGTACCTCAAGTGTATCTTTCTCGAGGCAGGATGACTAGCCATGGATAGGTTACCTCTAATCCAAAATGGTCCATCAAATGGGTACACGCAACGCCTAGTATAGGTTGGCACCATTGTCCTGTCCTATTCTCCTTTCGTATAGCTTTGGATTTCGGCTGTTATTTGAGGTTTCTTTTTCTAAGTTCTTCTTGTTTTTTCTGTTTACCTGGGTTTTTTTTTTTTGTGGCCTAACACAATCTCCGCTGTTTCAAAAGTTAATCAATAACAAGGAAAAATAATTAAAATAACTCAATTTTAAACCTTTCAACTATATATAGCTTTATTTTTTAGCATTAAACAAACTTAACTTCAAATTTAACCATGCAAATCATTGTTAATAACAAAAATACATTGTCACCATGTAGAGTTAGCATGCAAAGTGGTGAAGTTCTTTGCAAACTTCAATATTGTTGCACATTATGATGAATTTTGACAATTTTTGGCCTGAAAAATGGTAAAAATGTTAAAACCGCATTCTTTATCATGCATACTTGATTTTAATATAAAGATTTAAACATTTTAGGGTATATTTACGATGTATTAACATTTAGAATCCCTATATGAAAATTTGATGAGAAATTTGAATTTCTATTGATTTTGATATTTTTTTTCTTGATGGAATAGTGTTGAAATGATTGTTGCTATGTTGATGTTGAATTAGAGCAAGAAAATGATGAAAATATGATGGATCAAGCAATACATGCATTTGATAGCAATCACATGTGATTTCCAAGCAAAACACAAATCATGCGTGATGGCAATGTTAGGGACGAGGGTGTTACAATAGTTTTCAAAACTAGAGAGGGAGGCATAGAATACATTTTTTTTTTTTTTTTTTTGGGGTTTTTTGCCAGTTTTCAATAGGTTAAAGGATAAACAATATAAATGTTAGATAAAATTGACTAAAATATCAAATAGAATACTCATTTTATCCTCAAAGCTCTGAACCTTTATAAATTGGTTGAGCATATTCTAATTCCTATATTTTATTATTGTGTTTGCTGAGTATTGTTTTCTTTGTGTTAATTATGGTTAAATTTTTAAATAATCCTATTCACCTCCCTTCTAATATTATTTTCATAGCCATTAAGGTCTTTTAAAATTTAAATACACAAAGTAAATTTTTCTTATTAAATCCTTATAAGTCAGTAGAAACAATATGCTTAAGTAGTCAAGTTACGAAATGATACAAACATACCGAATATTTTTGTCATTATTTGGTTATGTTTTGATTATATATATATATTGTTATAATATTAACAAATGTCATCGTCATATCTATTCATGTTATGTATTAAAATCAACATTCTTCTTTATTTTGGGAGAACCTAAGTATTGTTGCATTTGTCTGTGCTTAGTCAAATTCTTATGTCTTTGCAGTTTAGATCTGTTTTCCTGTTTTTGGTTATGTCTTGTAATTTTCTTGTAGAATAGTTTGATTGAATAGATTATGGATACAATATTTTACTGGAGCTTGAAGGGATTTTAAGATCAGTTTAGCCTTGAAGTTTATAGGGGTTTGAACCATTATGAGAGGGATGGTTGGATGCCAAGTCAATGCTTAATGTAATTCAGATATTATAATAGACTAGGGTTATAAGTTAAAAATATACAAGGAATGTTTGCTTGTAGTTAATTTTAGCATGTAATTAACTATATTGATTATAGCTTAACTATGTAAAAATTATTCTATCCCCTTTATATTCTTGCCCTGTAAATTTGTTTTAGTTGACTGTGTTACTTATTAATGAAAGAACACTTAACGCTTTTTTAACTCTAAGCTTTCAATGAGCTAAACAAACCAAATGCTTATTACTCAAATAAGTGACATGTTTGGGATGTATAATTGATAGTCAAATCAATCATCATAAAAATATAGTTCATAATTTCAGTACGCAATGCATGGAAATTTTACACAAGTGGAGTCTAGCCGGCCCCAACAGAGACTATCCTGAAGTTCAATCAAATTTTCTAAGGATGAGACATTAATTGTCTCGCTATTCTCACCCTCCAAGAAAAATGCATAACAGTTATAATATTGAAACATTTGACTATAATGAATGATCAGCCAAATGAACAATATCATACAAATGTAAGGCATTAAACACATCACCTATTTTATCTAAAATATGAATTGAAGTTTTTCATCCAAAATAAAAGAAAATAAATTTTGATAGTTTTATGATGTCCTCAACTTATTATTTTCATCTCTTACTCTGATCAAATTAAACATTATTATTTTTTACATTTACAAAATAATCATAACAATGAAAATCAATAAAAACTTAGATTAAATATACTAGGATATAGGTTATTTTTCTATATAATTATATAAATTATCATTTTTCTTATCTTATAAATATAAGATTACACAAAGATAAAAGAGTTAAAAGTTCTTTTAATTGTTCTTATCTAACTCATATTAATTACTTTATTGAAATTTTTATAAAATATAAATAACATAACTCTGATGATTTGACACTTCTTTGTCATGTGTTCTATCCACTTAATTTTGAAGAGTTAAACTTTTTATATACGACACAACATTGTTTTTAGTGGAGGGAAAAAGAATGTTATTATTATTTCAAAGGTGATGTGGCATTTGGTTACATAACAAACATTAAGTGCTGTTCTTTTTTTGTTAAGGTGCGATGCTCGACCCCTTTGCTTTGCTTTATGTTCTTCTTCTCTTCACCTAAACATTCTAGTCAAGCTTCATCTTATAACTAGAAGGGATTTGTTATTTATAGGTGGAGGTTGATTGATATCCTCTAGTTGTATATATATTCTCCCTTGGTTAATCAAAAAGGTGAAAGTGTCGATTGTATCAAAGAGGAAGAGGTTAAAGTTTATATCAGGTATGTTCTTTCCTTTATTTTTGGAGTTGTTAAAGGTTAATAAACTTCATAAATCTAAAAATATTTTTGGATATAGTGAATTTCTATCTTGTCTTGGAGAATGGATGTAAGCCTTAAGTGTCAAATCACTATACATGATTGTGTCCTCTTTGTTTGTTACGTTTATTATTTTATTTCTTTATTCTGATGCCTATGATTATTTGGTAATTGTTCTTTTTAATAATCATCATATTGTTGTTGCCTAAGTTAAATAAAATTGAAGTAACAAAGAGTAAAGAGAGCTTGTAAATACTGTTTTATGTTGATTAAAACTGTTACCAATTCAAAAATCTCAACGATAACAATTGGCTTAAATTTTCAAATAATGAACCAAATCATTTTTAAAGTATTATCATATTCATCTTGTTTAATCTGAATTACAATAATGCATGTTTTCACGCCAAAATGTTGTCAATATACCGAAGTACATCAATTTTTTGAAAAAAATTAAAATGGCAATAGAGACTAATGTCTTATCAACAATATTTAAAAACTGAAAGCATAAATAAATAAATATATATATTATGACAAAAAAATCAATCTGAGTTAGAGGTCTATCATTATTTCATCTAGTTCTAAATTATATTCTCAGATAAATCAAGAATTTATTTCAATATAAGATTAAAAAACCCAAACTCATGTCCAATCTCTTTAAGACTCGTTCAAGACTCTTCTTTCCACCATTTGAGCTACCCTTCAAAGACAATTGGAAACCAATCAGAATTTGATGAGCATTGTTCCTGTAGCGTTGAGTTGTTTACTAGAAGTAGTAGCTGTTGGTGCATTGCACAGCAATTGTGAATGGAAATTTCCTTTAGGTTCATTCAATTTCTTTTATTTGATATTTCAATTTCCAAGAACTTTAAAGTACTACTGTTGAATTCTGATATATCACACGGCTGACACTCACAGATAAATGAATATTATACAGATTTATTATTTGCGGTGATGATTATGTGGATCATAACGCACGTGCATGCACACCAAATTTTAAAGATATGCATACATCTCATCAGTGGAATTGTTTTTATCTGATGCCCCTTCTGTCCTGATCATAACTTGAGATGCTCATTGCCAAATAAAGCAAAAGAAAGAAGATGTAGACCATCTGATTACTGTGAATCCTGCGCCACCATGTCCCCAAAAGCCTTTCATCATTCGCTCCCTTTCTCAGTTGTTTCCTTCACAAAATATTTTTTTCCCAATTTTAAGGAGTTTTTTTTTTTTTTTTTTTTTCACATTTTAGTTGTATGTATAATTTTATCATAAAAGTTTTTAATGAGTTAAGTTTTTTGATCAAATAGGCATTTAATATAGGAATGAAATGTGATTTAAACTAAAAGAAAAGCTGCAAAGATCATCGAACGTTTCACTAGAATAATTTAATTAATTTATTCATTAAATTATATCCGATAATTCACTTATTCGGTATTGAAGTAAGAAATCAAAAGCGGAGTCTTGTTCATTTAGCAGCTATTATATATACGCAAGGAAATCTTTGTCTGGAAGTCATGCTGTTACTATAAACTCTCAAACCTACTCTCGACTTCTCTTAGATTTTCCATCTCTCTCTCTCTTCAAACAGGCTCTTCACCACATCAATAATGGAGGACCAGATGGAGGAGCGAAGTTCAGATCAAAGAACAATGAGTCACCGGCTCGGTAATGCTGCTGCTGCTTCTTCTACTACTACTATTTTAGAGAGAAGAAAGGGTGGCCTCATTACTATGCCATTCATTATTGGTAAATATGCATAGATTGCATCAGAATGATCAATTTTTTTACTTGGGTTTGTGTGATTTTCTTGGACTCCTGGAGCTCTGATCTTTGAAGTTTGTGTGGTGTTCATCTTCGTGTTTGCTCATTGTATGACATGCACTGCCACATCTTATTAATATAGGAAATAAAACTAATAAAGAAGCATCTTTGTTTTGTACTTTTCTCGTCATGTCCTTACTTCACCTTCAAGCTGTTGAATCTGGTAGTGACATTTTGCTCACTTACCTGAGCAAAATGAAGCTTACAAACACGAAACTTCTTTGCTTTGACCGGTTTATTAAGGTTATTAGCTACCTTTCAAGTTTTCTTCGCTTTCATGATCATAACTTGCGGCTAAAATCTTGAATTTCAGTTTGGTTGATGAACATTTTCTGATACTGCAAATGTGAGCCAAAATAATATGTAAATTCTTTACTTTTACTGAATTTGTTAAGGTTTTTTTAGCGGTCTTTTAAGTTTTCATTCCTTTCATGATCTTAACTTACGGTTGAGATCTTGAATATGAGTTTGGTTGATGGACATTTTCTGAAACAGCAAATGAGGCATTTGAGAAGGTGGCAAGTTATGGGTTAGTGCCTAACATGATCCTCTACTTCGTCGGAGATTATCATCTCAGTGTGGCCAAAGGAACCAATCTTCTCTTTTTCTGGACTGCCGCCACAAATTTCATGCCTATTTTGGGTGCTTTTCTCTCTGATTCTTATCTGGGCCGCTTCCTCACCATTGGTTTAGGCTCCTTCATCAGCCTCCTGGTAAAAAACCTCCTTCCAATTAGTCCTCTTCATGTCTATTTCTCTCCTTATAAAGTAAAATATAGTTGACTTAAGCACCTGCAATTATAACTTTGCTAGTGTTTAAGCCAGCTAGGATTGATTGAGAAATATGATATCAATTATAGCTTACTTAGATTAAAATAAGCACCGATTTTTGGTAAGATAATGTGTTGTTTTCAATGTGATTTTATTTATTCTTATAATGGTTTCAGAACCAAAGTTTGAATATATGTAGGATGTCATTATGTGCGTATATATTGCAGAAGACGCAGATTCCTAACAATGTTTGACTGTTGCCAGACCCACGTGAATATTTAGTAAAACATCTAATCTTGTAGCTTTGTTTCCACATTCTTCTGTGTAAAAGGTTGTGGTATGCTGCAAATATGTCAACGTTAGCTCAGAAAGTTTGTGTGGAAAATGGGCCAATTCAAGTTAAAGAATTCAAACTTGGAAAAGACCCACCTTAGCAGGTCATTTAATAATGGCTGGTTGTCTAATCCAAGTGGTCGACAATGACTTTATTTCTTTAAAGAGTCACACTTTGATAGAGACGTTGTAAATTAAAATATTACGGCCTTGAGACAATATTTTGTGCTCTGCGGATACTAAAATTTTGGTAAATTTGGTTTTCTCTGAAAGGGGAAAAATGTAAACAAATTGGGCTGGTTCACTCAATTTTTATTTGTCCTATTTTTCCAAGTTTGGTCCCAACAGAAAATTATGTCATAGTTATCTGTCAGATTGGTTCTTGCAAATCGGCTTGGGGATAAGTTTTCTGAATATGTAATGTTGAGATGGGAAAGCCTCATACTGGTGGTTTGAAATTGAATGTGTTAATTGTTGTCACATATTGTTCTTAACAATCACCCAGTTCACTTGTTCATAAGTTAATGAAATTAGAAACTGAGGTTGTTAGCAATCCTTACGGTTTTCATACATATGTAGTGAAGCTTATTAAGTCTTTACTCAGACAATTTGCCAATAAGAATTCCTGAAAAGTGTTTACCTATTGAAGGTTGAGATGGTGCAATGTTTAATGCTTTGTATGGCAATGTTAAGTTGATAGTTGTTTATCAGAATCCTCTTTTTTAATGAATTGAACTGCCTCTCATATTATGTTATCAATGTCACAGGGAATGACGCTCTTATGGTTAACAGCAACGATTCCGAACGTAAAGCCTCCTCCATGCGATATGTTATCGGGTCAAATCTGTCAATCTCCAACATTTTCTCAGATGACTCTGTTAATCTCCTCATTCATCCTCATGTCCATTGGAGCTGGGGGCATTCGACCCTGTTCCATTGCATTTGGAGCTGATCAATTGAACAGAAGAGATAATCCCAAAAATGAGAGGGTCATAGAGAGCTTCTTTGGTTGGTACTATGCATCAGCCGGCATTTCTGTGGTGATTGCTTTTTCGGGTATTGTTTATATTCAAGATCATCTTGGATGGAGAGTGGGATTCGGAGTTCCTGCAATCCTTATGTTCTTGTCGGCTTTTTTCTTTTTCCTCGCTTTTCCCATCTATGTCAAAATGAAAGCAAGCAGGAGCTTGTTTACTGGCTTCTTTCAAGTGGCTGTTGTTGCTTACAAGAATAGAAAACTCCTGGTTCCACCTCCTAACTTTACCATGTGTTACCATCGCAAGAAAGGTTCCGAGATTCTTATGCCAACGAACAAATTAAGGTAAACCAATTTGTTTTTATATTCGTGGATTTTGTCTTTTTGGTGTCTGAAAGCTTAGTGAATTTTATTACTTTTTTTTCCATCAGGTTTCTTAATAAAGCTTGCATCATTAGAAATCTTGATGAAGACATAGCTCCGGATGGATCAGCGTCAAATCCATGGCGTCTTTGCACAATAGAGCAGGTAGAAGAGCTCAAAGCACTCTTGAAGGTTATACCGTTGTGGTCTTCAGGGATCATTATGTCGATAAACATTAGCCAGAATTCATTCCCAGTGCTTCAAGCGAGTTCTATGGACCGACACATCACTTCAAGCTTCCGAATACCCGCAGGCTCTTTTGGAACGTTCACAGTCATTGCTCTAGCAATATGGGTAGTCCTCTATGATCGTGCAATTCTTCCCTTAGCATCAAAGATCAAAGGAAAACCAGTACGAATTGGCGTTAAGCTTAGGATGGGAATTGGACTATTTCTCTCTTGCTTGGCCATGATTGTTTCAGGAATTGTCGAAAATTTTCGAAGAAGAAAAGCGATTCGGGATGGCTATTTGAACAATCCTCGTGCAGTCCTGGATATGTCTGCAATGTGGCTTATCCCACAACATGTCTTGAATGGCTTTGCTGAAGCTTTTAACGCAATCGGCCAGACTGAATTTTACTATTCTGAATTCCCCAAGAGTATGTCAAGTATAGCTTCTGCTCTATTTGGTCTAG
>JAJEJH010002007.1:0-13492 GCA_026122585.1 Anacardium occidentale
TGGAATCAGGGGCAACCTATATCATCATATCTCTATGTCTTTGCACTGCACCTTTCTCTCTATTTTATTTTGACTGGATAATTCTATGTTGGCTCGACAAACGTGTTTGCTCCAAGACCTATATTCTCATTTAGCAATTGTCAAGATGATGTGAGGCCAACTTTGAGGTTCTGATGGCACTTTTGTAAATGTACTGCTGTTTTGGTTCTGTTTCATATATCATATTAAATATACTTTTCAGACTAATAGCTTTATATAAGGTGATAATATAGTAGTGAGGTAGTTAAGGTCAATTGAAACTTGCAAAATATTCACCAACCCATTTTATACAGCCTCTATGTAAATGAACTTGCTATATATAAAGCCTGGAGAACATGTTATTTTCTCCATCCACAGTATATACATACCTTGCATGTCTATATTTTGTTTTATGCCTACCATAGCCGGCACACTGCTCATCAGCACCAGAACCAACCAGGATAATTCTGGACTTAGACTTGTACTTGACACCCTGTCGATCCACATCACTATTATTCGTGATTCCTTCATAAACCCAGCCATCGCCCCCAGCAGCCAGCCACAAAGCTATTCCAATATTCAGATCCTGAAATATTATGTGGTAAATAAATTTCCATCCAATTAGAGGGATGAAATAGCAGATATTTATTCCATCTTCACTATGTTGATTATCACATATACAGAATATATGAATCATGAAGGAAAACAGGATATCTAAAGGAAAGTTGCAACTGAACATAGCCAGAGGCTCAAAAAGAAATGAAAAAAGGAGGGAAACAGCAAAGATGGATGTTACATACATGCCATATAAATTAGATATTTACATAGAACAAAATAAGAACTTATAGCCAGTTAAAAGCTTTATAGAAGCTGGCATGAACATTAAAACTAAATTATTTTAGGAATAATTTGGTACCATGTAGGTATTGGCAGGATTTATGAGCGACATGACATGCTTTGTTTCAGAAATTAAATTTGACAAATCAGCATCAATCTCCACAAGCTTCCACCTGCACTCTCAAGACCATTCATAATTAATTGTAAGATATTCCATAAGCAAGATACTCAACTCAAAATTTCCTTTGGACATCCACTCAGCATATAGTTGATTCAAGATGCAGCTACCCATTAAAAAAATAAAATAAAAGAAAATAAAATATACGGACAAACATAATATAAACCATCAAATGCTTAAATTTAAAAGCTATTAAAACTCCTTGGAAGAATAACACAATCATTTAGAAAACCATGCCACAGCTTTCTCATTCTTATCTAGGATGAGGAATAATGAAATCAGTTTTATTCAGTTAGACTTTTATTTCTGTATCAAGTTCATAAGATTGGACGCATAATAATTATTGTTATAAAAAAATGGAAAGGACACTTAGTCACTAAAAGATGAATACAAGATGTGAAACCCACAAGTGCATTAAAGACAAAACTTTTCCAAAATTATTTAAAAACCACTAGCATAGAAATTTGCTTTAAAAATGGTGTAAATTGATTTCCTAAAGCTATAAGGTATTTTTATACATAAATGCAACTAAAACCTTGAGACAGGTAGGTGCATACTTGGGAGACATTTGGCTTACAGATTGATTTCTCCTAAGAAAGAAGAAGAAATCCTGTTTACTTCAACCCTTTTGTTATTCAATATCACAAATATGTGGTTTCTCAAATTTACCAGATTGAATTTTGATAACCCACCTACATTCAACGTTCTTATATAAGAAATTCATATATAGGTGATATTACAAGGACATGAACAAGATTAGACAATAAGAGAAGTCCAAGCATACTTTCTTGAAGGTGCAATTCTTCTAAGCTCATTCACCCCTGCCTTGGCAGAGATTCTATCTGGAGCAAACTCACCATCAAAGCTCACGTTAATGAGGTCAATCTCATCTGCCAAAAAAAAAACTTAATTATATATTCGCTCAAGCGAGAATCCACAGAGGTAATCCATACATAGAAAATCACATATGGGAAAATAAGAAACAAATTGCAAACTTATATTATGCAAAAAAACTTACACTTGAGATCTAGGCACTCATTTAGTAACGCAGCAAGTATCATAGAATCCAATCCACCAGAGAAAAGCACTGCCACTGGAGCAAGTTCCTCTTGTCTCCTATCACATGCAACTGCCTAAAATGAACCTTATTAAATCAGTGAAATAACATATTGCCTAAATTTCTACCACATTACCAGTCAAAAAGAATATATCCCACTTTAACTGAATATGTTCACAATAATAACTTTACATAATTTCTTTTAACAACTTTATATAAAACCATTCTGAATGGGAAAGATTAAAATTGGTTAAGCTTGCAAAACTGCTAAAAATATTCGAAGCCATTCCAAAATTTTATGTCAAATAGAATATCATGACAACTATAAAATAATTTCTTTTAAGAATTTGCCTGTCAGAAATACAAAATTTAGTTTTTCAATAGCTTCATTTAATTGATTTCACCCTAATACATCTTTCAGGATGTATAGATTCACAGCCCTGTAAAGTTGTTTTGTGATTTGTATACTAATGTGGGTTTGGAAAGACTTTGTTTTGGAAAGAATATTCCGGTGGAAATTTCAAGTGGAACAAAGAGTGAATTTCAAACCTGAGAAGGGTTAGGCTCACTCCAATCTAAAGTATGTAAAAACTTATCGTTGGGGGCTTAAAGTTTCTTTTTAGAGTGTACTTCTTTTAAGAGCCCTCGAAAAGGGAAAACCATAAAGAAGAGATCCAAGGAAAGAATGAAACCAAAGAAGGAACATAACCACTTGTTTTCATATTTACAAATTTGACTGTGATTTTAAAGTTATTAGAAAAAGACATACAATGTTATACAAATCATAAAATAACATATGCTGAGGTATTACATTTGAACTAAAACAACAAACCTGAAATGTCATATGTAGAGAAGAGCGTCGCATCACTGATGTTCTCAAAGCATTCAGCACTTTCTGCACATACACTGAAACTCAAGCTTGATTAGACCCTAGTCACCAAAATAAAAACCAGAGATGTAGATTCTCAAACAATGAATTTTAATTATTTCAATTAATGAAGAATCTCAGCCAAAAGAAACTAATAGGAAGTATGCCAAATAACTACATTAACGGAAGAGGTATAATTTTATTTTTTTTGTGCAGCTTTTGATAAGATTATAACCTGATTCAGATGATATCATATCTGAACAAGTTGGATGCATGTTATGTTGCCCCTTATGAGATTGCCTATCAGAGAGATGTAATACTTCAGGTTTGGGATTAATCAAAAGTCTCTCCCATTTAATCAGCTCCTTTAGCATGGCATTGGTCCATTCATGTTTTTTGACTTTACCAACAAAACCTCCATCCAACTTTGAGACATCCATGGACATACTGTATATCCCACAGGGAAGTTCTTCCCAGAAATTGAGCCTGCTGATTCCATTTTGAGCCTCAAAATCTGCAGTGGCAAGAATGGAGAAGGAAATTATCCTAAGGATGATATTTTAACCCCAAAATTGGTCATTTTAACACGACACTTCCGTTTAAGATTCACTCTAAGGCAATGCAGCCCACTAATGATAATCACACAAATAAATCCCTTCACAAGATAATGAAAAACAAAATCAGAATTACCCAAACCTGATGAGCAATGTCCAACCAAACATTACATACCTGAAAATTTCTCAACTGAAGATGGAGGTGACACAGAAGACAGCAAAAACCGTGGGTCCTCTGCACTTGGCCAATGAACAAGCAGGCTGCGCCGACCAAATGCATCTCGACCAAACCACAACGTTCTGGAACTATCCTTTACATGATAAAATGCACCAAAACTTCAGAAACAAAATTCCTCAAACAACTGATTACTTTGACAAATTCAAATCGCAATAGAAAGCAACTTACCACTCAAATTACCTGCCAGTAGATTACAGCCCATGGACCCTTAATAGCTGAAAGAACATCCACAACAGAACTTCTCCCACTTCCTTTGCACAAACATGTTGCGTCCCCATTTGAGTTGCAGGAACAGCACTGTTCCAACGTTTGCAAGAGAACTTTAGTATCATTGCTATCCCTTTCCACGTGAATACCTCCGAATATTTCACCTTCAACATACAAAAGAATTATCATCGAGATTAATAAACAAGCTTTAAGTCAAGTAAATTGAAAAAATATATAAATTTACCATTATAAACAAGGATATTTTTGGACGAATCTTGCAGTGGCTGAAGGCTAGGACTGAATCCTCTAAGCTGCAACGTGGCGCCAATAAAAAGCAGTTCCACAGAAGTAGAGATGCAGTCCTCCCTAACACTAACAACTTCTTGAACCCGGGGAGAAGTTGAAGTGTTTGAGTAAAGAAAGACCTTCCTGCAACCTAAGCTATCGGGACCTCTCCTCCGAAGCGCTGCTTTTAGATCATCCAAAGAAAACACCAGCTCCTCCTGCACTAGCAAAATGAAAATTTTACACCAAAAACAACAATAAGTATCCATCTTTTTTCGTTTCAACTGTTTATAACATACTTGGTGAGACTTCGGAGATATAGCGTCCACAAAGATAGATGATAAATCGATGCGAAGGCCATAGATTATTAAGGCAATTCCACACATCTCTGGATCTTTCTCCCTTCACTTCAAAACCCTGTTACTCTGACTCTGTTGGCGTGGGGGGTTTAGTGCGGCGAAAGAATCCCGAATTTGTAATACTGAATGATTATTTTACACCGTTCAATTTTCCGCCCTCAAAACTAAAATTTTCAAATTTTCTCCCTGAAAATAAAAACAAATTATTTTCCCTATATAACTATGTTATATTTCCCGTCTTAATACTTTTTCTTTTTTTTTTTTTGTCATTAAACACCTGAGGAAAAGCCAACAAATCTAGTTAAATCCAAAATTTTGTTATATGATTGAGATGAGAATAATTGTTGATGTTTGCACGAGTTTTATAGATTATATATAAATATTTATCGTCTTACAACTTTCTAAATGATGATTTTCATTTATAAATAAAAAATATTATTTTTTAATTTATTTTGTTCATTTGATAATGCTTCACAAATTTACCTATAATTAAGAGTCTATTTTAGCTATTGTGAATCATGTAAGACATTATAACAATAATCATCATGTTTTACTATTCATTTTCAACCTTTTGATTTGTTATAATTTTTATATGTTATCTTTCATTAAAATATTCACTTTTGAAATATTTATAATTTATATCTGATATGATTATTCATTTAATTGATTGAACCAAAATTTGACTTGGTCAAAGTCAAAGTTTGATCTAATTATTTAAATATTAATTTTTAATTTTTGTCTTTTAATTAAACATGGGTGAATTTTTTATAAATTTTTGGAAAATTGTTAATTAATCTTAATAAACCAAAAGAATGTATCACATTCAAGCAAGAGACTTAAAACCCCATATCAAAATCAAACTTTTCATTTAACTAACATAGTGATGATAGAGTTAGTCATTAGATAAATCCAAGGTTTCGTGAGAATATTAAAAAAACTTAATCATAAAAGCCACTACTCCCATTCAAACCAACCAAAAAATCATATATAGTAATTATATTTGTTTACCGATTAGAAAACCTTAATTGTCAACATTGTTATTATCCAAAACTCAAATCTAAAGAAATTATAAACATCACCTTCAAATTGATTCCAAACATTAGTCTCATTTTATGAGTTATTTTAAAAAGATTCGTAACCTAAATTTATAATAAAGGGGGAAAGAACTTAAAAGTTTGAAATTTTATAATTCATATAATGTAATTTAAGTTTAAAGGCAGTATATAAAATTGAAGACCATTTGCAAAAAAGAAAATAAAATTGAAAGTGAGAGAAAACAGATCTTAAAGACACATTTGATACCTAAAAGCTATATATATATATATATATATATATATATATATATATATATTATTGAAAAGTAAAAAAAAAATTGGATTTAATATTATAATTTATCTCTATAATATTGTGTCAGGTTTTTTTTCCGATTAATAAAATTAGGTTATGGATAAAAAAAATCATAATTTTGTATTTTGTGAGTGAAAAAGGTGTTTTAAGATGAAACATTGGATGCCAAAATTAAATTAGCATAAAACTATATCAAGTTGGTATGTGGGTTTATTTAAAATGTGAGGTTTTAAATTATTTTAATTACAATATTCACTCCATAAATTTAATAATTATAATTTTTTATTATTTAATTGATAAACTTCACAAATTAAAGTAAAAATAAAACAAAACAAATAAAAAAAAACAATATATTTTTAATAATTTACTAGGTAAAAAGGGGAAATTAAAATAAGTAAAGTCTCACATAACATAATTTTCTTTAATTTTTATAATATATTAAATTCAATTAAGACATACAAACAAATAAATTTGTCTTACTAGAAAATAAACAAAATCAGTGAATGCCATTTTTAACAATCTTTTATCATCTACAAAATGACATTGTATTGACTTTCATGACTTTTTCATATATTGACCATGAACAAATATTTATTACAAGTATAAATAAAATGTTAACTAAAACACATATTAATTTTAGTTATTTATGCATGAGACAATATGCACGAGAGAGAATTACTCATAACCGAGTTTATACAAGTCTTGTACGATTGTATATCAAGAATTTACGGATGTGCAACTCGTGTATGATTTAATTCACGATCTTGTGTTTTAACATGTATAATTTCAAAATAAATTGTGCATTATTAGTGCATGCATTTTTTTAAAGCAATTTTTAAGTATTATTTAATTTGATTTTAAACTAAATCACACTTTAAAAGAAATTTAATAATTTTAAAAATAATCTTATTATCACGGAAACTTTTAATCTTGCAATCTACAAACTAGGAAGCAAGTAAATACAAAAAATTAAACAATTTTTTTTATTTAGAACAAATAAAAGACCTTGTTAATGTGGTGAACAAAACATAAAAAAAATTAATAAAATCACAATTCTAAAATATAAGAAAAATATCTTCTAGAACCTAAATATATTTTAAATTTTATAATATTTAAAATTCAATTACCATATATAAACAAATAAATATAACTTATTTAAATCAAATCACACATATAGTATATAAGGAAGGTAACCCGTAATATTGTTTTTGTAATTTATATCTTGTAAAAAATATTTAATTTATGCCTTAAAAGTATATTTATATATTTACAAAACTATCAAAATAACTATAAGAAAATTTAATTGATGATTTAAAAATAAAAATGTTTGGTTAAATCCAGCTGGACAAATCACCTATCCAGCACCATCCTGTCCCATAAAGTTCTGTTAATCTAAACCATCACAATCTATAAAAATCCAATCACAGCCGTGCAATCATTAGACCCACAAAATCAGTGAAACTAAAAGGACCCACTTTGAGCAAACAAAATGGTTTGCATGCACACTGAAGTAAGAGATTAAGAGAATTCCCTCCACTATAAGTACTCTCAAAATCAGAGATTAAAAAACCCTAAATTCTTTCACATTCCTTTCATATCCGGGTATCCTCTTGTTTTCTATTGTATGTTTCTTTTATTTTTTTACTTTTTAAATCTCGCTGAGTTTTATTTTAATTAGCTAAAGATTTGTTATTGAGTTATGTTACATTGATTTAATATTCTTGTTTCTTTTGTTGTTTTTAATGAATATTGGCTGCTTTTGTTTAGATCTGGTGTGCTGAGCTTTCTTTTATCATTTGATTTTTTTTATCCACTGGGAGATTGGTTGAGAGCGTATCTGTATTGCTTTTATTTGTTTCTGTGTTGGATTTAATTGGTTTTATAAACAGTTTCTCCTTTTCAATAATGCATAGGGTTTTTGTCATTTTTTGTTTTGTTTTATGACTGTAGGTTTATATATAGATATTATAAAGTTTTGAATATGTCTGAGATTACTGTGTAGTGATCAAACTGATGATTAGGTTTTATTTACTTAATAGAGTTGAATCATAGGATGAAGATTTATCCGTATATACATTATTGTATTTCATTATCTTTGGTGGATAATAGTTAAGTGTGTTATTAACAATTATATAACTAAGTGGGTTATTAACAATTATATAACTATGTTATTTTACAATAAGAGTGAAACCTACATGTAGGCTTGAAGTTACTAGAATAAAAATTTAAAACTTGGTTTAAGGGTATAGATTAGCCTTTGGTTTGGTGTTTATTTTGCTAAGTTAGAAGTTATTCCCTGGCTTAATTATGTGTTTCAGAGTCCTATTTTTCTTTTTAAGGTTTATTAACTTTCTTACCTTTTGACTATCTCTATGATGCTTTTTAAGATTGTGGAAATTGTTTGAGTTCAATATTTATGGTATCTCATGATTTTCTTTGGTAAGTGTCGAAAAGGGTTACTTATTATTGCGATGCATAGCTGATTCTTTATATTTTATGTTTGCGCAGATGGCAACACAGGCAGATTCTTCTGCCTTAAGTCCCGAAGTAGTTGGGAATGCCTTTGTGGAGCAATACTACAGTATTCTTTGTCAATCCCCTGATCATGTTCACAGATTTTATCAGGAATCAAGTATGCTAAGCCGGCCAGATTCTTCTGGTGCTATGACCTTGGTGACAACCATCAAAGTAAGCTGACTATAACAATATAATAACTGTTATTTTAACTGTGTTCCCACTATATCAATTAGTCAAACTGTGTCAAATTTCAAGTTCAGGAATAATTGTGCCACACAGGCACATTCATGTTGTCCATTTTTTTTTATTAATATTCAATTTATAAAGTTATTAATTTTGATTTTTTTTTCTTTGTTTTGCTTTTGTTAATTGGTTTTAATTAATTGGTGCTTTCCCTTCTGGAGCAGGACATAAATGACAAGATTTTGTCTATGGAGTATCAAAAATTGAAGGTCCAGATATTTTCTGCTGATGCTCAAGCTTCGTATAATAATGGATTGATTGTTTTGGTAACTGGTTGTCTGCTTGGAAAGGATAATTTGGGAAGGAAATTCACTCAATCATTTTTTCTAGCACCACAAGACAAAGGATACTTTGTCTTAAATGATGTTTTCAGATATGTGGGTGAAATGGAAGAAAAAAACGAATCTGAAGGGGTTGTGAATAATGAAGCTGATGAAATTGCTCCAAGAGCTCCTTTGGCTGCTGATCCTGGTAGCTTTTTCTGTCCTAAGTTGCATTTTAAATTTTCTGTTACTCTGTTTCAATTATGGCATTGCTTCTTTATCAATTTGTTTGAAAAAAGAATTATGATTCTGCTGTTGTCACAGAGCCAACTCACACTCCGGATAACCATGTGGTAAACCACGCAACCCTGGCAAATGAGGACACTGAAAACAGCAAAGAAGCTAGTCATCCAGTGGACAATGGAAAAGTTTTGGCGGCTGAGAAAATGGTTACTCCAGAGCATCCTGTCGTTTCAAGTAAGAGTGATGTCCCTCTGGTCCCAAAGACATCTTCTTCTAAAACACAAGATGAAGTCCCAAAAAAATCTTTTGCATCAGTGGTATGCTCATATATACAGGCATTCTACAAATATTATGATCATTGAACATTTCTAAATGTGTTTTTTCTTATTCATAATTTTTAGGTACATGATTTGAATAAGAGTAATTCTCCATTTAATGCTATTGTGAGGGTTCCACCTGTTAAACCTGTGGAACAATCACGGGCCACTGCAGCAGCAGCTATGGAAACTGCTCCTGATGGCAACAGTACCGTGGAAAAAAGCAGTGACAATGCAGGTTTTTATTTTATTTGTTTTACATAAGTAGATGCATATCTTGTGTGATTTGGAAATTATACATGTATAAAGTTATTTCTCTCCTAGTTTTAAAAAAATTCCTTGTACATGTAGCAGTTAAGGGTCACTCCATATTTGTTGGAAACTTGCCTGATACTGCAACAGTGGGACAACTTAAGGTTATTTTTGAGCAGTTTGGGCCTATTAAGCCAGATGGTATTCAAGTTAGAAGTCAGAAGGTATGTTTCAAATTGTTTCGGGATCTCTTCTCGTTTTTTGATATGCTACTCATTTGAATGTTGATGTTCTTCTTTCTACAGCAAACAGGGAACTGTTTCGGTTTTGTAGAATTTGAATCTGCCAGTTCAGTGCAAAGTGTGCTCAAGGTACAGACTTTTTCTTCCATTGGTTGTATCATATTTCCTGTGATTTTGATGTTTTAGCTGTCAATAGTTGGGCTTGCTAATCTCTTTCTCCCTTTAATAAACCTTAGTTTTTTGGCACACAACCTCACATGGATTTGTCTTTCCCTTTGTGAGTGCTTGCTTGATCTGTATTCTGGTTCTGTTGATCTCCTAATGACTTTTGTTAGTTTTGTGAAAGCTAGAGTTTGCAATTTTTTTGCAGGCCGTTTACCTTGAATAAAAGAGTAAACTGAAAACTTTTGTTTCTATTGCTTTTCGATTTGAGAATAGTTTGTGTACTTTTTTAGGTGATAATCACAGATATTTTAAGATGTTCATATAAAATTTTGCTTGCTAGAGTTGCCTTTTTTCAATGCTCGGTCGGATTTTTGCCAGTGTTTTAACCAAAATTTTGAATGTATTGACAAACATAAAATTGGTTGGTAATTCGGGACCAGATGTGATGTTAAGATCGACATCAAGTATAGACATGTAATGCATTTTCCTTTTCCTTCAATTTAATGACAAAAATTGCTATTTACTAATATGAGTGTCCTTTTCCGGTCTGTGTTATGTCTGTTATCTTTTTCATGAATTTGTGCTCTGTGCACTATAATTTTTTGAAGAATGTTGAAAATTTTCAACTATACCAATATTTGTTGGGATCTCTGACTTTTTGTTCTGTGCACTAAAGATTTTTTTTTTGAAGAATGTTTGGAAAGCTTCAACTACAATAATATTCACTAGCGTATCTGATTATTGAAGTTCCCTGATGGTGCTTTGACTAATATTGAACTCCATTGCCATATCAGGCTTCTCCTCTCTCAATCGGCAATCGAAGGGCTTCTATTGAAGTGAAGCGAGGTAAGTGGAAGCTCCAATACTCCTTTACCTGCCTTTTTGGGTAGTGTGTTTGTGTCCTTCGCCTTCTAGCCAATAATTTTTTACATTAGGTCACATGTAATATATTTATACTCGTTGATGGCGATGAGTTTATCCATCTAAGTCTCTTAAAATGATTGCAGGTAATAGTGATGGTGGAAGGTTTCCATCAAGTCAAGGTGGCTATCGAGACAATAATTTTAGGAGGCCCGGGAATTTCAATGAAGGCCGTGGCTATAGGAGAAATGAATATGAGAAGCGAGGTGAGTTTGCAGGTCGTGGTCGTGGTCGTGGCACGAGCTACCGCAACGGAGTTGTTAACCTGAAAGGCAATGAGACTGGAGGAAAAGTTGCCAATCAAGATGGAACTAAGTAGATTGCTCATCTTTCTTCTCCTTTACTTGTCTTCATTAATTCTCCCTTATTTTTCGATCATCATAGAGTGAAGTTGGGTAGTGAGCTAATATAGCCAGCAATTTTGACATGCATAATTTCTAAGGTCATTCTTTTTTCAGCACCATTCAGCTAGATCATAAAATCTAAGAAAAATAATTGGTTTCTTTTTTCCTTCTTACCCTGACTGTAATATTGTACTTTGAAACTAAATATCATTGGAGCTGAAACCTTTGTTTATCTCCCTGCCTTCTTTTGCATGGAGTTGATTTACATTACCGGGGTCAATTCCTAAGATACAATTGATGATTTTTATTGTTACAATATTGGAACTTGCTTTGTTTTACATGTATGTACCTATGGATGAGAAAATATGAATAAAACAAATGTTGGAGGAGAATCTTTTTGCCACCCAAACTTGCAAAATTTAATTAGCTCACCCGTAATATTTATATTAATTTGTAAATTAATATAAATTATGCAATTATATATGAATATATATATATATATATATATATTTATATATATATATATATATGTGGGGAATAAAAATTAAAGAAGTTGTTGTCGCTGTGATTTTGACAGCTGGAAAATGACCTAAAGACAGTGATGAATGTAACGGGCTGACCAAGTGGGCGCCGCCACCCACTTGGACACGTTGATCTTCTTCCCAATTTCGACACGTGGCATATACATCTAACATAACTCCATCCATTCCTCTTGTCTTTACTATTTTTATATGTTAATGAACTGCAACTTGCCCTCCCTGGACCCCACCCTCGTTTCTCCTGAAAATTTGTCTTTCTTTTTTACTCCACGTGCGTCACGCATGCTTTGCTAGGCTCTCCAACTTCGATTTTTCTGCCCTCCCATTCCCCGTTGACTCCCCAGTGGACCCGTTGAATCCACGGTAGAAAATTCGTGTAATTAACTTACCCTCTCCGTCTAGTTTTCTTATCCAACGGCTGACAGCTCTCCAATTTCCTTGGGACCTACGTATTTCTTTCCTGTTTACGTGGCGAAATTTGGCGGGGTTCGTTAAAGTTGATAAAAATAATTTAATATTTATTGATTATTTGAGGTGATTAACAAAAGCGACGCCGCTTCTTTCATTTTGACGAGATCGAATATGAATCTTCCACGTGGAAATATCCCCTATCTCTAAATTCAACAACGCGTGTCTTCTTTTTCCTCGCTTTACATATATCGACACGTCTGCAACACAACCCCCAACTTGCTTAAAAAAAGGTCAAAAAAGACATCGACAGTAAAAAGGAAAAAGGTCTAGTCCGTCATCACCACGTGTCGTTCTGGCAGTTGAAATGTTCGACACGTGGGTTCTCTTAGATATTTTAATTTTAATTTCAACAAACATTAAATTCTTTCTCTCTCTTCCTCTGGTCTTATTTTCCTTTGATTTTTCTTGCTTTATATTCTCCTTAGCAATAATTCTCTCTCTGTTTCCTCTGTTTTTCTTGCTTTCTTCTTCGTTTCTACTAATTCTGTCTCCTGGTTTTTACCTTGAAATTATGAAATAAAATATAGAAAGTACAATTTTTGGTTTTATTTATTTATTTTTTCCTGTTTGATTTTGCTATTTGTTCTTTATTCAAGCATTCCATTCTCTGACTTTTTTGGTTTTTTTTTGGTATTTAATCGAGTTTTAAGTTATGGCAATCTTTAAATCGGATCAAGCAGTCTTTGTTTTACTTTGCTTTGGCAAAGTACTATTGGTCTTCTGAGCAGAGTAGCAATTAAGACAAAAAAAATAATTTGTCATTTCCGTGTTTCGTTTTGTTTCAAAAACAATGGGAGAAGCAAGTGAAAACGGAAAGAAAGGTAGAGAAATGCGCAATCTTTCGTTACAGTTGGAGAAGTATCCAAGAGATCTGTTGCGTAGATTTATGTCAACCATTGACACACAGCAGTCGCAAGACCTTACATCAACTTCTCATAACGAAGAAAAAGCTGAAGAAATCGAGCTAAATCTCGGACTTTCACTTGGTGGCCGATTTGGGGTTGACAAAAATGCCAAGAAAAAGCTA